>JALHLI010000002.1:12427483-13027483 GCA_023349425.1 Anthopleura sola
TTTCGATTTTTGACGCCGAATGCTAAAATAATCGCAACTTGTTATGGAACAATTCCTTCCTAGAAAATGCAAATGACGAAAATTTTGTCAATTTCATTTATACAAAAACCGGATAAAATCGGCGAAGAACGATGAAAAGAACGATGAAAGAAAATGGGTAATACCTCATTTCCGCAATAATAAACCTTTAACTCACTCATTTGATTGGTTATTTCGTAATTCCTGATATGACGTCATTCGGCTGAACCCAAGCCCACGCGACTGAGTTGTTGTAATGTCATCGCTTATAATAAAACACATGTTGACAAGGATAAGTCAGAAATGAACAAACACAACGAAAAATTTGTGAATCTTTTTGTCTTTTTTTAATCAATTTGCTTATGAAAGCGCTTCCTGTCTTGTTATCATCGTAGGGTATAGTAATGGATTTTCGGAGATACTAATTTCTTAGCTATCGCTAGCTATGAGTTTACTTTACGGACTTATTTTTGGAGGGAGGGGAGAGGTATTGTTCTTTGACTCGTTGCTACGACTAGCCTTTTGGCAAGCAGGGATACTAATCTCGCTAAAATCTCGATTTCAAATGATGATTTTTGGAGCCTGCAGTTTTGATGAACTGCGATTATTTTGCCTCACGTGATTGGTAATTACGTCACTGCATCGATCGTGTAGTTTCCTTTTTTTCGTTCATCTTCCTAAATTTACGAGGGACGGATTTAACATATATATATATATATGTTTAGTACGTGTGAGGGATCGAAATGTTATTATAATAATTTTGATTGATTTCAGAGCTTATTTTGTCCGTCTCGTACTATTATAGCATTATCATAACGACACTTCAGTTAATCGGCAACACATTCTCATTTCTCATTTCAAGACTTCCATTTCATTTCCCTTGATGTCGGCAAGTTCCTTAGTCTAGTAATTGGCTCGTTTCTGCTTCTATTTTGATACTCAACAGGAAATCAAACCTTAAGACAATTCTGTATGATTATGAAAACCACACGATACAGACGTCTCATATCGTTGTTACCATGACAACGGCACCGTATTGACGTACTTTGACTGAATGAGTAGTAATGATGTCGCAGCTGCTAATGGCTAGTTCAAGTTCAACAGCTGGTAACATCATATGCAGGGGACACCGCTGCAGAACGTCTGCGCATGCACGAGTTTCAATATTTCACAATGCTTCGAATAGGATGCGGTTGCAGAAAGAATGGCCAAGAAAAAACTCACACCGTGTAAATTTTTCGTCGAATTCAATTTAACGGATTGAAACTAACTCTGTGTAAAAGTTTTACTTGTTTGATCATTTGAAAATAGCGATAGCAGTACTCGACGGCTGCACGCGACCCACTTTAAACTTCATATTCACCTTTGGTGCAAACGTAAAACTATGTGGTGCAAAAAGTATGTTATTTTACATATGACACTGTAGCTACTCTGAAAATTTCTCGCTCGGCTTTGCTTTATTCGCTTCGGCTTTTTGAATTTCGCGCCATGGTAGCAAGGTTTGTTCACAAAACAAATAATTTTTAGCGCATGCGCATTGCGTTCTGCAGCGGTGTCTATGCAGGGATGATGTTGTTGAACCACAGGGAGCCCAATTTAGAGGTTCCTGCTACTTTTGTACACTCAGTCCACAGGGAGCCCAATTTAGAGGTTCCTGCTACTCTGGCAGTGTTTGTACACTCAGTCCACTCAGTGAGCGACCGGAGGACAAACCGCGCGCGTGCAAAAATAATATTTTACTGTGTTTTTGGGCCCCTCAGCACTCCCCTTGACTACGCCCCTATAGTTGAGGTTTGGTAATAGGGCGACAGAATCGTGCAACATTGTTGCGCACGTAACATATTTTCTTATTCACAAAGTAGAAGCTCTTAATACTTTTTACGAGCAACATTTGCTCGGCAATTTGTAGCACAACTTTGTAATCAACTCCTGTTAGATGTGTCGAAATTATTATTTTTATTATTATTATTATCATTATTATTATTATTTTATTATTATTATCATTATTATTATCATTATTATTATTATTTTATTATTATTATCATTATTATTATCATTTTTTTTAAATTATTATTATTATTATTATTATTATTATTATTATATTGTGTTACCTCACCTTTAACTGATCATCATATAATCTTATTATCAACAGGTTTCGTATGAAAAACGTCTTCGCTCAGACTCAAAAAGTCCATCCCCTCTCATCCAGCACAACCTCGCTAAACAAATCATGTCAGTACCAAGCCAACTCCCGAAGACACCGGCTATGGCTCACTTTCAAGATATTAGGAGTCTCGGCTCTAGCGATACTGGGGCTCTTCGTCTTCGTTGTCACGGACTTAACAGAGTCTATTAATTCGATGAAAAGGGAGAAGAAAGTTAAGATGGATGTTGAGACTAGTATCAAAGTAGCTAGCTTGATTCACGCGCTGCAAGTTGAGCGAGGACTGACTGCTTTGAGTATCAGCTCAAACCAAACCAAAAACGTCACCGAAAAATTAAAGATGGAACGACAGCGCACGGATACTGCGATAGATAGGGTTCCCACCTGGCTTAAAGAACACAAGGACGCAACCTTTCGATCTAAAACAGCTTTTAAGACTAAGATTGACTCCCACAGAACAGCAATAGGTTATGGTGGGAAGTCTACAATCAAAGAAGAAATCAACTTCTACACGGATATTATTGAGAGTTCGTTACAGTGGTTGCTTGACAGTTTTAAACAAAACGTTCCTGAGCAGGTTATGTTTAAACTTCTTGGTTATCAAATGTTTCTTACTGCTAAAGACAAGACTGGAATAGAAAGAGCCCTCGGGGGGTCATACTTTGCAATGGGTCACTTTAACACCACTGAGCTGCTTTGGTTTGCTGAGAAACATATGATTGGTAAGGGGAAAGTGTGAGGGCAGGGCAGGGCAGGGCAGGGCAGACGAGAACAGAGCCGAGTAGAGTGAAGGAAAGCAGACCAGAAAAAGCGGGAAAGAGCAGGGCGGAGAAGAGCAAAGAAGATTGGAGGAGAGCAGAGGAAAGAAAACGAGAGGAGAAAACTGCTCCCATTTAAAACTCTACATGTCAAAAACCTTTAGCTTCTACAATTTGTCCTACTTAAAGCGACTTTTATTTTTATTTTCCTGCTCTTCCAGGTGAATCATTCTTAAAAATGAGCATGAAGTTGATGCCAACGATAGAACATCTTTTTGACCAAGCTACCAGAAAAGCTACAAACACGACGAAACGATTGAGATCAACCATCTTACAAAACAATCCACGATCACCCAACACTACAGCAGGGGAAGAATGGTTCAAGGTCATGTCGAATTACATTGACATCCTTCTCGAGATACAAATATCTGCTGGAAAAGAACTTGTAGATACACTAGATGAAAGAACGAAAAAAGAAGAACAGAATTCAAGCATCCGCATTGCTGTTTTAGTCCTCGTGATCATCTTGACGCCATTGCTTGTTCTAGCTGTCACGCGCATGACAAACACCATCCAGAAATACGCAGCAAAGCTCGAAGACATCACACTGAATCTGAAAAAAGAACAGAAGCGAACAGACAACGTGTTGTCAGCCATGTTTCCTAAGTCTGTAGCAGAGACCCTGAAGAGAGGAGAGAAGGTCAACTCTGAATACTTTGACAGTGTGACGGTGTTCTTCAGTGACATCGTCAATTTCACCAACATCTGTGCAAGTATATCACCCATCGAGGTTACATCCATGTTGAACAGTATTTACAGGTATTACTGATGATGGTTAAGGATAGATAATAGTTATGGATGGTTATGGATAGATAACCGTTGCTATCCATAGTGATAGCAACGGTCACCATGGTTATGGTAGGGCTTACCATGGTGATAGCAATGGCCATCACGGTTATGATAGTGTTCACTATAGTGATAGCAACGATCACCATGGTTATGATGGTTGTTACTATAGTGATAGCAATGGTCACCATGGTTATGATAGTGTTCACCATAGTGATAGCAACGGTCACCATGGTTATGATGGTTGTTACTATAGTGATAGCAATGGTCACCATGGTTATGATAGTGTTCACCATAGTGATAGCAATGGTTACCATGGTTATGATGGTTGTTACTATAGTGATAGCAATGGTCACCATGGTTATGATAGTGTTCACCATAGTGATAGCAATGGTTACCATGGTTATGATGGTTGTTACTATAGTGATATCAACGGTCACCATGGTTATGATAGTGTTCACCATAGTGATAGCAACGGTCACCATGGTTATGATGGTTGTTACTATAGTGATAGCAATGGTCACCATGGTTATGATAGTGTTCACCATAGTGATAGCAATGGTCACCATGGTTATGGTAGGGTTTACCATTGTGATAGTAATCATGGTTTCCATGTTCATGAAAGTGATCACCACATTTCATACTGCTACTATGGTAAGGTTATTATGGTGATGGTAGTGTCCACAGTAGTTACTAGAATTGTCACGATAGTGACGACAGTTGTCACCATGGTTATGATACTGGTTACTATAGTGATGGTAGAGGTCACGCTATGGTGAGAGTAGCTGCAATATTAATTATAGCAGCCACTGTAATGGTGATTGGTCGCGATTATAATTGTAAAAACTAGTAATGTACTGGTTGCCACAATAATGCAGTTTTATAAATATCGCAGCGCCTTCGACGACACGATCGATAAGTATGACGTGTACAAGGTGGAGACAATAGGAGATGCGTATATGGTGGCGTCTGGTCTTCCTGTCAGGAACGGAGGTAAACACGTCGATGAGATCTGTCGTATGGCACTGGACCTTGTCAAGGTCACGGAGAGTTTGAAACTCAATGAAGTCCCTGGGGAGACTCTCCTTATCAGAGTTGGAATACACACAGGTAATTAAGTGGAATCCTATTTGTAGGACAGTTCGACGGGGGAGGTTCCCGTCAAATCCATGAACAGGATTTTGACTCTTTACCCAGGATCTTACGGACTGATACATTTGTTCCCATGCAGGTCCCTGCGTGTCTGGGATTGTGGGTAACAAGATGCCAAGATACTGTTTGTTCGGGGACACCGTCAACACTGCCTCAAGAATGCAAACTACAGGAGAACGTGAGTAAAACTGCGATGAAAAATTTACATGAAAAAATGCAATCCTATTGGATAGAGTTGGTAACGTGATACAAAAAAGCAATGTCTATACCTACTTAAAGTCCTTTTGACTTGTTGTCTGTTGTCAATTATTCTATTAACGTCGTTTTCTCGTCGTCTCAGCCCAGAAAATTCACATCAGCGAAGGTTCCCAGAAGGTTTTGCGGCCCTTTCAGCATTATGTACTGGAGTTTCGAGGGTTGGTAGAAGTTAAGGTAAAGTTTTTATTCATTCAACATACAACAGGATTTGAATTAACTCTCCTTTTGATACATGAGATGGCCTCTTATGTTAGGACATCCCTTCACAATGACACTGTAGGATTAGTTCTCCAAAAATTTGATAAAAGAAATTGCTTCGCTAGGGATGTCAAGCGGAGAGACGAGGCGCATTATGGGTCAAAACGAAAGGTTCTCTCAGATTGCAATGTTTTGATATCAACACAAGTTGAGGAGCATTCGATAGAAGTCAGAACATTTAAAGGGCCGTTAACATCAAGATAGGGTGATCCTAATGAAGGGGATAACTTTGGGGGGTGGGGATGAAGAAAAAATACTTGTCCATAGCACAAGGGTCAGCCAACCATCGAACCAGCCTTTATCTTGCCCCTCATCAAACCCTATCTTCTCTTTTGCTCTGCAACTCGACCTTTATCAAGCAATGTCACCATGCACGTTCTACAGGCCTTTTTTGATGAACAGGTTGCATTGTAGTCTAGGTTGGGTACAAACAACACCATATAAGACATGATGTACAAAAGGTGTTTGTACCCAAGCTAGACCACAATGCACCATACACTCATTGCAATAACTCAGGAAAGGTTTCCATTATCGATATCAGTTATATATATCAAGGTTTATTATCTATTGATTTTTAATTCCAGGGCAAAGGTGAAATGAAAACATACTGGCTCCATGATATTGAATCTTTTTCTACTGTCGGTCCTTCCAAATAAATCCTTTCATATTTTCCACCTAAGAAAATTCAATATATGCATAAAGTTATTCGTCATCAAAGCACGTAACAGAGCTGTAAATAACTGTATATGTAAGCCCGCGGTACACCATTACATGGTAGTCATTACCCATGCGCAAAATCCCAATAATTTTTTATGGAATACCAGAGAATCTCGTTATAAGATTTCCCAATTATATAGACCCCTTGCAGCACGTTGTACCACATTGACAATCACTCAGATTATAGTTTTTCTGAGCACGTTCAGCTTTTACCGTATTTGTGCATATTCAATCAGTATAGAGGCTTTGCACCATCACGTGATGGCAGCCATGACAGGAGGTAAGAACAATTGAATCTGGTCTTATCTGATTTACACGAGAAAGAATAAAGTTTCCCAGTGAAGAAAGACTCCTGTTGTGCCTGCTGTCATGGCTGCCATCACGCGATGGTGCAAAGCCTCTATATACACGATTAATTGTTTTTTTATTTCAAAATTGTATAATCCCAGGGTTAAATTAATACTATAGAACCGGGATTCTTAGATAGTTGTCTTCATGTTCCTGGAGCCTACATTCCTTTACATCTCTTGCCGAAGCAAAAACAACAGCCACTTCCGGTCAGTTCTAATGTCTTGTTGCCTTGGCAATTTGTATTAGCCAATCACATAACACTATTAGTTAGATTAGCTTAGAACCTTTTCTTTCGGCGGAGACCAAAAGGAATGTGGGCTCTTGAAATATATAGAGCATTTGAAATGATTTTTTTTAGAGATGTACATGTATGCTCCCAATTTTCTTTCTCGTTTGGAATTTCGAGAGACCTTGAAATTAATCTATGACAACCATTTGAGCTTATTTGATGTGTTGAGAGGACTATTCACCACTTTCCATACATCAGTTTACTGGTCAAACACAAAGCATTCAGTCGAGGCTGCAAGGTTCAAATTTGAATAATCCTTTGAAACTATCTTACAGCCCATAATGAATGCTCTGTCTGTGACCAGTGAACCAATGTATGGAATATTGTTCATCCCTTGTCAAGACAACAAAAAAACAGAATCAGTTTCATCTTTATATTCTGTCTCAATCATGTAATAAGCATAATAATGTGTTTTGTGAAAAAGGAACGGCCACAATCTTACACCATTGTCTCACTAATATTACAAAGTACCGTATAATGTGAATAAATTGTAAATACAAAGATTAGTAGAAAACAGTAAGACGAACCTTCAAATTTAAGTACTTTTAAAAGAGTTCACATATAGTGAATCCTTTTTATCAAAATGATGAATTTAAAAAATACACACACGAGATGAATTGAATGAAAAACAAGGTAAGAAAAAGATTATTATACAATAGTACCGAGGTTATATGGCATCACTTTCAATTCTGACCCCGAATAGCCAAGTGTAATTATGTCACAACCAAGGGCTATAGTTCATAATTTTTGGCCAAAAAATCCCATTTTCTCAAAATATACACCTTGGTTAATGGGGGTCAAAAAGTGAAGCCAAATAACAATGCAGTTTGAAAAAAAATATTTTCGAGATCAATTGCCTAAAAAAAAGACTGAAAAAAAGCAAAAAAACGATCAAAACCATGGGCTATAGTCCATGCTTTTTGGCCAAAAACACCCATTTTTGAAGGTTTTTGAAGAATTCATAATTTTGAAAAAGGTGTGAAAATCACCCAAAATCGATCAAAACCATGGGCTATAGTCCATGCTTTTTGGCCAAAAACACCCATTTTTGAAGGTTTTTGAAGAATTCATAATTTTGAAAAAGGTGTGAAAATCACCCAAAATCGATCAAAACCATGGGCTATAGTCCATGCTTTTTGGCCAAAAACACCCATTTTTGAAGGTTTTTGAAGAATTCATAATTTTGAAAAAGGTGTGAAAATCACCCAAAATCGATCAAAACCATGGGCTATAGTCCATGCTTTTTGGCCAAAAACACCCATTTTTGAAGGTTTTTGAAGAATTCATAATTTTGAAAAAGGTGTGAAAATCACCCAAAATCGATCAAAACCATGGGCTATAGTCCATGCTTTTTGGCCAAAAACACCCATTTTTGAAGGTTTTTGAAGAATTCATAATTTTGAAAACGGTGTGAAAATCACCCAAAATCGATCAAAACCATGGGCTATAGTCCATGCTTTTTGGCCAAAAACACCCATTTTTGAAGGTTTTTGAAGAATTCATAATTTTGAAAAAGGTGTGAAAATCACCCAAAATCGATCAAAACCATGGGCTATAGTCCATGCTTTTTGGCCAAAAACACCCATTTTTGAAGGTTTTTGAAGAATTCATAATTTTGAAAAAGGTGTGAAAATCACCCAAAATCGATCAAAACCATGGGCTATAGTCCATGCTTTTTGGCCAAAAACACCCATTTTTGAAGGTTTTTGAAGAATTCATAATTTTGAAAAAGGTGTGAAAATCACCCAAAATCGATCAAAACCATGGGCTATAGTCCATGCTTTTTGGCCAAAAACACCCATTTTTGAAGGTTTTTGAAGAATTCATAATTTTGAAAAAGGTGTGAAAATCACCCAAAATCGATCAAAACCATGGGCTATAGTCCATGCTTTTTGGCCAAAAACACCCATTTTTGAAGGTTTTTGAAGAATTCATAATTTTGAAAAAGGTGTGAAAATCACCCAAAATCGATCAAAACCATGGGCTATAGTCCATGCTTTTTGGCCAAAAACACCCATTTTTGAAGGTTTTTGAAGAATTCATAATTTTGAAAAAGGTGTGAAAATCACCCAAAATCGATCAAAACCATGGGCTATAGTCCATGCTTTTTGGCCAAAAACACCCATTTTTGAAGGTTTTTGAAGAATTCATAATTTTGAAAAAGGTGTGAAAATCACCCAAAATCGATCAAAACCATGGGCTATAGTCCATGCTTTTTGGCCAAAAACACCCATTTTTGAAGGTTTTTGAAGAATTCATAATTTTGAAAAAGGTGTGAAAATCACCCAAAATCGATCAAAACCATGGGCTATAGTCCATGCTTTTTGGCCAAAAACACCCATTTTTGAAGGTTTTTGAAGAATTCATAATTTTGAAAAAGGTGTGAAAATCACCCAAAATCGATCAAAACCATGGGCTATAGTCCATGCTTTTTGGCCAAAAACACCCATTTTTGAAGGTTTTTGAAGAATTCATAATTTTGAAAAAGGTGTGAAAATCACCCAAAATCGATCAAAACCATGGGCTATAGTCCATGCTTTTTGGCCAAAAACACCCATTTTTGAAGGTTTTTGAAGAATTCATAATTTTGAAAAAGGTGTGAAAATCACCCAAAATCGATCAAAACCATGGGCTATAGTCCATGCTTTTTGGCCAAAAACACCCATTTTTGAAGGTTTTTGAAGAATTCATAATTTTGAAAAAGGTGTGAAAATCACCCAAAATCGATCAAAACCATGGGCTATAGTCCATGCTTTTTGGCCAAAAACACCCATTTTTGAAGGTTTTTGAAGAATTCATAATTTTGAAAAAGGTGTGAAAATCACCCAAAATCGATCAAAACCATGGGCTATAGTCCATGCTTTTTGGCCAAAAACACCCATTTTTGAAGGTTTTTGAAGAATTCATAATTTTGAAAAAGGTGTGAAAATCACCCAAAATCGATCAAAACCATGGGCTATAGTCCATGCTTTTTGGCCAAAAACACCCATTTTTGAAGGTTTTTGAAGAATTCATAATTTTGAAAAAGGTGTGAAAATCACCCAAAATCGATCAAAACCATGGGCTATAGTCCATGCTTTTTGGCCAAAAACACCCATTTTTGAAGGTTTTTGAAGAATTCATAATTTTGAAAAAGGTGTGAAAATCACCCAAAATCGATCAAAACCATGGGCTATAGTCCATGCTTTTTGGCCAAAAACACCCATTTTTGAAGGTTTTTGAAGAATTCATAATTTTGAAAAAGGTGTGAAAATCACCCAAAATCGATCAAAACCATGGGCTATAGTCCATGCTTTTTGGCCAAAAACACCCATTTTTGAAGGTTTTTGAAGAATTCATAATTTTGAAAAAGGTGTGAAAATCACCCAAAATCGATCAAAACCATGGGCTATAGTCCATGCTTTTTGGCCAAAAACACCCATTTTTGAAGGTTTTTGAAGAATTCATAATTTTGAAAAAGGTGTGAAAATCACCCAAAATCGATCAAAACCATGGGCTATAGTCCATGCTTTTTGGCCAAAAACACCCATTTTTGAAGGTTTTTGAAGAATTCATAATTTTGAAAAAGGTGTGAAAATCACCCAAAATCGATCAAAACCATGGGCTATAGTCCATGCTTTTTGGCCAAAAACACCCATTTTTGAAGGTTTTTGAAGAATTCATAATTTTGAAAAAGGTGTGAAAATCACCCAAAATCGATCAAAACCATGGGCTATAGTCCATGCTTTTTGGCCAAAAACACCCATTTTTGAAGGTTTTTGAAGAATTCATAATTTTGAAAAAGGTGTGAAAATCACCCAAAATCGATCAAAACCATGGGCTATAGTCCATGCTTTTTGGCCAAAAACACCCATTTTTGAAGGTTTTTGAAGAATTCATAATTTTGAAAAAGGTGTGAAAATCACCCAAAATCGATCAAAACCATGGGCTATAGTCCATGCTTTTTGGCCAAAAACACCCATTTTTGAAGGTTTTTGAAGAATTCATAATTTTGAAAAAGGTGTGAAAATCACCCAAAATCGATCAAAACCATGGGCTATAGTCCATGCTTTTTGGCCAAAAACACCCATTTTTGAAGGTTTTTGAAGAATTCATAATTTTGAAAAAGGTGTGAAAATCACCCAAAATCGATCAAAACCATGGGCTATAGTCCATGCTTTTTGGCCAAAAACACCCATTTTTGAAGGTTTTTGAAGAATTCATAATTTTGAAAAAGGTGTGAAAATCACCCAAAATCGATCAAAACCATGGGCTATAGTCCATGCTTTTTGGCCAAAAACACCCATTTTTGAAGGTTTTTGAAGAATTCATAATTTTGAAAAAGGTGTGAAAATCACCCAAAATCGATCAAAACCATGGGCTATAGTCCATGCTTTTTGGCCAAAAACACCCATTTTTGAAGGTTTTTGAAGAATTCATAATTTTGAAAACGGTGTGAAAATCACCCAAAATCGATCAAAACCATGGGCTATAGTCCATGCTTTTTGGCCAAAAACACCCATTTTTGAAGGTTTTTGAAGAATTCATAATTTTGAAAAAGGTGTGAAAATTACCCAAAATCGATCAAAACCATGGGCTATAGTCCATGCTTTTTGGCCAAAAACACCCATTTTTGAAGGTTTTTGAAGAATTCATAATTTTGAAAAAGGTGTGAAAATCACCCAAAATCGATCAAAACCATGGGCTATAGTCCATGCTTTTTGGCCAAAAACACCCATTTTTGAAGGTTTTTGAAGAATTCATAATTTTGAAAAAGGTGTGAAAATCACCCAAAATCGATCAAAACCATGGGCTATAATCCATGCTTTTTGGCCAAAAACACCCATTTTTGAAGGTTTTTGAAGAATTCATAATTTTGAAAAAGGTGTGAAAATCACCCTAAATCGATCAAAACCATGGGCTATAATCCATGCTTTTTGACAAGAACCATTAAATTTTGAAAATATTTTCCAGATGCATTGAGTGAAAAAATAGTGAAAAAAGGAAGAAACGATTAAAACCATGGGCTGTAGTTGATGCTTTTTGGCAAAAACCATCAAATTTTGAAAATATTTTCCAGATCGATTGGATGAAAAAATAGTGAAAAAAGGAAAAAACGATGAAAACCATGGGCTTTAATCCATGTGTTTTGGCAAAAAGTACATCATCAATTTTTTCAAATATACACCTTGGTTAGTTGGGGTCAGGAAGTGAAGCCAAATAACTATGGAAATTGAAAAAGTATACACGAGGGTCTTAGTCTATCAAAACCTAGAGCTATATATAGTCCATGTTCGCACGTCAAAAATGATAGATTATCCTCTTCCTTTTCAAAAGCACCTGTACACTTTATCAAAGAAGACACGAATAATATGTTTTTAAATGGAAATTCTAAAAGGATTATTTCTAAATGACTTTTGTACGACGGAGAGAGACTTTAAATTTCGAAATTGTAGAAGGCCAAGACTGAGCTGTTTCATCCATGTTTCATCTTAAAACAGTTAGGAGACAGTGACGTCAAACTTCCTTATTTGGACAAACTTGGGAGCGGCCATACACTAATTGCGATGATTTTTCTTCATCATGACCGACAGAGTGTTCAGATATGGCGAAAAATGTTACCATTTTGGATAGAAAGGTGGTCAGGAAAGCAGGGAACTTCGGTGTGAAAGTAAGTGGAATGAAGATTTTCATTGTAGATGTTTTATCGAGATTGATACGAAAGGTACTCTTGCCCGGGAAACACACTCTTTCTTTGTGTAAGTGCGATGAGTTGAGCGAATAGGGAAAAATAATCTGACGGTTATTGCTAGTCTGGCGATGAAATGCAATATAATAGTGATTATATAAGATTATGTCTTTAAAAAGTCTTGAAGCTAACGCAGAAACGTATGAGATATATGTATTATTATAAGAGAGTAGCTTGAGATTTTCGTTCGATTCGTAGTCAAGTTATGGATTACGGACTGTCAGCCAGACTTGAGGGATGTATTTAATTATATATCTTTCTTCATTTAACCATCTGTCCATTCGTTTCTCCATCCATCCATCCATCTACCCTCCATTCATCCAATCCCATCCATCCATCCATCTACCCTCCATTCATCCAATCATCCATCCATCCATCCATCCATCCATCCATCATCCTATCTTGGATTAGAATATATCATTGCAATATTCAGACGGAAACTTGGACTTCCTTCCTCGCTATACATTATACTCACGTACTTTATGAGTGTTCTTCTATTTCAAACCTTTTTCGCATGACATTCTATATTTAGAGTTCCTATCAATTTGCATTTTAAAATTTTCATCGTCAAACTGTACCGTCACAGTTGATATGCATTTCTTCAACTTCTTCAGGGCGGTTCTTTTGCCAATCTCAGACCATTCCTTTGAGAATAGCTTGTATCCTTTATTTCATTTTCATCCGAAAAAGAAATGTTACTCAAGGGAATGCCATATGTTCTGAAATGGGCAAAGCATTACCTCCAAGCTAAAGGGGTCTATTCAGTATTTGATTTTTCAATCTTGAGCATTGGTCAGTAAACAGTGACATCATGCCCACAAGAGAACTATAAATTTGAAAACATTCATTCCAACTTGACTTTAACTTCAAGTAGTGTGGTAACTCGATGGCGCATTCAGTGATCCTCTCTTCTTCATTTACAAGTTCTATTCACGAGAACTCTTGAAATGTCCTTGACAAGAGTCGAGCTCAAGAGATCCATTTTCAATCCTTAACTTTAAGTGGCACTTACAAGTTGTTGGACATAGAAAAAATATTGTTTCTATAAAGTTGAATGCACAGTAAATTTGATGATAAAAACCGAGGGAAATAGTTTGCAATAATCGGAATTCTAAACTCGTTTTTAAAACTATACATTTTCAAGTGATAAAGACAATGATAAAGAAAGCAAGACATTCCTCTGTTCTCAAATGATACTGTTGTGCTAGAAATTCACCACGTCAACAAGAATAAAGTCGCTCAGTGCTTGGTCAAAACCAGTGATACTGAATGTCACTGGGCAAGCATTGTGTTTTAGAGAAAATATATTTTATGTAACTATTTACTCTTTTTACGATACTGTTCTGCGAGAACCATGCATGGTAATACTTCCTAGAAACCGTAGTAGCTTTCCAAAAAAGAAAAGAAAAGAAGAGAAAGCTAAACTAGCTAGCAACATCCATTAACATCCATGGTAATTAATGTTGTGTGAAAAGCAATAAAATTTTGTTCGGCTTTTGAGCCGTGAGATACAAAGTTCTCTTTCGAAAACTGAAACGTTGTAGTTATTCATTTTTGGTTCTTCCCTGTCGTGAGACCTCTCAGTTTGACTGAATGAGTTTTTATTTCCACTCGACAGGAATCCATACAAGCACAGAGATATTCATCACTAACTAATGCAGGATGAATAATCAAATATTTCCCCAACAAACCGATAAAAAAGTCAAAGGAGCCGGTGATAAATACCGAGCAGCATCCAGGTGGCACAGGATTTGGCAAACGTTTAAGATTTTAAGCGTTTCTGTTGTTTCGACCATCGCTTTGTTCGTCTTTGTCTCACTGGACGTTAATAAAGCTCTGAAAGCGATGGAGAAAGAAACAAATGTACAAGAGGCGGTAGTTTATAGCATAAAAGTTGCTGACTTTATCCATCGTTTACAAGATGAGCGAGGTTTAACTGTGCTAAGCATCAGCTCAAAGCAAGACAAAGAAATTGTTGTTCGTTTGAAAAAAGCACGAAAGCAAACCAATGCAGTTATAAGAAACTTAAAGTCCTTGCACGAAAATGCTATTGAAAGATTCACTTCGATCGAAAGATTTGCAAAGCTTATCTATGAGCACAGGAAGATAATTGGTTATGGAGGAATACATTCAAATGTCAAAAAGGAAGTTACGTTTTACTCTGATATTATTCAGTTCTCGCTAGATTTTCTGCTCGAGTCTTTCAGCAAGAATTCTATTGATGATTTTACGTTAAGCCTCCTTGGATACCAGATGTTTCTAGTTGCCAAAGACAAGACAGGAATTGAGAGAACGCTTGGTAGATTTTTCTTTTCTAAAGGCCATTTTGATAAAACTGAAGACATGTTGTGGTATGCAGAGCAAAATATCATGGGTGAGTATCGAAATATACAATCTCCTTTGCATCGCACAAGTTTTGCATGTTTCCACTTTTCCTTGCCTTCTTGTATTTTCTCTCTCACTTTTTAGGTCTTTTTCAGTTTCTTCTTTCTCTTTTCTTTCCCGTTTACTCCTTCTCCTTCCTTCCTTCTTCTTCTTCTTCTTCTCCTCCTCCATCATTATCATCGTCGGAAACATCATCACATCATCATCATCTTCATTCTTCTTTTTCAGCCCTCTTCTTCATCATCACCATCCTCAACATCATCATCAGCATTATTGTTTTCCTCATCATCATCTTCTTCATCATGATCATCATCACCATCATCATCACCACCATCATGATCATCATCATCATCATCACCATCATCATCATCATCATCACCATCATCATCACCATCATCATCATCATCACCATCATCATCATGATCATCATCACCATCATGATCATCATCACCATCATCATCATGATCATCAACCCCATCATCATCATGATCATCATGATCATGGTCATCATCATCATCATCATCATCATCATCATCATCATCATCATCATCATGGTCATCATCATCATCATCATCATCATCATGGTCATCATCATCATCATCAGCATCATCATCATCATGGTCATCTTATTTCTTCATCTTGTTTTTTCTACAGTCTTTGGTGTTTTTCTTCTCTTTCCTCCTCTTTCCACGCATCATCCTTTCATCATCTTTAATCCTCAGGTGAATCACTACTGAAGAGAAGCATGAAATACATGCCATATCTTAAACACCTCTACGAAAAAACCACCTTCAGTTCCGATTCCATCAACATGACACAACTCGTTCAGACTCGCAAATGTATCATGAAGAACCAGTCAAGGCCATCGAACCATACAGCAGGAGGAATGTGGTTTTCCCTAATGTCCAATTACATTAATGTTCTTCTCCACGTCCAGAAAGATGCTGGTGAAAAGATAGTTACAGTTTTACAAAAGACAGTCGATCAACAGGAGCTACAGCTGATATTTCGTATTACTATTTTAGTCATCGTGCTCATCTTGACGCCATTGCTTGTTATAGCTGTCACGCGCATGACAAACACCATCCAGAAATACGCAGCAAAGCTCGAAGACATCACACTGAATCTGAAAGAAGAACAGAAACGAACAGACAACGTGTTGTCAGCCATGTTTCCCAAGTCTGTAGCAGAGACCCTGAAGAGAGGAGAGAAAGTCAACTCTGAATACTTTGACAGTGTGACGGTGTTCTTCAGTGACATCGTCAATTTCACCAACATCTGTGCAAGTATATCACCCATCGAGGTTACGTCCATGTTGAACAGTATTTACAGGTAAATATGTATTGCAACAGTGGTCGCTATAGAAAACACGTTGGTTTCAATGTTGACGACAGTGGACACCATAGTGATAACAGTGGTAACCACGGTGATGGTTGTGGTTACCATAGTAATACTAGCTATTATCATAAAAATGGTTGTGGTTACCATAGTGATACTAATGAAAACGATGGTGATGACTGTGTCTGCCATAATGATAAGACCATAGTGATATGATGAGACTATAGTAATAGTAGTTGCTACCAGTTGTGGTTACCATAGTGATACTAATGATCATGGTGGTGATGAATGTGTCTGCCATAATGATAAAACCATAGTAATATGATGAGACTATAGTAACCGTAGTTGCTACCAGTTATCGTTACCATAGTGATAGTAATGGTCACCATGGTAACAGTTGTTGTCACCATAGTGATAGTTATTCAGTTTTATAAATATCGCAGCGCCTTCGACGACAAGATCGATAAGTATGACGTGTACAAGGTGGAAACAATAGGAGATGCTTATATGGTGGCGTCTGGTCTTCCTGTCAGGAACGGAGGTAAACACGTCGATGAGATCTGTCGTATGGCACTGGACCTTGTCAAGGTCACGGAGAGTTTGAAACTCAAAGAAGTCCCTGGGGAGACTCTCCTTATCAGGGTTGGAATACACACGGGTGAGTAGAATTCTACTTGTAGGACAGTTCCGCAGCGAGGGTGCCAGTGTTAGTGACAGGGAATGTTCGATCCCGTCAAATCCATGAGCAGGATTTTGTCTCTTTACCCAGGATTTTACTGACTGATATATTTGTTCCCATGCAGGTCCCTGCGTGTCTGGGATTGTGGGTAACAAGATGCCAAGATACTGTTTGTTCGGGGACACAGTCAACACTGCCTCAAGAATGCAAACAACAGGAGATCGTAAGTTGAATAGTATGAATATAATCAGAAAAATAACTTACCTTGTATATCCCTCATGAAATTTGTTGATATTTTTCATTCTTCTGTAGCACATAAAATCCACATAAGTGAAAATACCGAACAAGCATTGCAGTCGTTCCAGTATTATAAAACAGAGTTCCGAGGTTACATTGACGTTAAAGTAAGTGGCGTATTATGAATTCACACATATTCTGAATGTAATACCCTTAAATAGCACTGAAATGGCTTTATGAGTGATGTGTCTTGAAAATCACATGATCAAATTACTACACATTCCAAATACACACATACCTTTAATGTAACATGTGGCACTGAGATGGCTTCATGAGTGACGTCATCTTGAATTAATATCACATGATCAAATACAAATATATATCTTTAAAGTAAGAAGTAGCACTGAAATGGCTTCTTGACTGACGTCATTTTGACGTCATCTTATATAATCTAAATATACTTCATGAAGTATATATTGTGATGTGTTTTTCAGGGTAAAGGTGAGATGCAAACCTTCTGGCTTCTTGGTATCGATGCACCTCATGACTCAACTCTAATACTCCAAACTGTACCCTGACAAAACCCTTCAGCATTTACTCTACTATGTACTACTTCTGGAAATTTATTAGAAACTAGCCTTAGTTCGGTTACCCAGATCCTTCCCGGCCAAACTTTACCGTTAGTTGAAAGGGGGTCTGGAAGGATTAATTTTCGTTAATTGAAGTTTCGCAAAATAGAAATGGCGTCTGATCAGATTTGAGTGAGAATATGATTGGTTAGAAAACCGTTTACGTCACTGGGCGCCAATCACTGGACCAATAATCTACTGACTCGTCTTTTCCTAATATGGTCAGGCGTCATGTTTGGCCGAGAGAGATCTGGGTACCACGACAAGCAGAAATGTATTTTTAGGTTTTACCGTCGCCACGATAACTCCGATGAAATAATGACATTAATGAGAACAAATCTATCTCACGTTAATATATAAAATGAATAGTTTACTGCTCGTGCCTCTGATGTAGCAGGCTAGTTGCAGGCTAGCATTAACATGTAAATATGTAATTGATAAATATAGTATTTTAATCAGAATAATAAAACGAACGATATTATATGTTGCACCGTGCTTTGTTTTATCAACCAATCAAGGTAGGTGGTTGGTATAGTACTCTCTGGTCTTGTCTGTCTGTCACAGTAGTCTTATCAAGCAGTATGGTGGGTGGTTTGGTATAGTACTCTCTGGTCTTGTCTGTCTGTCACAGTAGTCTTATCAAGCAGTATGGTGGATGGTTGGTATAGTACTCTCTGGTCTTGTCCGTCTGTCACAGTAGTCTTATCAAGCAGTATGGTGGGTGGTTTGGTATAGTACTCTCTGGTCTTGTCTGTCTGTCACAGTAGTCTTATCAAGCAGTATGGTGGGTGGTTGGTATAGTAGTCTCTGGTCTTGTCTGTCTGTCACAGTAGTCTTATCAAGCAGTATGGTGGATGGTTGGTATAGTACTCTCTGGTCTTGTCCGTCTGTCACAGTAGTCTTATCAAGCAGTATGGTGGGTGGTTTGGTATAGTACTCTCTGGTCTTGTCCGTCTGTCACAGTAGTCTTATCAAGCAGTATGGTGTGTGGTTGGTATAGTACTCTCTGGTCTTGTCCGTCTGTCACAGTAGTCTTATCAAGCAGTATGGTGCGTGGTTGGTATAGTACTCTCTGGTCTTGTCCGTCTGTCACAGTAGTCTTATCAAGCAGTATGGTGGGTGGTTGGTATAGTACTATCTGGTCTTGTCTGTCTGTCACAGTAGTCTTACACAGTGTCTTGTTCTCGTTTGCTCACTCCAAGTGTAATATCTTCAGTCACTGTCAAAGTCGCTTTAGTCTCAATAGTTGGGGGAATCTTCGTGTCTTTTGTCACAACAAAAGTGAACTTCTTCAACAGCCTTACAAGAACTAACTTGATCTCCATCTGAGCAAACCTCATACCAATGCAGCTCCTCGGCCCATGCCCAAACGGTTGGTAGACGAAGGGGTCACGTGATTGCTTGGCTTCATCACTGAAACGTTCTGGGTCAAACTTCTCAGGGTCTGGGAAGAAGCTAGGGTCCCTGTGAATGCTGTAGGATGGTATTAGAATGATGGCTCCTTTAGGGATCTTGATTCCTTTAACGACGCATTCTTTATTACATTCCCGCATGAGCATCAAACCTTGAACGAAAAAAATATATGTTGGCTTTGTACTCTTCTTGGGACTTAGACAACTGGTCCCTAAATAGAGGTTGGCCGCTTTATTGAGACATAAACTGATTACTGCAGAAACCTTTTTTGGGAGTTGGACAACTGGTCGCTAAATAGAGGTTGGCCGCTTAATAGAGGTTGGCCGCTTAATGGAGGTTGGCCGCTTAATAGAGGTTGGCCGCTTAATAGAGGTTGGCCGCTCTTAATAGAGGTTGGCCGCTTAATAGAGGTTGGTCGCTTAATAGAGGTTGGCCGCTTAATAGAGGTTGGCCGCTTAATAGAGGTTGGTCGCTTGATAGAGGTTTGGTATATATACCTGGAGGGCAGAGCCTGAGAGTCTCAGAAATCACCATGTCCAGGTATGGTAGTTCATGGACCGTCTCGTAGGATGGCATCTTGTCTTCATCAGTCCAGACACTGTCAATCTCGCTCTGTAACCTTTCCTGGACCTGAGGATTGGTTGCTAGGTGATAGCATACCAAGGCTAGTGTGATGCTTGACGTCTCGTAGCCAGCCAATAGGAAGATGATACACTGTGCTACTACCTCGTCATCTGTTAGCTTCTTTTTGTCGGTTGAGTCGTGACTGGTTGCGTTGAGAATCAAGTCAAGAAGATCCTAAAGAATAGAATAACATGAAATATAACTACAGCAGACTGTAATTTCAAACACTTATCAACTAAAACGCCTCCGGAGCAGGCGTAGCTCAGTTGGTTAGTGTGCGGCCTTTAGAGCTAGAGCTCCACGGTTCGATCCTAAAAAATAAACTTCTGTTTCGACTTCTCTCTACTCGATATCGGTGTCGTTTTCGCTTTGGATATTCTTAAAACAGCGCACTGATGGAGAGGGGGGATAAAGTGTGCACTAGCTGAAGGATCACTCACGTTAAATAAGACCTTTACCTTCACCTTTACAGTGCTAAATTTTTCCCCAGCACATAGCATAAAATAATGCAATGGCTATTGTTTTCTATTGTTTCACCACTGTTTTATCTTTCTCTGCTTCATCTATCTTACCTTTCTGTTCGACTCTCCTCTCCTTTTCACATCTACAACATCCTGTGCCAATCCCTTTAAGTCCAACATTTCTTTAAAGAATATCTTGCTACCAGCTTTTGACGCAAGGAACTTCCTTCCAAACGGCAACAATGGAAGGACTATGTTAGCCATTGTCTGCCTAAAAGCACTTGGTTTCATGACTGCAAGCGCGCGTTGCATGGTGGGATCATTTGGGTTGTTTTGGTAATCCGTTTGAATGCCAAACATTGTTGACATGATGATGTCTAGAGTCAATCCTTGCTGGCATCTGAGTACAAGAAATTTAAAAAAATCATCATATATATAGCAATATATTTTATCTAGGTAAGCAAGGGTGGCGTAGTGGTAGTGCACTCGCCTCTCACCTCTGGGGTCTCAGGTACAATTCCTGCAGTCAACATCGAATATCAGTAGAGTTTGTTTGGTCTCGCCTTTGATTCTAGGGGTTTTTTCTCTAAGTTTTCCGGTACATGTTCTCTCCCTTGCCACAAAGTTTTTCTCCGGTTTGCGTGTCAAGTAAATAGTGAATGCAGTGGTAGTGTCTTGTTAGAGCGTGTGGAGCAAACCTCACAGAAGAGTCCCTTAAGGTGCGGTAACACGTACGAGCAACAAAATCGTACAGCTTGTCGCGCAACATATTGTTGCGTTGCAAGTTGCAGAGCGAATGTTGTTCGTATTACCACCCCATGCGCAACAAATTTTCTTTGTTGCAGAGAGTAGAAGAAGTTTCTACTTCGTGTAACAAAGCTGCGCAACAAAATGTTGTTGTTGTACGGGGTATCTACCGTACTGACCTGACGATGTCAAAGCTACCACCGGTTTGAGCAACCTCTTCGGCTTTCTTCATCAGGGTATCACATGCCAAGTTCATCAGTCGAGTCATTCCTTTCAGTTTGAAGGCACTGAACGTTGGAGACAGGGTATTGCGGATACGACGCCATGATTCTCCTTTCGCGATACTCACTGCCTTGTCCAGGGGCTCTGGTAGAGTAAAGATTGCCTGGAAAAATAAATGAATGAATGAGAAATGAATGAAATGGATGGGTGGATGGAATCTGATGGAAGGATGGAATCTGATTTATGGATGGATGGATGGATGAGTGGTGGATTGATGGATGAATAGATAGATGGGTAGATTGGCGGGCGGGTGGGTGGTTGGATGGATGGATGGATGGATGGATGGATGAGTGGTGGATTGATGGATGAATAGATAGATGGGTAGATTGGCGGGCGGGCGGGTGGGTGGTTGGATGGATGGATGGATGGATGAGTGGATGAATGAATGGATCTATACGAAATGGATGAATGGATGGATGGATAGGTGCAACGTATGAAACGGATTGATGGATGGAATCGGATGGTCAGCTAGGCTTAGGGTTACAAAGAGGGACGTCAGCAGAAGAGTCCATTCTTTTCAGCTAAACTCTAATTATGCTAGTTAAAGTCACGCTAGGTTGGTCACGCAAGTCACGTTCGGGTAATGCTATCCCCCGGGCGTAGAGGCGGGCCGAAAAACAATATTACAAACCAGCGGTATTTCTAGTCTAATTACCATATAATACACAGGGCACCCATGTAGTAATATGCATTTTCCGACAATTTCCGAATGACTCGTTTTCGACGAAGTTTCCGACAAGGCACGGCAGTCTGAATATTTCTTAAATTCAGGAAAACGACTAATTTATAACAATTCAAACCATTCAGCCTTTGTTAAGAAATGTCAAGCGCTTTTCGTGAGCTTAATGGATTTGAAATTGAGCAATTTCTCGAACCTCGGCATAGAATAAGAAACACTCAATTGAGACACTTTCCGTTGATTTGCACTTTACTATATGACAGTCGAGCGTGTCTCAAATGAGTGTTTCTTATTCTATCTGACGAGGTTCGAGAAATTGCTCAATTTCAAATCCATGATTAAGCTCACGAAAAGCGCTTGACATTTCTTAACAAAGGCTGAATGGTTTGAATTGTTACAAATTAGTCGTTTTCCTGAATTTAAGAAATATTCAGATTGCCGTGCCTTGTCGGAAACTTCGTCGAAAACGAGTCATTCGGAAATTGTCGGAAAATGCATATTACTACATGGGTGCCCTGTGTATTATATGGTAATTAGACTAGAAATACCGCTGGTTTGTAATATTGTTTTTCGGCCCGCCTCTACACCCGGGGGATAGCATTACCCGTCACGTTCCACACTAGATCGAATGCATCTAGAAAGTATCAGATTCTAGACAAAACTTCTTCAACTAAACTATCTAAAAATGTACTACAAATTGTATCAATACTTACTGGTCTATCGTGGAAGCATTCAAAGTTCTTTACAAGAATGTCTTTCATCATTTCTGGGTCTGATACAACGAGACCTGGCGACCCAAACAAGCTGATCGAAAACAATCTACCATGGCCATATTTCTTGTAACATCTATCGAAGTAAACGTGTGCTTGTCCTTTAGCTGCAATAACGCCCAGCATATTGCCTAAGAACGGCAATGGCTTGGGTCCAGGCATCCCAGGGAAAGCAGTCTCCAGTTTTCTTGCATTACGTGTTCCATACCAGTAAAGAACAACCATAACCACTAAACCAATAATAACTGTACCGAAGTGACTCGAAAGGCTACTAACATAAGACGAAACTAATTCCATCTTCCTCTAAAAAACTTTCTATTTTAACTTTCTTCTTTTTTCTAATCTCGTAATTATTTCACCCACTTCTTTGGACGAGGTTTATTCGCAGCGAAAATGTTGGACTAAATTTATATCTTCGCTATAGAAAACATAAGATTACACGGTTGCTATTCTTATACTAATACGTAGTTATTGATGACATAGAACATAGGCTAGCTACTTGAGTATTGCGTTACCATGCTCAGGCGATGGTCACGACATCTTCAAAAGCAAAAAAATACGACTTTTCGCCATCTCAAATAGCGATAATCTCTCTTTGAGAAACTTGGACATGTGATAAATATCTATTTTATGTGAAATTTTACGAGAGTAAGACGAGAATTTTGAGATTTTTTTTGAGACAAACGGAAACGAAGCACTTGATTATGACAGATGTCCTTAGTAGAATAAGATCGTGAAATTTAAAGAAAAATTGCATTATATTTACTTATCTCAAATAAATAAAAATTTACACGTATTAACTTATTAGGATTCAGTGTACGCTGTCCTTAGTAGCTGATAGCTTGTTTCTAATTTTTCTATTCTTTTTCGAGCAGTGATTTGAAGAGACTTACGATCAACAACTTTTGGCACTATTTTATCATCACTCATTATTCAAGTGGACATCACTTTGAATTCACTTTTTATATGAATAAGTCAGAACTAAAAAGACCCGAGCTGAAAATAGATAGCCTTAGTAATATTAATACAATTCTGGTTTCCATAAGTGTTTACAATAATAATAACAACAACAACAACAATATCAACAACAACAACGTTGCAGCCTAGCATTAACATGTAAATATGTAATTGATAAACATAGTATTTTAATCAGAATAATAAAACGAACGATATTAAATGTTGCACCGTGCTTTGTTTTATCAACCAATCAAGGTGGGTGGTTGGTATAGTACTCTCTGGTCTTGTCTGTCTGTCACAGTAGTCTTATCAAGCAGTATGGTGGGTGGTTGGTATAGTACTCTCTGGTCTTGTCTGTCTGTCACAGTAGTCTTATCAAGCAGTATGGTGGGTGGTTGGTATAGTACTCTCTGGTCTTGTCTGTCTGTCACAGTAGTCTTATCAAGCAGTATGGTGGGTGGTTGGTATAGTACTCTCTGGTCTTGTCTGTCTGTCACAGTAGTCTTATCAAGCAGTATGGTGCGTGGTTGGTATAGTACTCTCTGGTCTTGTCTGTCTGTCACAGTAGTCTTATCAAGCAGTATGGTTTGTGGTTGGTATAGTACTCTCTGGTCTTGTCTGTCTGTCACAGTAGTCTTATCAAGCAGTATGGTGGGTGGTTGGTATAGTACTTTCTGGTCTTGTCTGTCTGTCACAGTAGTCTGTCACAGTAGTCTGTCACAGTAGTCTTACACAGTGTCTTGTTCTCGTTTACTCACTCCAAGTGTAATATCTTCAGTCACTGTCAAAGTCGCTTTAGTCTCAATAGTTGGGGGAATCTTCGTGTCTTTTGTCACAACAAAAGTGAACTTCTTCAACAGCCTTACAAGAACTAACTTGATCTCCATCTGAGCAAACCTCATACCAATGCAGTTCCTCGGCCCATGCCCAAACGGTTGGTAGACGTAGGGGTCACGTGATTGCTTGGCTTCATCACTGAAGCGTTCTGGGTCAAACTTCTCAGGGTCTGGGAAGAAGCTAGGGTCCCTGTGAATGCTGTAGGATGGTATTAGAATGCTGGTTCCTTTAGGGATCTTGATTCCTTTAACGACGCATTCTTTATTACATTCCCGCATGAGCATCAAACCTTGAACGAAAAAAAATATATGTTGGCTTTGTACTCTTCTTGGGACTTAGACAACTGGTCCCTAAATAGAGGTTGGCCGCTTAATAGAGGTATAAATTACTGCAGAAACCTTCTTTGGGAGTTGGACAACTGGTCGCTAAATAGTGGTTGGCCGCTTTTTTGAGACATAAACTGATTATTGCAGAAACCTTCTTTGGGAGTTGGACAACTGGTCGCTAAATAGTGGTTGGCCGCTTTTTTGAGACATAAACTGATTACTGCAGAAACCTTCTTTGGGAGTTGGACAACTGGTCGCTAAATAGAGGTTGGCCGCTTAATAGAGGTTGGTCGCTTGATAGAGGTTTGGTATATATACCTGGAGGGCAGAGCCTGAGAGTCTCAGAAATCACCATGTCCAGGTATGGTAGTTCATGGACCGTCTCGTAGGATGGCATCTTGTCTTCATCAGTCCAGACACTGTCAATCTCGCTCTGTAACCTTTCCTGGACCTGAGGATTGGTTGCTAGGTGATAGCATACCAAGGCTAGTGTGGTGCTTGACGTCTCGTAGCCAGCCAATAGGAAGATGATACACTGTGCTACTACCTCGTCATCTGTTAGCTTCTTTTTGTCGGTTGAGTCGTGACTGGTTGCGTTGAGAATCAAGTCAAGAAGATCCTAAAGAATAGAATAACATGAAATATAACTACAGCAGACTGTAATTTCAAATACTTATCAACTAAAACGTTTCGTTTTCGCTTTGAATAATTAATATTCTTAAAACAGCGCACTGATGGAGAGAGGGGATAAAGTGTGCACCGTCAGCTCTTGGAAGACCAGCTACTAGCTGAAGGATCACTGACGTTAAATAAGACCTTTACCTTCACCTTTACAGTGCTAAATTTTTTCCCAGCAAAATAGCATAAAATAATGCAATGGCTATTATTTTCTATTGTTTCACCAGTGCTTTATCTTTCTCTGCTTCATCTATCTTACCTTTCTGTTCGACTCTCCTCTCCTTTTCACATCTACAACATCCTGTGCCAATCCCTTTAAGTCCAACATTTCTTTAAAGAATATCTTGCCACCAGCTTTTGACGTAAGGAACTTCCTTCCAAACGGTAACAATGGAAGGACTATGTTAGCCATTGTCTGCATAAAAGCACTGGGTTTCATGGCTGCAAGCGCGCGTTGCATGGTGGGATCATTTGGGTTGTTTTGGTAATCCGTTTGAATGCCAAACATTGTTGACATGATGATGTCTAGAGTCAATCCTTGCTGGCATCTGAGTACAAGAAATTTAAAAAAATCATCATATATATAGCAATATATTTTATCTAGGTAAGCAAGGGTGGCGTAGTGGTAGTGCACTCGCCTCTCACCTCTGGGGTCTCAGGTACAATTCCTGCAGTCAACATCGAATATCAGTAGAGTTTGTTTGGTCTCGCCTTTGATTCTAGGGGTTTTTTCTCTAAGTTTTCCGGTACATGTTCTCTCCCTTGCCACAAAGTTTTTCTCCGGTTTGCGTGTCAAGTAAATAGTGAATGCAGTGGTAGTGTCTTGTTAGAGCGTGTGGAGCAAACCTCACAGAAGAGTCCCTTAAGGTGCGGTAACACGTACGAGCAACAAAATCGTACAGCTTGTCGCGCAACATATTGTTGCGTTGCAAGTTGCAGAGCGAATGTTGTTCGTATTACCACCCCATGCGCAACAAATTTTCTTTGTTGCAGAGAGTAGAAGAAGTTTCTACTTCGTGTAACAAAGCTGCGCAACAAAATGTTGTTGTTGTACGGGGTATCTACCGTACTGACCTGACGATGTCAAAGCTACCACCGGTTTGAGCAACCTCTTCGGCTTTCTTCATCAGGGTATCACATGCCAAGTTCATCAGTCGAGTCATTCCTTTCAGTTTGAAGGCACTGAACGTTGGAGACAGGGTATTGCGGATACGACGCCATGATTCTCCTTTCGCGATACTCACTGCCTTGTCCAGGGGCTCTGGTAGAGTAAAGATTGCCTGGAAAAATAAATGAATGAATGAGAAATGAATGAAATGGATGGGTGGATGGAATCTGATGGAAGGATGGAATCTGATTTATGGATGGATGGATGGATGAGTGGTGGATTGATGGATGAATAGATAGATGGGTAGATTGGCGGGCGGGTGGGTGGTTGGATGGATGGATGGATGGATGGATGGATGAGTGGTGGATTGATGGATGAATAGATAGATGGGTAGATTGGCGGGCGGGCGGGTGGGTGGTTGGATGGATGGATGGATGGATGAGTGGATGAATGAATGGATCTATACGAAATGGATGAATGGATGGATGGATAGGTGCAACGTATGAAACGGATTGATGGATGGAATCGGATGGTCAGCTAGGCTTAGGGTTACAAAGAGGGACGTCAGCAGAAGAGTCCATTCTTTTCAGCTAAACTCTAATTATGCTAGTTAAAGTCACGCTAGATTAGTCACGCAAGTCACGTTCCACACTAGATCGAATGTATCTAGAAAGTATCAGATTCTAGACAAAACTTCTTCAACTAAACTATCTAAAAATGTACTACAAATTGTATCAATACTTACTGGTCTATCGTGGAAGCATTCAAAGTTCTTTACAAGAATGTCTTTCATCATTTCTGGGTCTGATACAACGAGACCTGGTGACCCAAAGAAGCTGACCGAAAACAATCTACCATATTTCTTGTAATACCTATCGAAGTGAACGTGTATTTGTCCTTTAGCTGCAATAAAGTCCAGGACATTGACTAAGAACGGCAATGGCTTGGGTCCAGGCATCCCAGGGAAAGCAGTCTCCAGTTTTCTTGCATTACGTGTTCCATACCAGTAAAGAACAACCATAACCACTAAACCAATAATAACTGTACCGAAGTGACTCGAAAGGCTACTAACATAAGACGAAACTAATTCCATCTTCCTCTAAAAAACTTTCTATTTTAACTTTCTTCTTTTTTCTAAACTCGTAATTATTTCACTCACTTCTTTGCACGAGGTTTAATATTCGCAGCGAAAATGTTGGGCTAAATTTATATATTCGCTATAGAAAACATAAGATTACACAGTTGTTATTTTTATACTAATACGTAGTTATTGATGACATAGGCTAGCTACTTGAGTATTGCGTTACCATGCTCAGGCGATGGTCACGACATCTTCAAAAGCAAAAAAATACGACTTTTCGCCATCTCAAATAGCGATAATCTCTCTTTGAGAAACTTGGACATGTGATAAATATCTATTTTATGTGAAATTTTACGAGAGTAAGACGAGAATTTTGAGAATTTTTTTGAGACAAACGGAAACGAAGCACTTGAGTATGACAGATGTCCTTAGTAGAATAAGATCATGAAATTTAAAGAAAAATTGCATGATACTTAAGTATCTCAAATAAAATATAATTTACACGTATTAACTTATTAGGATTCAGTGTACGTTGTCCTTAGTAGCTGATAGCTTGTTACCAATCTTCCTATTCTTTTTCGAGCAGTGATTTGAAGAGAGTACGACCAACAACTTTTGGCACTATTTTATCATCACTCATTATTCCTGTTTGGCTAAAAAAAAAACGAATAAAAGGAAGCTAGTAAAAACAGATGAAAACGTGTACAACTGAAAGTACAAATTATTTCCGATATATCCACCTTAGCCAATTTACTATTTCAGTTATTAGTTGGAAAGAAACATCAGTCACGCATTGAGATGATCAACGAGTTAGAGAACTGCATTAATCAAAAATAAGCCTTGGTTTCTTCCTTATTTGTAGATTTGTAGTGTTCTTTGATACTTTCAAATTTCTAAACTGAAACCCAGTGCGTTTCAGATGAATTAACGTAAAAGTGACGTAAAAGCTTTATTTAATCGGTTGAAATCATGTGAGTGTCATCAACTGAAAATTCAATTATACCACACAGTCCTGAGGGTTCGTAAAGTGGTTTTCACGTATTAAGGATATTTAGAGGACCTCGTTCACTTCGTCCGCAAAAACCGCGCTTAAAATTTTATTTGGATAAAGGCTTTCTTTCTTAAACCTGTTTTTCATTTCGTGCGAAGCTTCATTTCCTATTACTTCGTTGTTGTTTCTTTCCTTCTTTCTTTTTCCTTTCTTTCTTTCTTGCTTTCTTTTTACATTTTTTCGTAATTTCCGTTTGTTTCTTTCCTTTTGTTTTTCTTTCCTTCTGTGTTCTCAGTGTTTTTCCTATTCGTTTTTTTCTATTTCATTTTTCTCGTTTCGTTTCTTTTCGCTTTATTTCTTTTTTTCTTTACATCTTTTCTTATTCTTTACCTTTCATTTCCTTTGCTTTTTTTCCGTGTATTTGATCAAGCTAGAGAGTTTTCCAGACATTAGTTTTGTCTTGACATTTAATCAGATCATAGCATCTCAACGACCACTGATTCCTGGAGGAGTGGTTGAATATTCCACACGTGCAACTTTCTTTCAATAATGCCAAGCTGTTGCTTCACGAGATTTCCTATTCTTGGCCAATGGTCCAAAACTGCTAAAAAATGCCCAAGAAACCAAAGTGAGAATATGAATTGTTTCATTCCAAATTTTACAATTTTCTTTCAGCATTTTTTTAATTCTTTATAGGTACAGGTACAAACACAAGGAAGTACAGCCTAATCATAACGGAAAATTAAATTAAGATGTTTGGTCTCAAAAACTTCACGTTTTTTAATCGAAAATAACTGCTTTAAAAGCTATTATCCTAGCTCCAGCCACCACTTTATTATTCACTCTTAAGCATATGCCTACAACATTTAGACTAAATGAATTTTAGAAAGTCTATGCTATTTCATTAAGTTTATGCTATATTGAAGAGCTTTTGTCAAGCAACAATTCAACACAAAGCTTAAGTAAAAAACGATATGAATGGAAGTTGCATAAGGTTCAGTGAAATTTCCTCGATAATTAAGTACTTTCGAGAACACGTACGAAGGTATGACTCATTCTACGTCAGCGACTTAATTTGTATTTTATTAACCTCTTTCATTCAATCACTCCTCGTTTACCACCTGACATAAATTTGTGTAAACACAGTTGTTTATTGTGTCTTAGTTCCAGCCAATTAGGTGAAAAAGCGACTGAAAAACGATAAGTGAGTACTCAGTCCTCGGAAGTCTCTTGATGGAAGAAAGCCGAGAAAATGAGAAAAATTAGTGCAGACAAATTCACATATTTTTCAGTTTTAATGAGTTTTTTTTTTTTTTTTGACATCAAAATCAAATGTCTCAACGAGGCTCTCAGTTCGAAAATTTGTGTGAAAATTCGCAGTAATAATGTCGATGTGACCTGAGTAAGGAAAGCTATCCGTTCAAACAAATGACTTCGTTCATATATATTTTTAAAACCGACTTCCCGTAGATTTTCTTTATCTTGTTTTTATCCACGTTGAAGGCTGCACGGAATAAGATATTCAGAACTTACTACCGATAAAGATAAAGATACTTTATAAAGAATTCGTGCAATATTTTCCGTATCAGTTTTCCTAATTGTTCACCATTATTGTTTGAGAGTGCAAAACAAGCCATTTTCTCGCTTTCGTCAAATCGCAGGATTTTATCTCAAAAAGGGTGCTCCTGCCGTGTTATCTGCCGTGATATTGCACAACATTTTGAGAAAGTAATTACTTACATAGTTATTTATTACTGGACAAAAATTGTTACTTTAGAATATTAATTTATTATGACTTAACTATCTCAACTACTAAAACAAAATTCTTTTAAATATTTTTGTATTTTCAAAGAAAAACAAGCAAGATCCAATAATCTTTTATTGCTATAATTTAATTTTAAACGACAAAAATTTTCAGCTGTTAATTTTTTTTAAATTCTGTCAAATTGTCGGTTAAGTTTCTGATGTTTAACAGTAATTTAGATGGTTTCCAGGTTGATTCAGTCCTTGATTTCAAGAAAGAAACATCTGTTCCTAGTCTGGAAAACCAACCAATCGTGTACAAGAACAAGATGCTTGCTAATTGATGTTAACTGCAAATAACCTCTTTGTGGTAAATCGAGGCATTTTCCCGCTTCACGTAGTCTACAAGGCGACAGGAACGTTTTCTAGAATAATCGAAATTGAATATTCACGTAAATAAGACAATATATTCCAGGATTCGACCACTTTTTCTTTGATAGCTTGTTGAAGAACTGACCGAACTTTCATCACACTATCAAACGTTTGTCAGGAAAAAGTGAGTATATTATCGCAATTACCTGCGAAATTTTGATTGTTATAAACACATTCTGCTTTCGAGGATAAATTCTCGATTGTGGAGGGTGAAATTCAGAAAAAAGATAAAGGCCTGTTTCGAAATGTTTCGAAAGAAAAAATTTAAGTCAAAATAGTTTTGCCAACAATTGCTGAAAAGGTGAAATGTTCTAATTCAGTAAATATATACGCTAAATTCTTTCGTAAATTTTACGTAGTATTTTTGTGATAAATATTTAATAGTTAGTACAACACACACTCTATCTATTTCATGAACCTTTTCTCTTCGGCAGAATAAATGGCATTTTCTTGTATTCACTTCAGACATTGTTTTCATTTACAAATCTATGCTAAGAAACATTGTCAAAACATTTCCATAGTGACAGGCCGCAGACCGGACGAAGTCACTTCAAATAATTGTTCAGTTCTTCATCCTGAGCAGTTTTCGTGTGGTTTTTTTCGTCCTTTTGATTTTTAGATTAAAATGTACGTCTCTCGCCGCAAGCGTAGCCAAGACTCATATATTTTGTCAACAATGTTCTATAAAAGGATTGATAACTACTGCTATCACTTCGAGGGCTGTCCAATTCAAATAATCACCTCCTTTGGTTTTGCCTATGACGTCATCACATATAATTACGTCATGATTATCACATAAGAGTTACATAAATAGATTTTATCAAGATCCAGATCTGCTATATTTAGTAGTTTGAGGGGTTAATCTATAATTACAACTCTATTCAATCTTCCCACGTAAGACTTTGATAATTTTTATATTAAAAAGAGCGTTCCTTGATCACTAATCTTAAGATTTTCTCTTTAGTTCACAAGAACAAGTGCCTTGCTGCCAAGTGCCTTGATGCCTTGCTAAAAATCATGTCCACTACCTACACTCTGTTTTTCGTTGACTTCAACACTTCAAAAGATTTCTTACGTGATATCAAATTTCCAAGTCGGAGTCAGTTCGAGATTCACGTTTTTCACCGAAAGGATACGAAATACAACGAACTCGTTTCGGCAATACCATCGACATTTTACGAAGATGGACGACCGGTCGCCGTAAGGCACTCGTCTCTTACGAACTATGCGAATGCTGTCGAAGATGCCCTCGTCCATTCTGCGAGTTCGTATGACTTTTCAAGATTCAAGAAGCCGGAAGTATATTTGGTTTCCGGCGAGAATCGGCGCTACGAAGAATTAGCGAAGATTTTACGACGAAAAAATCGGGTTTCGGCGTGGATGGTTGATGGAAAGAGAACGCACCTGCTGGACTGGCTGGACACTGCACTTGTTTGTAAAACATGTAGAATTATATTCAATTCTGCTAAAGAAGGAGTTCGACATTTTGATGAATTACACATGAGATAAAACCAGGCCTGGCTACTAAGTGGTTGCGCATGCTCCGTGAGTCACTCGTTCCCAATCTCAAAAAGAAACACTGGGGAAGGACTTATCGATAGCTGGATAATAATTTTGTACTTAATAACATTTTTTGTTAATTCGCAATGTTGTTGATGCTTTTGATGATAATGATGATGATTACAATCATCATATGACAGATATATATTACGACTGTTGGCAGTTTGGGTCAGTTTTGTATCGTACTGCCCCATTATATTCGCTTGTACCGCTAAGTGAACGAAAGAAGTAGTTGACTCAGTACAATCTTGATCAACTGATAGCCATTGATAACATTATACAGTCCATATAAATGTCTTGCGATCTTCAAAGGACTTACTGCGCTTCTCAGTTGAGCTTGGAACGACCGAAGTTTTGTCACGAAGTTTTGTCGTTGAAAACTACGTGTTGTCAGGGGCAACGTCAAAAGTGACGTGAATTTTTCCCACACTATACGCCTCAATACTTTTGACGTTGCCCCTGACAACGTACTTTTCAACGACAAAACTTCGTGACGAAACTTCGGTCGTTCCAAGCTCAACTGAAAAGTGTAGTAACTTAAAAATGCATCTTTGAATGTACATACTATTCTTTAGGAAAATAATAATAATTTCTATACCTTTTATACGAACGTGTCCCTTTACCCATTATTCTTGCTCTACACGAAGAGGGATCTTGTCGAAGTCTCAAGCCAGTAAAAGCTTCGAGTTCACTTTCAGTGAATTTATTTTCTTGTGTATATGGTATCAGTATCAGTATCAGTATCAGTACTTATATTTAAATGGTACTTACTTTAATGGATATAGAAAATAAATGTTTTATCATCAAAGTCTTAATTTGTTCAGTTATAACCAGAAGTAGTCTTAATGTAATTATAATAAAAATAATGTAATGATAATCTTAGCTGTGAGCAGGATAAAGTATTTTATTCCATGCTTCGTGTTTGCTTCCTGATTGGCTGTGGCTAACCGGGCAGTCCATCCTGATTGGCTCTCTTCATACCCAAGTAAAACTCCAGTCAAAGCAAGATACAGTTACGTCATCTTCATTTGTGCAATATACCTGAACATGGTAGTGAGCCTTAAAAAGTAAGTTTTAGATAAGAGAAATAATTTATCTGATATAGGTTAGCTCTAAAATACACAGATCACATTTTAAACCTCTTTTTTCACACACAGCAGTTTTCTCTGATAGGTTTGTAGCCGAGGTTAATTGTAAAATTAATTTTTTCTCTCTAAATTGTAAATTGTTTTGAGTTTCTATCGTAAGGTTCCAGGTTTAAAAAAAGGTTTATTGAGGACAAGTTAAACTCTAATCTTATATCATACGAAGCCACACTCACACTCACACTCACACACACACACACACACACACACACACTGTCGTAAGAAACTTGCCGTGTACATATTAATACTAATCCCTTGATTCTCTTTCATTGTCAGTGATATTAATGCGGCTTACCTTTGAAACTATGCAAGGAATTCGAAGTCCAGACTCAACTTGTTGAGTTTCTGTTGAAACATGAGATAAAACTTGCTGAACAGACCCGGATTGGATTGGCTCGATCCCTGCGTTTGCTCGTTTGCTCGTTTGCTCGTTTGCTCGTTTGCTCGTTTGCTCGTTTGCTCGTTTGCTCGTTTGCTCGTTTGCTCGTTTGCTCGTTTGCTCGTTTGCTCGTTTGCTCGTTTGCTCGTTTGCTCGTTTGCTCGTTTGCTCATTTGAGTCATTCAGAGAAATTTGCAGTCATGAGTCTTCAAGCCTTGAACTCTGAACATATGTATAGGTACATAGATCAAGGCTTGAAGACTCATGACTGCAAATTTTCGGAAGTATACGAATGTGGTCATATCTGCATGGAAGTGAGGCTAAGTACTTCATGCATAAATATTAAGAAAGGCCTCTGATTGACTTACCTCCCTTTAACAATGGACATTTGATGTCTTCTCTACGAGAGCACAAGTCTGAGACGACTTTATTCATCAACAAATCACGGTTTACATAAAGCTTTCCATAACAAATAAGGGAAAACACGTCGACCTCTGCAAGTAATGAAAATAATCAGTCAAGAAGTGGACGGACGGACGGATGGATGGGATGGGATGGGATGGGATGGGATGGGATGGAAGGATGACACTTACTTGGCGTAAATCTTATTACCATCGTCCCTCTTTGCGTACAATCATATTTCTTTGGTAAATAGTTTACTAGAAACGTAGGATCGAGTTCATCTGAAACGAAAAACACTCTTTTAAAAGGACGTTTGAGGGCAAAGTCGTTTCCCATACCCCTCCCCCCTCAAACTTCGTAAACTTTGGTAAAATTAGTCATCATAGAAGTTCAATGAGCCAATATAAAAATGGGAGTCACCGAACTCACTGAGGAGTAAAGTGATATAGTCGAAAAATACTTGCATTCAACTAGTTCTTTATAAATCATTGAAATCGAAAAAATGGGTGTCAGCGATTTTGTTTTCGAGCGTGACGGAGCTTGACCTGTTACGCCATATGCGCAGAACAGATTCGAGTCAGGGTAGAGTCAAATTAGGAATTTACCGTATACCGAGGGTCGGGGTGGGTGGGGGATCCACCTTCATCCAATTCCTGCTTCCATTTCGTTCATAATTTTGACTAAGAAAAGTCAACAATGAAAGATTAACAGATTATTCCAGGTCGGGACTACAGAAAAGTCTTGCCGGAAAGAAAAGTTCTCTAAGATAAATCATAGCAAGCGGGAAACTATCGGAAGACGCTGGGATTCCCGTGGCTATAAGACTCAGTATCCTTCTCACTCCATTTTAAAATTAAAATAAAGAAAAACTGAAAGCCTAAGGAAGTTTAACTGGATATCCTGATAACACTCACCACCACAGTATACTGCAGACTGGTTCTTGATATGAGGAGAATCAAGAATGTCTGGCAGAGGAAATGACCCAGCTTTCACTTCTATTTCTCGCTCTGATGCTAGCAGTAAGAACGTGAAGATTAGCTGCATGAATTGCTTCAATAGTCCCATCTTTATCTGGCATCCAAGAAAGACTGTGTTCAGCTTTAAGGTTGCTAGGATATTACTAAACTGACTGAGAGCTGACTGAGTAGTTTGACTTGTATTACCAACCACCAGTGGAATGCGGAATATATGGGTTTTGTTGACAGTGTCTTCAGTGACCTTTTTTATAGTTAGTAGACTTTTATGATCTCGGTTTTAGCTGTATTGTTTTAGCTTTCGCTCTTTTAAAAGTTCGTTTGCTATTTGTTATCGACGCTTGAAAGATTGATTATGTCAAAGTTTTGATCACTCTTACTAGCGAGAATATAGATAGCTCGAAACCTTAGAGGAAAATGATACTAAAACTTTACTTTAGTTTCGCTCCTTGTGCTCTAAGACCATGTTTACACTCGGACAAATTACTGAGGTATAAGGGTTACCATACCTTGGTTAACATTTATTGTGTGTAAACGTCGGCAAAACCATTAGTAAAACACCATTCAACGATTTACTCTTCTATCAGGCATGGTTAAGAACAGTAACCGACAGTGCGCTGATTATTTATGCGTATCTTGCACTTCTTTTTGTGGAATGCGAGTGGTTTTATTTGCATTACAATGATGCATGGTAGCGCTCTCTGAACATGAAAATTAAACTCTCTACTGACTTCTTGCCGGTATTTTTGAATTCCCCAAATCTTTTTCTGATTAGACAACTACGGTCCTTCTAGAACGTGCAAACAATTGTTCTTTGAACTATGGTTATGAAAACTAACCTCGACTTTTTAAAACCGTAATAAACGTCCAGGTGTAAACAAGGCGTAAGACGGATTACTAAAAGGTATCGAAACCTATCAGTTTACTCTCGAAACAGGACAAAATAACATTTTGGAATAGTTCCATAATTCAAAAGATATTCTTGACAATTCTGAAAGTATTGATGACTGACATTTATTGTCCTTTTATATTAGCTTCTTCAGCAGTTTCCGTTTTACTGGCCTAAATTTGTTTTCATTATTTGCTGGTACGTTACAGTTAAAGAAACCAAACTGATATGCGACTCTTCCCTAGACTGACACGCGTGAAAAACGTCTGCGCATGCTCTAATTTCTCACTAAAACTCTATAATTTCTTGGAAAGCGTGCTGAATGGCACGCATGCGCAAACGTTTTTCTCTAGTGTCCCCTAGACTCCTACGCAGATGCTCTTAGAGTCGTCACGCAATGCTTCTCTCCCCACGAACGTTGCGTGACGACGTGACGACCCTAAGAACGTCTGCAAAGGAGGCTAACCCTTCCGTGAAGCGGAAAAAAATTCCCCATACTGAACTACGTACTTCTAGAAATATTTAACTCCTTTGGGCAAAGTATTCTAGCCCCAAAACATTTCTGTTTCAGAAGAACATTCGAATTGTTTGTCATAGAACAATTCACTCATGTGGGTGAAACTGAAAACTATGACGAATCATAAGCACAGAAAAACTGCTTTGTTGCAGAATATTTGCCATACAAAATCAAAAGCCCAGGATCAGTTGCTTCCCTTAAACGTACGTGAACTCAACAAGGCTTCCTGACGTTATCTGCCACTCCAAAATACTTGCAAAGTAAGACCATATACTATATACCAAATATCAATTAGCTTATTAGATCTTATTGTAAGAGATTCAAAGCTCTGAGCTGAGACTGATTTAGAGCTTGGAAGTACGTCAGTAGTTTGGTGATTCACTGAAACTTTACAGAATGTTTACAGACGATAAGATACGAATGGCATGATAAAAAGTAGGGTTCGGGTTAATAAAAGATACAGACTGAGCTGATAATGTGTAAAGTAATCCAGATATAACCAGGGAATTCAAATTTTCCACATAATCAAACGATTATGTGAATAACTTTTTCAGAACCTGGAAAAGCTAACTTGCAAAGATCAAAATATAGTTTCATCGAAGTTTCACGAAAAAAATTGGATTTAGTGTAAATTTACATCATCACTATCTGGTACATTTATATCTCACTCCACTAGCAAGTATTTATGCCAAATAAACAGGAAACGCATAACATGTAACGAGAGGAATATCGAAACAAAAAGTTGAATTTCATCTGTGACGTCAGATGTTTCCGAACGATTCCGGAAGTTTTCCGTACATTTCCTGGGATTTTCGTCTAAGATTCGTATGATTGCCGTAGATCGACAAACTTTTGCCAATGCTCGCTCCCATTCCCTTAGCTTTACCATTTTTAACTTTTGTAACTTTTAAACATTTATTTTTATTGTTTTTCCGTGTTTATCTTTCTAACTCCTTACTTTCTAACCGTAGTATTAAACATTTTGTAATTTTTCCTTTAAATCGATAATTATTTTTTATAAATTTCATTTTTCAAGAATGATGCTCGCCTTTCGTGTCTTGAGATACGCCATTGCGTTGTCATGGTTACTTATCCTGAATAGTGAACACGTGGCTGGGTCGTTTCCTCTACCAAATCTACTCGAGTCCCCTCACATCAAGAACCAATCGTTTGTCAGCTGCCTTAGTAAGTCTACCTAAGTTAACCAATCACAATGTGGACGCTTCAGCCAATCAGAAAGGAGCAGAATCAGCAGCATCAGTTAATCATAACGTATCTCTCCCACGTGGGTCGTTGTTGCTCCTGATTAGCGACCTTAAGATTTGCAAAATCTACGACGGCGACGTCAACCGGAAGTGTAAATAATTTCACATTGGGTTTCTGTTCATTGGGATTTCATTCAAAACATTGTAAGTAAAGTCAACTTTTGAGCTTGGAAAGACAGACTTTGAAGGCGCGAAACCCAAAAGTGAAGTTATTACCACTTCCGGTTGACCTCGCCGTCGTAGATTTTGCAAATCTTAAGTTCGCTATTGGCTCATGCTCAGGAACGTAACGTTGTGCAATTGTTTTTCTTCTCTCCTTAGTTCATGTTGTATTATTTCATCTTACAGGTACATATGATCCAACAATGACAATCAAGGTGACTCCAAAGAAAGTATCTTGTCAAACTCCGACTCTCTTCACTGCCTCTCTAACTCTAAGTTAGTATTTCTTCCTTTCATTATAATATTTCTTTCCATTTTAAGAGTAGATTTCCTTGTTCGTTCATTTGGTTTGTCGATTGGTTGGTTAGATGGTTGGCGTGTTGCCTGTTTGATTGTTTACTTGGCTGGTTGGTGGTTTAAAAAAATCTTTGCAAACTACAACTGTCCAACTTTTTTGCTCAGTCCTTGGCTGGAAAAATCCTTGCGCACGACCCTCTCATATGGTTCAAGGAAAATGTCAAATTTTTTCCCAGGGTCTTTGGCTGGAAAAATCATTGCAAACGGCCCTCGATCTTGTATGGTTTTAAGAAACTCACCAATATTTTTCAGGACCTGGTTAGTTGGTTGGTTATAGTTGGTTGGCCTGTTTGCATTTTTTTTCTTCGGGTCGTTTTCCTTTCTTCCTTTCTCATTTTTTTCTGATCTAGAAGCTGAACTGCTAACCAACTATCTCTTTTTATCACTACATCTGGTGCGTACCTCAGAGGAAGACGTGTTCTCTCTTTCCTGCTACTCAAAGGTGTATCTCAATGGAGAACTCTTGGTTTCTGACAGCATCGCCAATGTTTGTGTCAAAGGAAAAGTCCTGAAATGTCCTTTGTTAAAAGGAAGTGAGTAAAACACTTGCCAGTGAGAGCCTGCATAGCAAACCCGTTACTCATGGGGGACTGGAGAGGAGGACCAGGGGTCTCTTCCCCAGACCCCTTTCCTCTCCTCCTCCCCAGTCGCCCAGGATAATGGCCTGCTACTTGTTTTCTCATTTGACAACACGTGCCATTCTCTTGTTAGTATTATTCCATTTCTTACAAATGAACAATACAATTGCTTTAGAATTCCATGGGTTTTGCTCTCCGTGCTGAATAATTTACGCACAATTGAGGCTAAGACTGAACAATAGAGAACTCGAGACTGGAGTATATATATATTCCCTTTAGATGTTGTTAACAATACTATGGCTTGTCACGAACCATGAGCAAGAAATTTGTTGCTGAGCGGGCTACCTGTGTTCCAGGACTCTAAACCAATCGAAAAGCACAAAAACACCTGATATACTATCCAATCAAAATGCTTGAATACATGAGAAGTCATTTGAGAATCCAAGTTTATAAACTGATGCTGTCTTTTTTAATTTCCTACAGAACTTCAGAAAATTCACTCCAAGCTTTACATGCCGTGTGTGTTGAGTAAGGTAAGTTGGAAATAACAGTTGTAAATAACTCTTGACGTGGAAGTAGTTTTATACCCTTCATAGAAACGACTGAGAGACTGGGCCGTAGTTTGTACCCAGGAGCGGGGACTGGGTAAAGCATTTAGGTAATATAGAATGGGTTACAATATCTTAAGCTGCGAACAAAAGATATTATCCGAAGTTCTAAATCTGCTACGGCATCAAACAAGCACTATTTTTGACGTGCCTTTCGTATAAACTCGTTCCGTTTTGGCCTTAAAAATGTCACATTCAAACGAAATCTTTTTTCTATTTCTTTTGTTGATTTTAGGGATATTACAAGCTGATGGCACACTGTACGAATCAAGATGACAAAATGGTTGTTTGTCTTAAATTGGACTTATTATGGGAATGACGTGGTAACCCTTGATGACGTCATAGCTGTCCGATGTAAACCCGACTTGAACCTAAAGTAAATCGTGTTGCTTTTATTGAAGTTTAGAAGTATTAATTATAAGTAAACTTGAGGTGAAGTTGTTTTTTCCTGTGGATGATTAAGGACAAGGTGTATTGATGACAGAGGGTCGGTCAGGTGATGGCGTGATTTACTCGTGTGTCCTGGACGAGTTAGAACTTGCATCCTTATTTCATCTAGGAAACTATACAATATTAAAAAATGTAATCATATCATCTAGACTAGCGCTGCTTATTTTGTGTCTTTAGTTAGTTATATTTGAAGTCAACTTCTGAGATTGGTAAATAGTTTAAATCTTCGTTATAAACTTGGTGATCTTTTCTTGAATCAAATTGCAGTTTTAAATAAAGCAGATAGTGGTTCTAATACCCAGAAACGTTCATCTGGTAGAGATCCCATGCATGTCTTTCATCGTTCATGTTGCCGTTGGTTATGCTATATGAACTTGTCTAGTTCTCTTCCTTGTTCCATCGCGCGCAGCCGATCTTTGCTCTTTATCTCCAAAGCGAACTTAGCACAGAAGACCATTTGTTTGTTCTGATCCTTCGTTTCAATATCTACAACTAGTTTAAGCGGCGATGGATACTTAGGGCTCACAAAGAGGGATAATATTATCTTTGTTTCCTGGCCACTCTTTATTGGGCACTTCGTAAGACTACATAAATCAAACGATTTCCAAGGCACTTTGAACTCAGAAATGATTCCATACACCTGTATTTTCGCCGATGAAATTTCTTCACTTGGAATGAAGATTATTGTACACGTAGCCTTCTCTCCCTTGTACAACGTACAGGGTTCCTCTTTGCATGGTGTTATATCGATACTTACTAGCTTCCCTACTTTGGAACCACAGTCATCGAAAGAGATGTTTTTGGCACTAACGCTGAGAAACTGAGCAGTGCCAGCCAAGAGCAAGAAAGCAACAAACATTGACATCCTGCCCGGGTACGTTGGGTACTGATATGAATCTTTAGTAGCCGTCGTTCTAGTGTGGGGCTGGAATTTTCTGGTGTCCTTGATCGTGGCTATCCTGAGACGCTACTAAAACATGCAGTATTAGTCAGGCTGCTTATAAGTAAGGGATTCACGGGTCTAGCTGCCCCCGCACGGGAGGTCGACTCATGATAAAAGTCATAACAAGCTCGTGCAAGAAACATGCATTGACATGATTGGTTTGCAGGCATGATTCCAAAGTTTTATAAGCCAGAAAAATATGACCCTCCTTTTTAGTCCCAGGTTCTCCCTTCTCTTTACACGAGGAAATCAATCGGATTGTTTTTATCACAGGTCAAAAAATTCCTTAGTAATTTTAATGCTGTTCAGTAAAAAATTACAATATTTTACCATGCTTTTTTCTTACTCTATCTCAGCATTTCTGGCAAATAAATCCAGGCATTGTTTATAAATGGAAAATTCGATAAATTACAACTAACAGCTTCGAATGCCGAGGGTTCTGCATACGTACCATATACGAGACTATCTGTTATGAAGTAATCGTGATACAGCTTAAGCAGATTTCAGTTTTCCTCACACACTAATTATATCTCTATTCAGTCTCGAGAAAGCAAATTCGTGCCAATGCTCAGCCAATAAAAAAGGGTCGTTTTTGATCCTAGTAAGTCACTTGGACAGGTATTCTGAAACAGAAAACATAGTTTTGATGTACCGTCTCTGCCATGTAAACTTGAGCAACAACCTTGTAGCTTCCGGGTATCTTTTTTATGCTTGCCTGTATAATCGCGGTTGCAGGCTCTTTCGGTTTCAAAGGGCAGTTAAGATTGTGGCCCTCGCAAGCAAAGGGATTTTTTAGAGGCCATGGCAGTCTCTCTCCTCTGGAAAATATAGCCACCACTTCGAAGAACCCATTTTGGACTACTTCTTCAGGAATGAAGGTGATTTTGGCGGTAACATTATCTCCTACGTGGAAGACACAGGGCTCCGAGTCACATGGAGTTATATCAACTTGCACGACTTTCCCTACTGGTACAATGAGAGATCCACAAGGGTCAAATCCAACTATATTTGCTTCGGTTGAAGACACAGCTAAAACTATGGCTAAAACCACGAATTCACACGCATTTACCAGCAACATTTTCATAGTATTTTAAACTTTTCCGTGTAAAAGTCGACAAACTTAATTGCGGCAAATTCTTCCTGAAGTCAGAAATCTTTGAGCTTTCGAAACTCACTGTCCAATCCTACGAACTTCCAGAGTATGCTGAACTGAAAATATTATGCATTTATATGAGTTTAATTTGCTAAGAAAATAAACAATTACGTCTGGGTGATAAATTTAGAACAATCGTAATGTCACGAGATTACAGAAATACATCAGTTTTCGAGTCTATATGTCATAAACAATAATAATTACCAATAGATTGGAAAACACTACTTCTATCAACAAATTCTAAAGAATTGTTGTTTTAAGGTCAAAATCGTGTCGGAATTTTTCTATAGCTGGATTTCAACCAGCTAATGGAAGTCTTTGAATCTCATTTTCTGCTCCAAATGGTGGTCAAAGACTGACAACCATGTGCTGTCAACCAGAACGAATTTTATTGAGAACTTATGATTCAGCTGAGAAACATTCCGCACGAGACAGGGAATGACGTCAAGTAAAACCCAGCTATAAAGTACGTATGATCAGATCGGATGAATGGTTTAGAGCCTCCTTAAAAACCACAGGTAGCCCAAACTTAAATGAATATTTAGAAAATAAGGAATAAAAATAAAACTTTTGCATATTGTCGTATATTATTTACATTACCAAAATCGTTTTTCCAAAAAAGTCCATCCCTAATAAACAGCTTTGGGACTCCTGTGTAAAGCATTTTGAGAGCTTACTTCCGGTTTGGTGTATTACCGCTGCTACACATGATTGCAGTAGTATTTTCAAGATGGAGTCCGATGCCGAAGAAGAAGAAATGGAAGAAAGTCGTGTTAATGTAAGACTATTAGAACCCGATACCTTCCCTGAAGATATCAAACAACAGAAGCAAGATTATCAATTATTAGCATACTTGCAGTGCTGTAAGTATAGACGTAATTCTAAACTCTTGTCATATGTTTTTTGTTTATTTTTACGAACGAATCGAAAATTAAATACCCGAGGTATCGAATGAAGAACTTGATACCAAGTTATAAGTTACTTGATTGTACTTCATTCACTTTAAAAGCAAAGTAACTCGAAACTAATGTGAATATTAAAGCAGTAGTTTAAATTTCCTGAGCTGGATAATTTTTTTTGTCGAAAATTATGAACGTTTACGTAGTAAATAAGAGGTTGAAGTTTTAATTTCGCTTTGTTTACAATCACCCGACCGTCTTTTTCTAAACAAATTTCATAAAAACAAGTGACATCTGTTTGTATTTGATTTGTTTGGTTACAAAGATGCTGTATCAAATCGAGTGTGTTCTTAACTTGTATTTATTCAACTGTTTAAACGTTAAGGCTTGTTTGCATGTCATTATTATGCATGATTACGAATGCATGTTTAGACACACGTATTGACGCCTAGGCGATGATAAATAGGTACCATTCTGAATATTAGATTCCCCCAGGGAATGCCAGTATTGAACTGTTAATTATTCTTTATTTTAGATTTTGTAACTATTGCAGCTATTCTCGGCACTGGAATATTAGGTATGTCAATCAAAGTTGTGTTGCTATGGCAATATTATATTGGTTATCATAATTGTAAGAGCCATTCTTATTAATGCCTAGCCTATAAAGATATATTTAAAACACATTTTGGTGAAGAGACAATTTCTTACCAGAGTGGTCATAATACGAGAGTCAAGTGTATTTTTATAATGGTTATATACTGATTATAACTACTCCCTACCCCTCCCCCCACATCAAGGATGATTTTATCTAGCATTGTCTTACCTCATACCTTTTGATGTCCAGGACTACCTGTCAAGCTTTCCAATTCAGGGTTTATGCCATTCCTTGTTGTCTTTGTCCTTGGATTCTTTGCTCAGGTACTGTAAAACCACACATACAATGCATTTCCAAATTATGATCCTATTCCATGCCACAAATCAGGAATAAAAAATCTTATCTTTTTCCTATTTTAACTTTTTCTTACTTTCCCACAACCACTATTGACTTTCAAAAAACGTTTTTTGGAAGAATAATCTAAAAATAAAATTCAGTGCTTTATTTCTGTCAGGAGTAGTTCTTATGAGATAGATAAGTCAAAGGTCAAGAAAGACATTCAATACAACTGATCCTCATTCACTATATTCCTGTCTAGTAGGAGAAGTGATGATGTTATTGGAAGCAGGTTGACATGACCCTCAACCAAATGAGCAGCGCATAGCATAATATATATATTTTTTATTTTGTGTCCGTTTTCTTGTAGCTGTAATTCGTACTGTAAGTTCGTATTTTGATGTTTATGTATTTATGCTCTCATGGTTGTGAAGTTAATACATAAATAAATGAATAAATAATAAATGATACAGAAAGTTCTCCTGACTGAGGTTAATGAAGTGATTTATGTTTTTTTCTTGCAGGCTTTGGTTATTTATTACTTTGTTGAGATCCTACAGAAAGCATTTGTGATCAAACAAGACCAGGAAAGAAAGAATTCCCTGGTAAGACACAGATACTGAGTTGTTAAATCTGTTTTAATATTGAATAAACCCCGGGGGGTACTTTGGGTCCTTTCATACGGGGATGCTCCGCCCAGACTCTCCACCCCTTACCCTTTTCTATACCAAATTTCAGCAAAAAAGTACCCCTTTTATATACCTTTTTGCCTGAAAAGGTACCCTTTCATATACCTTTGAAGAAAATCTACCCCTTTTTATACCAAAACTCACAAATTTCCACCCCTTTTCTATACATGCGGCCTGAAAAAAGTACCCCTTTTGGGCAGAGCATCCCTGTATAGTCGATTATAGGGAGTACCCACCTGGGGAATAAACTATATCATTGGTTTTTGAATGTGTTTGTTTAAAGCTGTTCAAGAGTGAAGGCATTCCATTACATGATCTCCAAGAAGACAAAGATGATGATTCTGCTGATGAAAATGAGAAAGAAATGGAGTTGAAACCACAAGGTAAGTTTCAATATCATGTTTGGATTGCTTCAAGAATGAGAGTGACTTGTAACAAGGTCATTGGAAAACAACTTGCCGTGTGTATCCTGCATAGCCAATCAAGTCTTAGAGTTTCCTTGATCACTTTAGTAAATGTTTCTGCTATCTTCCAGCAGATGGTTCACATGTGACATACCAGATCAGTGATGATGTTGTCTCTATGTCTCACTATCCAAGTCTTCATTCACTGGCCGAGCTCTTCCTGGGACCTGGACTACAGCAGTTGTTTGAGCTTGCGATGATACTCATGTTGTAAGTTCCTACCATAGAAAAAAGTTATGGTTTGCCATGCATATGCCTGTGATACAAACTTATTTAGAAACGTTTTTGTTTCTTGTAAATACATTTAGCTATGTACCCCAGCTAGGGTGGGGTGGAGGGTGGGTGCTTCACTGAATGCACCCTCTTCTGACACAGGGGTGTCATGAACATGCAGAACATAGAATAGAATCCCAAACTAGGAATTATCCTATGTTCGGCTCACTTGGCAAATTCAAAAAGGCTGCAAAAATATAAAGGGTGAACCAGTGATGCTTTTGACCACCAGATGTATAAGCTACTACTAACCCTATTATAACATGTCATTTCAACAGTGTCTCTCTTCTAATCAGCTACTCCTTGGCTGGTAGTCAAGCTTATGCTCAATTAGGAAACTTCCAGTAAGTACAAATAGTTGTTGAAAAATTGTCATATGATCATGGGAGGCATAAAGTGTCCTTGTAGTAATAACTTGAAAATGTCTTGACTTGTAACATAGTCCTGGCTTTGGTCCATGTTTCTTACATTTTTTTTTTATCACAGACTGATATACGTTATTCCTGTCTTCACATGGGTTTGTACCTTCATCATCATCTTCCTTCAGTCATGCGTACAGCCATTCGTATCGGTCCTGACATTCTGTAAGGGCACCCTCTTCACTGCTTGTGTAAGTATTGACTTTTAAATGTCTTTGGAACACTGGTTGTAGGAAAATACATCAATACACCCATTTGTTCGTCCATACTGTATACTTTCACTTTATCCATCCTTGTATTTATCTATCCATTTATTTTTTATCTTTAACTTTTTTTTTCGTTTTTTTTTTTGTAGGTTTTGGCAGCAATGTATGTTGGATATTTTGTAAGAGGAGAAATTGCAGAAGATATACGATCTGCTGGAGAACCATTCCTGATGGGAACAGTAGCAATAGGTTTGTAGGTCACATCTCTCTAGTTACAGCTTGCTTACAGAAGGTATCTCAAGTCTTCCCCCAAATTGTTCCTTCTGTGTTAGTACCTGATTGGATTGCCAGAAGTAAAACTCTATGGATGACTGCACAACTTGCAACTCCAAACATCATCTTGGCCCTAAAGGGTTCCACCAAAGGGTGGTGTCAAGGTGTCAAGGGTTGCTTTGTGGTAGGCTAGCTGAATACAAGTCTGACCAAATTATTTCAATAAGAGAATTCTAACAAGGTTTACCAAAACATGGTCTGTTGTAGGTGGTGTCGCAAATGTAATGCCCATGATATTCACCAAAATAAAGTTACAGGCAACTCAGGTGAGTGATTTGGGAAGGTTATTCTCAAGATAAAGAGATAAATGAATGGGAGGGAGGAACTCATCCTGATGAACGAGGAAATACATGGTGTTTACTCTGAAAACCTTACAGTACTTTGTTGTTGAGATTTTGCAAGACGAGAGAATGAGTGAAGGCAGATGTTGTATCATTGACCATCCACCTTTGTTATGATTTGTTTGAAGGTGTTGCGGTACAGACAGGCGATAATGGCTGGCACTGTTACATGTACAATACTTAACATCCTATGGTAAGGACACTTATCATGAAACTTTACTTCCAGCAAGTCCAAAGAGGGCAAACATGTGTGTGAATGTGTCATTTTTGAGATGTCCAAGAATTTTCATTGGATGCATCTTATTCTTGTGCACTGTGTTTGGTTTTAATGAATGTCACCAATCCTGTACTGTGATATGTCTGTTTCATAGCCATACGATATCTGCTGTAATGAACACTGAAATGTGCTATCTACAGCTCCGCATAATAATTTAGATTCAATGGTCCATTTAAGTCCCCTTTCCAACTCTGTTGAAACCAGCTATTCACCCACCGACCCCTTCCACCGTAAAAATTCCTAATACTTTTTATATCTTTTTCATCTTTTAGGTGTTACGCAGTACTAGAGATTGTCCCACAGAAAGAATGTGTCGCAGATTCTTCTGTCATCAAGCGCAGTGTACTAACTTCGAACACGACTGTCAATATACTAAAATCACAAGAATCTTGTTCGAGAAACGGCTCCTTGCAGTGGTAAGAAAACACACTAGCAATCAAAAACACTCCATATTCATTGCCTATTCATAAAGGTTGTATTTTCTTCCAGGGCTGAAGCGAACGGTAAGATATCAACGATTCCATTAACAGAGGCAAGTATTTTTCGTTTGCACATGACGTCATAGCCGCCATGTTGGATGAATTTGACAAAATATTTTTCAGTGAATTCTTTTGTTATATCATCCAACATGGCCGCCATGCCTTTTGTTATTTTATTCTCTTGGGAATTATTGCAAACCATGAATAGCAGATTTTTTTCTGATTTTCTGCCCCCAAAAAAACAACTAATTCAAATGCTGAGCATTCATCGCCAAGTTTAGAACATTTATTTTGTGCAGTTCTCTCTCTATTCCAGAAGAAAAAGCAGGGAAGAAAGCTTTGAGTTACTTTAGTTCCTCTAGTGACGACAGCACGCACGTTTGAGAGATTTCTCCCTCCCCTCCCCCTCAGCTGTTTCTCGCGCACGTGTTGGGTGTCACTCACACATGTTTTTACAACCAGATTCTGCACAAAGAGTACACAGAGTTTGCATGGATAGCTGTACTTATCCAAGTCTTCGTGATGGTTAGCATAACTGTGTCTTTTCTAACCATGGGCGCAGCACTTCGACATATGAGTAAGTATGACTCTTTGGTGTGTCCAGTCCAGTAACTTCTCCCAAACTTGCGCAATCGATACTCCAAAATCGGTGTGGTTCAAGTGGGGAGAATACTGCTGCTGCGTATGCTCAGTAAATGTATTCCTACGCAACCGGTACTCCAGACAAGGCTGCTGCGCATGTCCAGTATTTCCTTCTTGATAATCCGGTATGAGGCCTGGTGACTAGAATCCTGTTGCGCATGCCCAGGAACACCTAACTGATCTAACCTCTGGTATTTGGGTACGACTAAACAGTAAGCCCTAGGTAATCAGTAATTTTTGCGAAACATTTGCCGACTGTAGAATTTCTTCAAGAGAGCTAAAGGATGAACAGCACAGAGCAAAATTGACCAGAAGAATGTTTCTACCATGAATTCTGTTGATCCCATTCTTTCTCGTTTCATACCATTCCTGAGTTAGTCTTCATCAGTTCTAATAATTTGTTTTTCAGTGGATGGATGGTTTGATTCATTCTTTACTGCGCCCAAAAAGAACTGCCAGCAAGGCGACCCGGAGAAGAACCGTTGTGGTATAAGTCTAAGAAGGTTCGTAGCAAACAGACCAGTAAACATGGCTACCAAACATGTGAACTGAATCTAACTAGATTATCAATGTTCATTCTTGTTGCAGTGTTACTAAAACAGTAGGATTACTATTGGTGTTTGGGTTCGTGTTTACAGTTGCTATGTTCAACCCAAAGGTAATATTTAACTAGTTAGTGATAAAAGTAATATTAGCATTTAAAGTATAGTAAATATTTATGCAAAAGTTGGCGGACTCTTCCATAAATAAAGTAAACTTCTTGAAATTCTTTGAAAATGAAGTTGCGCGCGCGTTCTCGAAAAATCTCGAAATTTTACCATTCTGCCACAAACTTTGATAAGAATGATGTCCTTCTTTTCATTTCACAGGGTTTTATAACCGTCCTAGAAAATGCAACATCATTTATCATGAATTTGGAGTCTGGAGTCTTCATAATTATCATGCTAAACAGGGCGCGGGCAAAGAAGTACAGGTATGAGTTTGACTCTGATTTCTACGGAAGTCGACTGATGATAAGGACGTGTTTGCAACCTGTGTGAGCATAAATTCTTCATGGTCAGCGTACTTACTTCCGTTGTTTTTTTTACAGACATCTTGGCGTACCAGTCCCCCTGTCTAGATTCCTCATCTATCTACAATACCCTGTGGTTCTGTACTTTCTTGTTGCTGTAGGGTATGACGCTGTGGAAGTCGTTCACCATACTCTTCACACTCAAACATTTGATGTTCAGAGACTACCGCCTTTAAAAGATATTCGCAATTTATCTGAATCCATCAATGCGTCGGGTTTATTACATCTTAGCCATAACAGAAGATGGCGTATGGATAATTTGATAAACAGTACAAATTAGATATTAATATATTTTCAGGTATCATTATTTTTTGGTTTAAAAAATCAAATGCGAAAAAGTCAAACTACTACTTCAGGGGGTCGCCAGCCAAAATGAAAAAATATGTCGACAATGCGGAAATTGAAAACTAAGATCATATATTATTATTCAATATTTGTCTAAAAAGACCCACAAATTACAATTCTGGTTATGACTGTATAAATGGTATTGTGGGATGAACGAAATGAATGTTTCTCTTCGAAAGCCAATCTCGAAATTTGTAAAATATTTTTGAACGTATTGAAAATCATCCCACATGGATTAAAGAATGCCTTTGGTAAATATAGTTTTATATCCCCTATCTACTGCGCATGCGAGGATTATGAAATTTAATGTAGCCTTTTTGGGATTCCTGTGTAATATGTCATAATTGTTGGTTAACACCTGGTTGGTTAAATAAAATTCTGTGCGATTAAAATGATAGTTTTTGTTTAAGTCGAGTTTACCGACATACATCTTGTTCTGTGGGACTGCGTTTCTTCAGGTCAGCAGTTTCACATTTAAGAAAGAGCTGCTTGGCAGAAGTATCGCAGACTCGGCTAACCAGACCTTTTTTGGGCCTTTGCATCTTAAAAATAAGCTCCGCTTCACTTTGTTTAACAAATGCGACCGGGCTGAGATATACTTTGGTATTTGGTTACTTTTGGGGTTTTTTTTAATGGCGTCCTGAGCTTCGCTCTTTTTGGTCAGTAGGCACTGACCTAAAACTCGGGCTTCAGAACCGGACATTTTACATAATTGTAAAAAAATTCCTTATTTAACGATTTTAACTAAATATATAATATTGTTGAACTCGATTACAAAGTATAATTACCTAGCAAGAACCATAGAGCATGCTGTTTATCATCATTACAGTTTACTACTGACGTCAGCTTGTTTGAAGTCCTTCCAGCCACATAGCAAGTCTGCAATCACATTGAGTCGATCTTGACCCCAGATTACAGCACCATCATTGACTTGATAACTGGGTACTCCACAAATACCATTATTCACGGCCCTGGTAGGGATATTATGATACTGATTATTGAATGGCAGAGCGTAGGAATTACTACTGGTACTATCTATAGTCTTACATTAAGAACAACGATAGCATAATCACTACCAACAACAGAAACTACTACATGCATCTAGAGTAAGAACAGTAGCAGGAACAGAACAGCAACAGCAATATCACTTCCAACAACAGCAAATACTGCAACAGTATCAGGAGTAACAACAACAGTAGTAGGAACAGAACAGCAACAACAACACCATCACTACCAACAACAACAAATACTGTAACAGTATCAGGAGTAACAACAACAGTAGCAGGAACAGAACAGCAGCAACAACAGCACCATCACTACCAACAACAACAAATACTGCAACAGTATCAGGAGTAACAACAACAGTAGTAGGAACAGAACAGCAACAACAACACCATCACTACCAACAACAACAAATACTGCAACAGTATCAGGAGTAACAACAACAGTAGTAGGAACAGAACAGCAACAACAACACCATCACTACCAACAACAACAAATACTGCAACAGTATCAGGAGTAACAACAACAGTAGTAGGAACAGAACAGCAACAACAACACCATCACTACCAACAACAACAAATACTGTAACAGTATCAGGAACAATAACAACAGTAGCAGGAACAGAACAGCAGCAACAACAGCACCATCACTACCAAGAACAGCAACTCCTGCAACAGTATCAGGAGCAACCACCACAGTAGCAGGAACAGAGCAGCAACAACAACACCACCACCATCACTACCAACAACAGCAACTACTGCAACAGTATCAGGAACAATAACAACAGTAGCAGGAACAGAACAGCAGCAACAACAGCACCATCACTACCAAGAACAGCAACTCCTGCAACAGTATCAGGAGCAACCACCACAGTAGCAGGAACAGAGCAGCAACAACAACACCACCACCATCACTACCAACAACAGCAACTACTGCAACAGTATCAGGAACAACCACCACAGTTAGCAGGAACAGAGCAGCAACAACAACACCACCACCATCACTACCAACAACAGCAACTCCTTCAACAGTATCAGGAGCAACCACCACAGTAGCAGGAACAGAGCAGCAACAACAACACCACCACCATCACTACCAACAACAGCAACTACTGCAACAGTATCAGGAACAACCACCACAGTTAGCAGGAACAGAGCAGCAACAACAACACCACCACAATCACTACCAACAACAGCAACTACTGCAACAGTATCAGGAGCAACCACCACAGTAGCAGGAACAGAGCAGCAACAACAACACCACCACCATCACTACCAACAACAGCAACTACTGCAACAGTATCAGGAGCAACCACCACAGTAGCAGGAACAGAGCAGCAACAACAACACCACCACCATCACTACCAACAACAGCAACTACTGCAACAGTATCAGGAACAACCACCACAGTAGCAGGAACACCAGGAGCACCAGCAACAACAACGACAACAGCAGCGGTAGCAGTAACATACTTACCGTTCTGTATTTACTCGGAGCTTGTCCTTGATATCTTGTCGTTGTGTTTGTTCTATCAAACGATCTGCATCGAACCCAGCATCAAGCAACACTTGTCTCAAAACCTACAGAACATAACAGTCTTTATCATGTTTCTGCATGCTGAACAAATGAAGAAATAGAGAGCACGCACATGTACTGTGTACAGTTATAAAGCACGCAGGAATTGACAGAAAACGAGAGAAGTGTTAGGAGAAGCACGATGGAATGCTTCTCAACATTTGTCCAGTTTTCTGTACACAGCTCAGGAAGCAAGTTTTTTTTCATTTCTTTTACAAAACACAAATCAAAATAACCATTATTTTGGATACGAACGACGATACAGAAAGTGCGCTTGCGCGCTGTGTGCTCTCATAATGCATGCGCTCCCAACCAATCAGAACGTGAGAATTATGACAGCTATTTTATAATTACCACAAGTACTTAAGTATCTATTCATCACTTCATGGATGTTACCTTTTTGTCTCCTATATTTTTATCATCTCGCCATCCAGCTTCATCTGAAACAATATGAATACAGATGATTTTACTTACAGATCACTTAGTGATGTTTGGGATCCCTATGTTACTCTTGGCCGAGAAGGATTAGGAAAGACAATTATATAATGGGAAAGAGTTGCCTACATTTGACGTGAATAGACCCCTTGTATGTGACGTCAAAGCAGCTCAATTTGGAAGACAAATCAAAAGAATTTCAATCTCCTGAGAATGCAAGGGGTTTATTGTTGGTGAAAGGAATGAAAGAAAAAATCCTATCACTTCAAAAGTGCACGGTTCACTCGGACCTAGCTTTGGTTTAAACGAAACCATAAGAAGTTATAGAAGGATCCTGCGCTCTCCTGCGCTTTAGAACATTGTAGGATCAAGGCAGTTTGAGGCCACTTTGAACCCGCTGACTGCAATATGAAGCTGAAATGCTCTACCATGGCCAGTGATTACAAGCTGGGACTACCTCATCTCCTATTACTACTAATATACAAGGCATGATGTACACAGCATCTAACAGGCATTTCTCTCTATGCAAATTTTTTGTGGGCTTTGGGTGGATCAGATAAACACAGGAATCCCAAGCCCAGGAAATCCCTGGAGTCTATCTGTACTCACAAATGACTTGACGAAGCCTATCATCTCCATCTACAAGAGACACTCTCAAGGGAAGTATGGTCATCAAAGGGAAATGCGAAGTCCAATTCAATTCAACTTTTGTATACTTCATCCAGTCCTTCAGGTCTTGCACTCCATAGTTACGCTTAGCTTCACTGACGGCCTGCATAGGGATCTACAATGATAAGACAAGCAACTTTAATTTCTATAACTTTATGAAAGTTCAAAGTGTAGGTTTTGTTTTTGAAGATCAAAGTATAGTGATAATATCCCAACATTAAATAAACAGAATTTCTCAAACATTTTAGGTTAGTGATGTTCCCTCCCTTCTTCCTTCCCCCTTCATTAAAATTCCTCCTTGTTTTTATGAGGGTAGCACTTACAGTGTAATAACCAGTGGCTAACAAACCTGTAGCCGTCCTTCCATGATCCAATTGGAATTTAGAAAATGATTTTTGTGGAGGGAGAAAACCCAGAGAAAAACCCACAAAGTACAGGAGAAAACCAACTCACATATGACACCAAGCTCGGTGGGACTCAATGCTTTGCATTGGTGAGAGGTTCACGAGCACACTCAATGCTACACTACCCATGCTTCTCCTAGCTCCCCCCACTCAACTGTTTTCATTGCTATGTGCACTGATCAAGACAAAAGTCAAGACATGGAAATCAGGCAATACACTGCTATCAATCAGAGAATGTAAAGGTACTGAACAATTTGCTTGATTGACAGTAGTATATCTTTGTATTCCTTTGGTTTTGTCATCTACCGTAAATATCATAAATAATAAAAATATAAAAAAAATAAATAAAAATAAAAATTGCCTGATTTCCCTGTTGCGGCTGTTTTCTTAATCAGTGCATAGCTACGAAGACAATAGCAACAGAAATTCAAAGTGCTTTAAAATACCACTAAATTAATAATATTGTTTTCAGACTCTGCATGACATACACTGGTCGAGTTAGTGTGGGTTTGGGGGGAACTATAATCTAATTTTCAGATAAATATTCTACATAAAATCAGGGCTAGTCTAGGCCTGAGCAGCAGAGAACATAATAATAGTGTCATTAATCTGCAGTATGAACGATTCACCACTCACCATACATCAGTTCACTGGTCAAACACAAAGCAGTTCACTAGACACACCGGCAGTCTTCTTCAGTCGCTCACATTAAGGCTCGCAACTTATCCATTACGCATATCACAAAGCATTCAGTTGAGCCTACAAGGTTCAAATTTGAAGAATCCTTTGAAGCCTCGCTTGAGAGCTTTGTGTCTCACAAGTGAAACAATGTATGAAAAGTTTTGAATTATATACCTACCACAGGGGTTCCTATAGTCTTGAATAAAGCACCCAGCACGATAGGTACCCATTCTACCTCTACCTGGACAGGATACACACTTTTCAGTAACTTGGAGATCTGTAAAAATAATAATAAATAAATAAATATATAGCAATATATCATCAGAGAATAAGGTCCAGTGCTTACTAATACTCCCATGCTCAACCACCACTTTTTTCAATGTCTTATATTACCTGTGTTGATCCTAGATAGCTCCAAGGGCTTGAAAAATCATGGTAAATTGTTAACTTTGCTTTAGTTGGGTGAGGTGGAGGTGAAGCAAGACGAAGAGGAACTGCTGAAGGATTTCCTAATTCATGCTCAAGCATGTGCAGATGGTCTACTCCATACAATAACTTGTTATTCACCCAGTAACTGTTGAATTTACACAAGGAAAAGATAATAAATTACAGTGATACATATGCCACAATAAAAAGAAGGTGCAGGGCCCGAAATTATAATGGCCAATGTCTGGCCAAATTTGGTACTTGACTGGTCAAATACTGTTTCGGGCAGACATGTTGACTGGTCATATTTGAAAAAAATAAAATAGAATATCATTTGCTGGACATCTTGACTGGCGTATGACTGGCTGTTATTTTGAGCCCTGAGGTGTATAAAGAAAGATTCATGTTAAAAGATTCTTTTTTGTCAGGACACAAGGATGGATATTACAGAGATTTTTCTTTTATTGGGTTCTTATTGAGACATTCAGCACTGCTGACGGCAGCAAATTACGACATCATTAATTTAATAGTCCTCTCGGTTAATTGCTCTTTGAACTGTTTGTCAATACAATACCAGGGCTTGAAATAACGAACTGTCAATCACAGTCATGACCACCGGCCAAGTTAGTTTTAGCTTGGTGATACCTCATTTCTGGCTCAACATTACTGGTCAAAATAACTGGCAAGGCAAAGATTTGACCAGACAAGTTACAATTCTAGCCAGACATTGTTCATTGACCGACTGCTGTTATATCAAGCCTTGAATAAAGGTCTTCCTATCTGGAATAGGCCTCAATAGGCTAAAATAATTTAACAATTAAACATACCACGGGACACCAAATGCACCCCGATCCAGGGCTTCTTGTACATTTTTCCATAGTATTTCCTTGCCGATTCCATTTATTGCTTCATTTATATTTACTTTCCAGCCAACTGATGACACTCCTTCCTCTAAGACATCTAGTTGTGCAACATCTGAAATAATCAATTATGATTATTATCTTAAAGAGATGATAACTAGTGGTAAGCTAGTGTGGGCTGCGTTGGTGTTTCTAATGAAACAGTTGCGATAAAAAGTTAAATTTTACACCATAAAAAATAAGAGAGATCCCTTAATGACGTTTTGGATGCTAGTCCTTCGTCGGAGTAAAAGGACGATGAAGGACTAGTGTCCGAAACGTCAGTAAGTGATCTCTTTTTACGGTGTAAAATTTAACTTTTTATCGCAACTATAGTGATGTTAACTGTTTACAAATACTATAGATTTCACCAAAGTGTGGCATATGCTAACAAAAATGTTTGCTATTTATTTGCCAGACATGTGTGACTCTGCCGATAAGCATCATTGTTTTAGTCTGCATTCCTTTCTCCATGGGTTGGCATACTTTTGATGAGTTGTAGAGAAGAAAATTATCAAAAGGATGATGACCCTTGGGGAAAGGAATGTAGACTAAAATGTTAACGTTTGTTGGCAGAGTCACACACGTCTGGCACACAAATATGCAGACAATTTTTTAGCATGAGCCACACTTTAATACAAATTCATAGTATTGATGTAAGCAATCTTTTCTCATTCAAATTTGCCAACCACAAAACAAAAGATCTCATTGTTCAGCAGCTAATAGATCTCTGGTTAGCACATTTATATCAATAGATGATGTCTAAGTGAACATTGGTATATGCCTCCTCTATCTGGGACCATACTGTTACCCCTCAACACAGTTCCCCAACAGGGAATACGGAAGAATGCAGAGCAGGTGGGTGGTTACATTAGCCCACTACCTAATACTTCTAAAGGACACTAGAGAAAAACGTTTGCATATGTGTGCCTTTCAGCACACTTTCCAAGATTAATTTAGAACAGTTTTAGAGAGAAAATAAATGTTTGTTTTCTCCGAGTATACAAGGCCATTCTTAAGTATACTTTTGTGAGAACTGACTTTAAGTTTTGGCATTTTGTTAAGTCCATTTGTCAGGCGAGTTTGAAAGTCAAACTTGCATATTTTTACAATAAGCTTGAAGACATTTTGACTAATTTGCATATGAACCTTTTACACTTATGTCCTTCGAAAGAGCAACGACAAGACCTGTTTTGCCCATGCACCCCCCATCCCCCAACCAGTGTAGTTAATCCCTCAAAATCCAAACTTGATCTTTTGTCCCTGTTAATGAATAGAAGCAGGGGGGAGTAGGCAGGGTTAGGACTGCCTATGACAACAAGGTCCACACCGACATGAAATCCGTCTACCCCCCTCTTTGCATGGAAGGCTGATAATAGGTTAGAACATAGCAGTATGGAAGAAAAACCTAATATCACATAAAGGTATACTGTATTACCATCCTTGTTTAAGCCTTCCTTGTTTTCACGAGGATAGCACTTTTAGGACCATATTTAATGTATTTGCATACTTCTATGCACACAATTTTGTACATTAAACAGACACATTTGATGCCAGGCTGTCTGGTTTCATCAAATAAGGCTTGTAAAAACTTGTTTGGCAGCAAAAAGCCTGTGCTTAGAAGTATGCAAATATATTAAAAGTGGTCATACTTTTGCGTGTTGTGCTGTAATAGCCAGTGGCTTACAAACCTGTGGCCGTCATATTCCATGATCAAATTGGAATTTAGAAATTAATTACCTTTGTCATGAATCCAAAACGCTTTGTATAACCAGTGTGTAAGGTTGATACATGTCTGGGTGGAGTACTGTGACGCCGCTGCCAATAACCTCATGCTGCTGAGGGAATTTCTTGGAAACTGTGATGGTTCAATGGCCTCTACACCATTCCGATACATTGTCCTTTTTAGATCTATAATATAAATCCAAAATTCCTTTAGAAATGATGATAATTCCTGATTTCTGTTATGATACTGCCTTCATCAAGTTCACACACTACATTATTGCTCAAGAAATGTAATATTTTTCTATAAAAAAAAATAGAAAAAAAAAAAATCTTTATTGGAATTTTATATATGAAATACCATAGCATGTACTACTACTCAAGGCTTATTTGAAAAGAAAGAAATAAGGAAGCGTAACATATTTTTCAGTATTTTTCCCCTCCACAAAAAAAACACAAAAACAAAATATTTTTTAGAGCACACCAAATATACTTGGCTTTTGAAAATATTTTTGTTGGCCTCTCTAATTATTACCGTAGAAAATGGCTGCTCCCCCACCACATCTCATAGCCCTCTAACTAATCAATCATGAATGCTCCCTATGGCATATGCTTTAAAATGGGAAGTGTTGAGCATAAACAACAACTAATCAAGATACTTCTAGACCCTAAGAGTCCTTCAATACTTGACTTCTACTGAGCTAAACTTCTCCTGAGGGGGAGGGGTGGTAGGATAATTGACACTACATTTCATTAATGAAAATATCATTGATATCCAAACCATGTGTGATTCATTAACACTTCTCCTGAGGGGGAGGGGTGGTAGGATAATTGACACTACATTTCATTAATGAAAATATCATTGATATCCAAACCATGTGTGATTCATTAACACTTCCCCTGAGGGGGAGGGGTGGTAAGATAATTGACACTACATTTATTGAATGAAAATATCATCCAAACCATGTGTGATTCATTAACACTTCTCCTGAGGGGAGGGGTGGTAGGATAATTGACACTACATTTCATTAATGAAAATATCATTGATATCCAAACCATGTGTGGTTCATTAACACTTCTCCTGAGGGGGAGGGGTGGTAGGATAATTGACACTATATTTATTGAATGAAAATATCATCCAAACCATGTGTGATTCATTAACACTCATATTATTCAAATATCATTTAAGACCTGTTGACCTTCAGAAATAATCTTGAGCTTAGCTGGACACATTTGATTGTATGCTGAGGAATTCCCATCTCCCGTTGTTCCTTTGTAAAGACCACCTGAAAGAAGCATTTAACCTGTGAGAATATTTCTACTGTGAATTAATCTGCACAAGAATGGGTAAAGTACAAAAAGTTACTATAAATCTTTAGGGAAGAGGAGTGAAAGATCTTCAAATTTTGGGAGTAGAACCACATGACTCAAAATCCCTTAAGATATAAATAACAATGCAACAGCTGCCATCTTGGTTGATCTAACAAGAGAAGTTAATGAGGAATGCCTTGTTAACATTAACCAACATGGTAGCTATAACATAACATGCACCCCAAGAAAATGATCCCTTACGTATAAGTACTGGGACAGTAGAGCATAGTTTTGAGTGGGGGCAAAATAGGGGGACCGGGAAAATGCCTGAATCCTCCTGAAGATTTTGAAATTAAGGCTCTTGGAAATGTGATTTCCAGAGCCTCAGTCACTTTGGGGTGTGCAACATATTTATTGCATTATAGTCAGAACAGAAAACCATTTAAAACTTGTGGGGCTCCCCTGCCTCCGCAGTGCCTGAAAGTATAATTGGGTTCAACTTTATTGACCTTGTAAGCTCTGTCACTGAATAGCTTCCAAGGTAACATATCACTAAAAGCCCAGGAGATAAGGAAAATGGACTTTCTAAAATGGTGGGTTGAAGTGGAAAGAACTTCCTTTTCAACCATTTTCATTGCTGACAACAAAAGCTTAAATCCTAATAAATAAATACATAATTAATTAACATAACAAAAACAAAACTGTTTGCAAAAGAAAGTGTTGTTTGTTTAGGAATCTAAGATATTTGATCTACAGGAAACTCAACTATTTAATGGAGTTTAATCTTAATGTATACTTTTGAGGGACGTAATCGTGGGATAATTTCAAACATGCCAAACTCGACTCAAGAAATACGATCACCACCATCAGCTAACAATATGCCGACAGCTATGTAATCAAATAGCCTTACTTTGAATTCTATGATATGAATTTTAAGGATTCTTGAATTGGAAAATATGGCAAGTTGTAAAGCTTTAGAAAGTTGGCCAAAACCTGACTCACCAAGAAGAACCGGCTTCCAAACGATTTTTGATCCTGTTCGCTTAGCAAAACCCTCTATAACTCTACTTGCAACGTAGGCAAATGGGCAAACAACGTCGTAATAAAATATGAACTCTTTCATTGCTGGGAAAATTCGTTTTGAAGCAGCTTTCTTGTACTAAAAGGAACAAAATGACAAAAGAACAAGTCAATGTTTTTGTCTTTGCGACGCCATATTGAATCAGCCTCGTTTGTATGTGAGGTGATTTGCATAACGTGACGTAATGAGGTATTTTGACGTAGGAATCGATGATTGACAGCCAGTCCAAAATGACGATAAACAAACAAATAAACGCAATATACTCCAAAAAGTATGTGTCGTTGCGAAAGCTTTATGGTCTCATCAAATTGGAATGTAGATTAAGATTTTTCCGCCTCTTCTGCCCTCGTAATCTTAACGCAAATCTCAACAGAGATCAACTTACAGTGTATGGAAAAGTAAAATTATCGAAGATAGAAATGGGGGCACGTTAAAGGTATAACCTATACCAGTTAAAGCATATTGCTAAGTGACCTGTAGTTTATTTGATGACGGGAAAGTTTCACGCTTAAAGTCGGCGAATGACTTTAGTAACAACTGATGTAAGTCAAGGATAGATTCCTTGTACGAGAGCGGTGATCCGAGTGTTCAAAACTTGGAATCGTGCCATCCTAGGTCCATAATCGGTAGCATGTCAATATTTACTAGATTGCCCGGTAACCAATAAAGTGGGGTTATATCCTAGAACGGCGGGTGTTTTATTGGGCGCATTACATTTCCATCAATCTCGACTCCATCGGTCAAATCTAGTGGTTTTTATTTGAAGTCATTCAATGTGATGTGCTTTCAGGTCGCGGAGCTTCAGTTCCTTGGACGAGCATAGTGCAGTAATGGATAACACAGCTAGAAAACCCAACAGATCTGACCTCAGGGATATAGGTGTACCTTGTGACATACCTCGCTGGTTAAGCCTTATCATTGTTCTAGCAGCCAGTGCTTCGATACCTTTAGCTTTACTTTATCATTCAAGTAACTACCTGACAAGCGCATTTGGACTTGCAGATGGGGGAGATATGTACTCACACTTCACAGAAGCGCTGCATCTTAAACAACAGCTACAACAGGGGGAAACAGACCTTTGGTACGATGGCGTTACTCTGGGGTACCCCATTTTCTTGGCTTACCAACCCCTTCCTTGTTGTGTAACCGCTACTTTCATGGCATTGTTAGAAAGGTAAGCTCATTTATTGTAAAAAAATCTTTGATTTGGTTCGTGAGGAGAGATGCGAGATGCACGGTTAACGACTTGAATTTGAAACCCATGACTGACAATAACCACGCGATTGATGTTTCCAACTATAATTTTTGACTGAGAACATCCTAGGGGCGTAGCTTTGGAAAAGAGGACCTGCTCTCATGCAATAAACAGAAATCTCTTGTCTTTTTATTCTTTTCTCGCGCACTTTATAAACCTAGCAATGATTGCTCTTCCAAACGTATTACAGATGTGAGGTTCGCAGAGTTCATTCTTCAATGATTGAGAGATATATTTAGATATGTGGATTAGTAGGCTGTAGTAGGGGGTACACTTATGAATAAGGTACCCTAAGGCCCGAAGGGGATTGGTTTTTACTCGACGCATCTTTCCTTACAACTTTGCTTTCGATTTTCCAAGTTTTCGATTTGTTCTTCAAAATGAAGAAATTTTTCCATGAAAACCTGTTTTCAAAACAAACTGTAGCCAACATCACGAAAGCAGCATTCAACATCTTAGAATAACAATAGCGATCATAGTTAAAAAGTTGATTTTATGAAAATGTAGAGTACGAAATTTCATTCTTAAGGCTCACAAAATTGTACTACATTTCGTTATGGACCATTAGGTCATGAATACTGCTCTATGGAAGTCAGGAAAGGTCTGTAAAAGGTTGCGTGCATTCAGTGTCAGATGAGGAAGAGATCAACTAAGTCAACAACAATAGCTAGTAAATAAGATTAGCAGATTTACTAATTCTTATGGTGTAATGGCGTCGCAAGCTGAGTGTGCACACACAATTCTAACTCCGAGTAGATGAGATTTTCAAAAGATACACCATATTTCTTTTCAATAAGCAGACGTCGACTTCGCTTGTTTCTCCAAGTTGCAGGTCCCGTGACTATCATATGTTATGCATCAAGAACAGAGTTCTTCAGTCGCGTGAGAACCTGCTCTATAAGGTCGCTAAGACCTAGGGTACTACATTAGAACGCCATTCAAGTTATTACTAACATGTGGAGCTGGTAAACTTAGATTTTTAATCGTTGATATTTCTTTACTTCACATCTCGTTTTTGCACAGCCTTGTCGTCAAAAAGAAAGGGCCGTTGCAAAAAGACGAGCGAGTTTTTCCCGCAAACCGCACTCCATTTTGAATGTCGATCGTAGTAACTCTTGTTTGTAGAAAACTGTACTAATTTTTTAACCAGCTTTCATTCTTTGATGGTCATCCAGACTGCACAGCTTAGTTTTATGTTTAATTTGCGTGGTACCGACGTATACAACTTGTCTGCCTTCGTGCGATTTGAGTGAAGTGATGGTCGCTTTGTAATCGCACACTAGTCACGTCCATTGTTCAGTAGTTGACAGTTAACTGACGTAGCTCAGTTCTTAGTTGCACTAACTTCATTGGGTTGAAAAATTAAATTTGTTCGACTATGTAACAAGTATATATCTTAGGTTTGTAAGAGCTAGAATCGTAAAAGGAAAGATTAAAACCGAAAACCGACTATGCAAGCATATGTCCTTGTATGTTTGAACATCTTGGTTCTTCATGGTTCATTTTCACCGTACCGGTTTGGATCAGTTACTTTCCAGAGACATGTTTCCTTTCTAAAACTTCTTTCAAAATTACAAACCCATATGTAGCTATATTGTAGCTAGTTAGTGTAGAAACTTTTAACTTACTCTTCACAAACTGATGTTGGCCATTATTGCATCCTGATATTATTGAGACTGCCTTAGTAATGCGGTTCTTCCACTATACAAGAATTTTGCAACATTGCCTTCGATAACTGCAAAAAGATTCAACAAAATTTGAGATGCACAAATTAAAGATTTTGATTGGACAAAGAATTTTCTTAATTTCTGGACAACAGTTGTCGCTCTTTACGAACTCCAAATTAGGTCACAACTTAATCAGCGAGATTGGAACACTGAACCAACCCAAAAGAAGCGTAGAGTAGATTAGATACATCGAAGCATGTTACAGTATCTCGACATTAAACAGGGTCAATAGCTACACTATCGTATAGCCCTAGTATTAAAAGATAGCGTACTTCATTACTGAAGTCACTGCTGTAATAATAACGATTTCAGACTAATCAGATTTTGATGTACTTCTATCGACCCAAGATGATCAGCTCAACCCGGAAGTGATCTGATGCAACTCTCTGTTACTTCAAGGGAAATTTCAAACTTTATTTCACATTGTAAATCTCACGGCCGATAATCAGGTCATATATAGACTGGGAATATAAATTCAGTTTTGATTGCTTAAGCTTCAAGCCTCTATAAAGCCAGAGATTTTAGGAGAATCCCAGTTGCGCAAAGAACCAGCGTCTGCATGTACACCTTTTAAAAACGTCACGTTTCAGTTGTTAACGCAGTTGACGCTATGTATCTATTCGTACGATCTTAACTGGCATTCTTCCAAATAGCTAGCTAGCTAAGTACGATTAAGAATGCGATCATTCTCGACTGGGCATCTTTCTGCCGCCTTGGTTCGTTTTCGTTTCATTTTATCAGGGTTGTTGATGCGTCTGCTATGGGTGAATGGCACCCCCAACATTCTTGCGGTGCTGCGCACGGAATTGCAAGTTCAAGGACAAATAGTTGTGGTGTTCACAGGAAGGAAGATGCTCAATCACTTGATTTAAAGAGAACTGCTTATTAACCCTGTGATTCAAGGGCCACACACGGCTTGTACGTATTCTGGTAAGACAACTTGAACTATGTGTAATGTTGGGTGTGGAATTACGGATTGAGTCGAAGCTACTTGAACCCCTCCTCCGCATGTGCTCGCAGTCATGTCTCAAGAATACTTCATCTTGTTAACTGGGGTCCAATGTTACTATGTGAAACGCGAGGTGCGGTAGATTCAACCGAATCTACTTGAACCCCTTCCGTGCTCGCAGTCATGTTTCAAGAATACATTATCTAGCTATAAACCTGGCTTCAATTACCTGTTTGGTGTGCAGTTTTGATCGACAATACTGTGGCAATATTCAACATTTTTGTTCAGTCGAAATATACGAAATAAACCTGGCTTCAATTGCCTGATTGGTGTTAGCATTAATGAACAATACTGTGGCAATATTCAACATTTTTGTTCAGTTGAAATAAATGAAATTTTGCACGATATTTACAACTGATAACCAAGAAATATACTAACTAACACTAGCTATAGCAGACGAAATTTCAAATAGTAGGCGACTAACTACCTCCGTCGGTAGACTTGCCTCAAGTCGAGCACACTTTTTTCTTCGGATGTGCGAGGGATTCGGATATCCGAGCTACGAAGTCGCAAGAAGTCTGCTCCTTCAGCGTAACGCGCCTTTTTTTCAAGGAATAAAACTCAACTACTGCGGCCTGAAAGAGCATGTATGTACACTGACTAGGAACCCAGATAAAAGTCAGTGTTCATTTTAACACTCGGCACGGCTTACAACAGAATATAATGCATTCTCAAATAACGTTGGACGACTTAGTCCTGATTCTTATTGTTCGGTTCTGGAATTTATAGGATTTACTGTAAACTGACTAACCTGCATTTTGATCATTTCTGGCTTGGACAGATTGAGGGGTCAATTCTAGTAGACCAAATGGAAACGCAAAATGCTGCCAACAATGACTCCAGAATAACTAGAATACCATGTAATTGTAAGAATCTGAGATTGCAGAATTCTGACTAAAAATAGTCGTTTATTAGCTAGATTTGTGATTTGTGTTGTGAGGGCGATGGAAGCCTGTATCAGTGCCACCATTTTGTGTACACATTGAATAGTTACCCGAGACAACCCTATCCGGCTTACATTTGAACATTTTAATCAATTTTTAAAGCTATAGAAATAAAGTTCTTTACTACCAATAAAGTTCATTGATAGTTATTCATATTTCTAATAATCTCAAAAAAGTCTTAACATTGCGTGCCCAGTTATTATGATCAAAGAGCGAAGCTACCTCGTGAGGCGGCCGCTTCCTTTGTGGAAATGCACACGCGTCTGACATATCCTCAATTTTGGCGGGAGATGGCGGCTGAATCTCTAAATCACTCGTTCCAATCGAAAGACTAGGTTAAGCTTGAGATCTAGAAAAATATTCCGCTAAGAGAACTGATTCAAACGGACCTCAATAAATTACAAGAAACGCGCGCGCGTTTTCATTAATTTTGGCGGGAAATTATAGTGGCTAGCGGCAATAGGCTGTGGTACGCGGAGCTATGCGGAAAAGGGTCAAGATTGATAAAACCGCTGTAACTAAATGAAAGATAAATCAAAACCACTTGTTGTGAAGAAACAATTTTCACCGGAATGATTAAGTTAGATAATGAAACTTTTTATTGCCAAAAGCTATTTGCGGTTAGTTTGATTAAAATTGGTTTCCCGCGACAGGATGCAAGAACAAGTGGGACAAAACAGACGTCATACTGTTTTGTTTATCGATGATCACAGTCAAAAAATAACGAATGTGCACAAGGGCCGCCAAGCTGTCCTTAACATGAGTGTTTTGTTAGACAATCATCAACGCAAATCTGTTACAATGCAGTCTTCGGTTTCTATCAACAAGATGAGAAGGAAAAACAACCATAGACATGTAACGGAAGCTCTACTTGTCCCAAAGAAAACAATACATGTTTACTTGCATAGAGTAGTATTCATTAAACTCGGAAACTGCAAAATTCGGAATCAATAGAAACTCGACTATACTAGATTCATGAGGACATATATACCGCTAGCTTTGCTCATAACGTGGTGAATATGGCGTTCACTAAGATTTAGTTTTATTGATGTTATTTAATCAAAATAATGTTGTGTCTCATGCGATTGATTTTTTGTATCTCAGCATTGTCAGCCTGTAAAATTTTATCGCAATAAGGGGCGAAGGTGAAATAGCGGTGATCTTAAAAAAATGTTGTTTACGAGGACTGCGCACTTAGAAAAAAATTGTAATTAAAAATAAATGAGAATGCCGCACGCACAGAAAGCCATTTGTAATAGATCACCTTTTCCACCTTAGGAGAATGCATATTACTAACATCTTGCGTTGTGCCACCCAAATGAGCATACATTTTAGACAAAATTCATTGAAAAGTCGTTTGAAAATAAGCGCAGAATGCAGACAAGAAACCTTGTGAAAGTAGGAGACTAGAAGTAACAAGATTTTGATCGAAAAAATTGGAAAAACATTCATCGTGATCTGAAAACAAAGGCACGCATTCAAGATGAATCCCGAAATGTATCGAGCTTCTGCGCGCACTAAGAGATCGAAAAGAGAGTAGTAACATCTATTCTCATGCTCAACCATTCTATTCACAGATACATCAGCCCTTTCCTTGCGTTTCGTTGGCTGTTCTTCTTGCTTTTGACTGTCATGCCTTTTTCATGGTATTTTGGCACGCAAAAGATTGGAATGACGCGCCTTCAGTCATCTATGGTCACCCTGTGTTTATTTTCCTTGCATAGCTGGGTTGATTTTGGCTTAGAGTTATCGGCTTTTCGTAAATACGGTCTTTATACTCAAGCCTATGGTATGATAACGCTGCCTGTTGCTGGTAAGTAATACTTATTTTAGTCAACTAGAGAGTAAACAAGAGTAGTTCACATGATCACTTTGATAAGCTGGTTTGCAACTGTGACTATCATAGAAAATGCCGAATATCTTATTTGAATCCACTTTTCTGTTGTTGTTTTTTTTTCGTTCGCATGGCGGATCATTTGAGTATACTGCTCCAATACAATTATGCCAAGAGAACTTGTTTATCTTGAATTTTTTTCGATATACCCTGAAACAACTGAGCTCTGTGCTGATCAGGGCGCACGGCTAACTCACATATAGAATTGGAATTTAGCATGTTACAGTTTGCGGAGGGAGGAAAACCGCAGAACCCGGAGAAAAACTCTTGCATCAAGCTTATAAAATTATGCCAAGAGAATTCGTTTAACTGATTTTTACTAGAAAATCATGAAGAATTAAGTTGAAAAAGCGTTTGTCGTTCGTCTACTATAATTGCGCAAAGTAAAAAACTATGGCGCATTACGAGGGAATGTTCCGAATCTGCTGAATGACGCGTTGAAAGTCTAGTTGTACATGTGTACCTACTTGAATATTTCTGTGTTTGCCTGCGTTAAAGAAATGTCAATGCAACACTGAATTAGATAATGTAAATGCTCTTTTACTCCGACGAAGGACTAGCGTCCGACACGTCAGTAAGTGATCTTTCTTATTTTTTTACGGTGTAAAATTTACCTTTTTATCACAACTGAACTAGTTACGTTACTCAGTCTATTGTTAATTTACTTTTTTTTTCTGTATATAGTTGGATTCTCATACCAGTACATCATCTATGGGAAAGGACCAAGAGACGCAGTTGTTATGGTCATCTCTCTAAATCTTCTCTCTCATTCTATATTTGGGATCTATTTGGTGTTGTTAACAGGCACAATGTTAGCTTCTTTTATTCTTGTTCAAATGTTCTGCAACAAACTTGCTGTGAACTTCGTGTCATTGTGCGCGCGTGCCCTCGATGTTCATATCACTTCGGTTGTGTTCTGTGGATGGTGGTTGCTTCCTACTCTGTATTGTTTACAGTACATTGGTGGATTACCATGGAAATACGATGCCGTAAATGCGCACACTATCAGTATCGTGATCAGAAAACTGTTATCTGGTGAGATCTATGATTTTGGACGGACGTTTCCATTCATCACGTTAGGACTTCTTACTGGATTGTCTTGCGTTTTTCTTGGCCATAATCCACGGGACAAGGAGGCGGACGATATGAAAGTTGCGCAGGCTATCAAAGCAAGGCAACAGACTTTATACACATGGCTAGGATCGTCATTCTTCGTTTCTTTGACTCTGTTCCTTGGAAGAGGAACATTTGGATCCTGGTATGATCTGATTCCCTTCCACGGTGAGATGGAATCCTTGCGCTATTTGAATGGGCTGCATTTTCTTGGTTTGTTGCTGTTTGCAGTGGGGTCCTCCTGTGTCCTGATTCACGCCTGTAGATTCGTTACCAAGGTTACCGGCTACGCAACAGATAAAGTTCTAGTCATTTCCATGCTTCTACTTACGCCCATCTACCTTAGCAGTCAGCTGGTTGTCGTCAATAGCAACCTCACAGTCACTGAAATTAGTGAAGATCTACAGCATTCTCTACTGGAGTTGAAGCAATATCCGGTCAGCGGCCGTCTCTATGCCAACAAACAATTTGGTGAGTGTTTTCTAATGAGTCAAAATGTGGAATAGATGTTCATGGTTTGTTTTGATAAACGTTTCGGCCTTGAAGTGAAGTCAATATAATGTATAAATTTGTTTTACATATCTAAACTCGCCTCCACATTTTCAAAAGAAGTCCCTAATTATTCATCAAAATTAGTCACAAGTTTCATTATCAGCCCAAGATCTATCAATGTACCAATTTCCATTAAAATCCGAAGGGGTTTTGCAACAAAGAGAAGTAAAACCGTATTTCCTGAAATACGTGCTAAAACCAGGCCTTGACATACTTGATTTGTTCTCGTTTAAAACGAAACTTCATTTTCAACTGAAAAAAAAAATCACAAAGGCAAAATGGAAGTCTCATTTTTTTGTCCTTTTTTTTTGAAGTTAGAACATATCCACGTTTGTTTAACTGAAATTTACTCTAGGCTATTTTCCTCTTGTCTTCGGCGCAGGTAGAGCTCGGATTGGTCAGGCACTATACGTGAACCCTGGGATCGAACCACCTGAAAATCTTCCGGCGTTTTTTGGTGCCTTCACGGAAAAAATATCATGCTTCAGAATCATAGAACGAAAATTAATACAGTCTAGCACAGATATTCCATATCATTAGTTTGTATTTAAAAAGGAAAAAAGGAATATCGTTAATTAGGGAGTTATTTTATCATTCTCTTGAAATATTAATTATGTTGTCGAGACAGCTCCTTGAAGGCAAGATAATTTTCTTAGAAAAGAATAAGAATATATTTTTTAATATTTAGAATGTAGAAAAATCTGCGTCAGTCACAAAATGACATTTAAAATCGTTCAAACTGTTTGTTACTCAAAGTGAACTTAAATTGTGAAAAAAGGATATCACATGCATGTCAGATTTCAATGCAATTTACTTGTTAGGACAAGAATTTTAACAGAATAATTGACTTGTTATCGTTAAAAGATTCCAACCAGTTGTTTTTGACTGCATTAGTGACACAAATGCAGTCGTATATCGTAATTTTTCCCCTTCGTCTTTCATACAATGAAAAAACGTTTTCGACTTTGTGGCACAAAGTAAACTAAAACGAACAAGCGTAAAATGGAAAACGGGCATCAAGCGAGTTGCAGTTTTATATATAACACTTGACAGAGGAAAGATTATCACGAGTTTATTCTTTATCAAATAAATTATAGCATACAAACAACCAAAGAACCCTTTAAAACCACCAAATTTTATGAAGAACTCACAGTCAAACTGTTTATTATAAATTGATACTTCATCACTTTTTGTTTAACCTGAAAACTATGACTCAGCATGACAAAGAACGGTTTTGAAACAGTTCAATAAATAATCGTGTTTTTCTTCAAGTAAATTAACAAAGGTTTGCAAAATACAACAGATTCTTAAAACTGGCTAAAATAGGGTAGACATTGAATTATTTAGTAATTAAGTTCATAAATGATAATATGCTAATTCTTAAATATATATATATGTATACATTTATTATGTGTCATTAAATGATATTGCAATAATGTAATTTCTATTTCTAAAATATCTAAAAACAGTGTACTCTAACACTAACAGTTATTTATTTCTAAATAATACTAAGTTAAAACTATTCTGTTAGAACTTTCTAGTATATGTATAGCTAGCATTTCAGGAATTCTCCCTAGCATTGTGGTTGAACTTAATCTCTGATAAGTGTATGAAAGAATGAATCTATAAAGCTTGGTAATATTCTACACAATTTGTTTTTCAAGACATAAATTCAAATCCAATATATATATTGCTAATAATTTCATACCTTAGTTTTCTCAAGAATCTTAATGATTTTTCTTGGCTTAGTATCATGAATCTACCCTCTATATCAACAAAGGTACTAAGCCCAATGATACATAAACACAATAGTGTTTTTTAACCTCTAAAAAGTATCATATTATGTAAAATATAACAAAGAATACTTTCCTATTTAGCCACTGTTAGGTTGTCACACAAGTCCCTCTTCCCTAACAAACTTGTTTTCTGAGAGCTAGGAGGATTCTTGATAATGTGACCCTGGGTTCCATAGGCTCTCTTGCTACAGTGGTTCTCGGTTATGGGATTCATTGCTGCCAGAGAAGGTTCTCCAGTCTCAATCTTTTTGGCACCTGCTGTCTGCCAACATAGCAAGAGAAACTCTGGCACACAAGATACCCTAACAGCGGCTGTACAGGAGACTAGAAAAAAATGGTTCTTGCAACAAATTGTGTAGTTTTTAAATTATAAATAAGCCTATGGAGTAGATAAATCTTTCAAATCTAGAATGGATAAAATTATTAGTTGGCGACTTGAATGAGCATTAAGTTGATCAACTTTAAATATAACATTGCTTGCTAATAATGTGATAAATATTATAAGATTAAACTACACCTACCTACACTACTGTACCTTCTTTTAATATTAATAACAATCTCTTAACTTATAAAACTTTACTTTAACAATCTATATACTTTTTATGACTATGTTTTTAAAATTTGAAGTAAATTTTACATATAAATATTAGATAATTTTTTCTATCTTTTTGTATCTTTAAACTGGGATAAAATTTTGAAAGACAGCAACTGGTTCCAATTTTCTTAGAACACATAAATAAGACTCAATGAAATTTTAAAATCTGCAAAAAATATTAAATTATAATATTTTGAAGCATGTTCAAAGGAAATTATACATTCAATTTCTTTGATAGGTCTTGCCAAAAACATGTGCCAACTTTTACGAGAGGTATATAACCATACATATATGTATTGTATTGTAAAACCCATGAGTTGGACATGCGAGCTGCACACCGGCTAGAAATGAGAGAATCAAATTCTTTAGGAATTTTTTTCAATTTAGAAAGAATTCTAAATTTCACAACTCTTGCCCAAAACATGTTCCAGCTTTTATGAGATGTAAAGAATTTTATCTTTTTGGCCACTTTCATTTTATTTCTTCATACGTCTCACTACCATCTGCAACCTTTGAATTAAAACACTGGTTGAATCTTGGAAAGAAACTACAGATCTTCCCATGCACTTTCCTGTACGTTGTAGCCATACTTCCAGTCACATAAGGCGTGTTTTGACCAGTCAGCAGGCATTTTTTACCCCATTCTTCTATCACTCCAATTACTTTCTCTTTTCCTAGCTCTCCTTCTAGCCTCAAGTACAGCGCTGAAGTAATAGTAACAGGAATGCCCAAGATCGTAGTGTATTTTTGCGTAAAATCTATTCTCATTTCGTGTTCAAAGTGATGTTCCTCTGCTTCTATGGTTTCAGAATTCTTTATGAAAGATTTAACCAAATTTAAGCCATTTTTTAATGACCCTACTCCCTTGAAGTAAACAGCTGGATCCTCAAAAGTAACATTCTCTGATAAAATATCAAAGGTTTCGTCGCTGTACTTGAATTGATAGAGAGAGAATATATTCTTAACGATCTTTTTTCTTGATTCCGCGATTTCTTTCACGTTATCAGGTTCCGAGGGAGGAGTTTCGGAATCCGATCTTTTTGGTTTACGTATTTTTTGAGGGCTTAAGAGAACATGAAAAGCAGTGTAGCTTTGTACGCCAGTGTAGAGTATACTAGCAGGGCATAACCATTCCATCTTGATTCAACGTAAAGTAAAGTTCACATGGGTACTTGGCTTCGTTTTTCAAGTCTCTCAAAAGATTTTTCCATTCGTTTTTGGTATTTCCCCTTATTGAACTAAGAATATCTTCACAAGTAAAGCTGTTCGTGCTTACCTTTCTGTGACTAATTTACTTTGGTTGCGGGTTTAGCGTCGTTTTTAGCGTTTTGTTTATGAATGCTTTAGAAGGACGCTGTAAACACTGACACTCCAATGACCGCCATTTTGGATTTGAACCTGCGCGCGGTACCACAGGAAGCCCAATAACATCATAAAAAGCATTCTCATCTGCGCTTTTTGCTACCAATTTTTCATTGAAAACATATGAGGAATCTGCCTTTTATTATGATACAAAATAGATAAATTATAACATTCCTATAAAGATTTTTGTTATCATTAAGATACATTATAATTAGTAAACGTGTATTTTTTTGCAGGTACTGAAGGACCGTGGGAATTAACATATTTGCCATATTTTACCAGAAAACCCGGTTAGTAAAACCAGTTTTTATTTTATATTTTCGATCATTTAAAGATTTAACCAACTTTTAAAACAACAATATTTCAGGCGAAATGTTGTTGCTATGGTAACCATATTGAAATTCCCTATTGAACCTTTTATTCTCATAATTGACAAATGTTTACCATTCATTAATTGTAGGTATACAAACTTATTCTAGAGGTTATCACGACACACTGTCTGTGTTCTATCTGGAATCATTTCACCCAGACCTGAATATCACACCTTGGTTTCCAGACCTCATGAGACTCTTCAATATTCGATACGTATTTGCCAACACTTTGGAAATAACAACAGAATTTTTACAAAAATGCAACCTAGTAGAACTTGTGAAACTCGACAACGACACTAAGGTCTTCATAAGGTCACCTGACCAGGCATATGGGTACTTCGAGTTTGTTTTTGTACCAGGGATGGTACGAGGAGACCTTAAAGATATGAGAGCAGCTGTTAAAAGCCTAACTCAGATCTACCAGGTGAATGCTGTTCTTGCAATTAACCCTAAGACCATGTCTATCTCTCAAGCCAATGTCAATGTTTCGTCAAAAAATACCCAGATGCCACTAGAATGGAATGGCTTTCTTTCATGGCTGATATACTCATTAAGACCAAATAAAACTCCTGTGGCGACATGGACTTTGAATGGAAATAATGTATCTGATGATGTCTTTCTGGAGAGTGTGATGAAGCAGTATCTATGGCAACCTGTAAGGTCCAAGGTACTTAAGGAAATAACAAAGAATAATGAATATAGTGCTATAGTAGAGATCCCACAAGAGGTATTCAGTAAGGTGAGGTGACTGTTTCAAATTAAATCATAGACGGCATAGTGACCCAAATGGGGAGGACGAGGAGTATGTTCCACTGCGCAGGCTAAGCAGAAACCATAAATTTATTCCCTAACTTTGGTTAATGTTTCTTTTTACATCCATTTCTTTTAGCACTCCTTGAAAATTCAAAGCAGGGGCTTATAGTTATTAAAGTGTAGGGGAAAATAAATTTGGTGGACATTAATTAGCAAAAGGTGGGCTGGGGGAAGGCTATATCATATGCCCCACTTTTGTGATAATAGTTACTACTGGTATTTGTACCCCTCCCCAGGGAAAGCAGAGCACTCAAAAGTAGTGGGGCTATATAAGAGACTAGTATGGGAAAAAGTGGTGGGGCTATATAAGAGACTAGTAAGGGAAAAAGTGGTGGGGCTATATAAGAGACTAGTATGGGAAAAAGTGGTGGGTTCTATATAAGAGACTAGTATGGGAAAAAGTGGTGGGGCTATATAAGAGACTAGTATGGGAAAAAGTGGTGGGGCTATATAAGAGACTAGTATGGGAAAAAGTGGTGGGGCTATATAAGAGACTAGTATGGGAAAAAGTGGTGGGGCTATATAAGAGACTAGTATGGGAAAAAGTGGTGGGGCTGAGATCGGAAAATATAAGAGACTAGTATGGGAAAAGGTAAAGTGGTAGGGCTATAGCACTACCAGCCCCTCCCCTTCCATCGTCCCTGCTCCCCACCCTTATTCTGATATGGTAAAATTGAAATTTCTAAGTGAAGAGAATATGTCCCTTACCTTTGGGGGGGGGGGGGGGGGGGGGGGTGGGGGTTTGAGAATGTAGATTTTTAACAGAATTGTCTCCTCATTAATACTTTATGTGATGACTTCATTACTCTTTTAGGATTTTTATTCTACTGAGCACCTTCTCCTCAAAGTCTCTTACCACCCTTACTGGTCCTGTCGATACACAAAACCTACCACATTAAGATATAAAGAAAATGAAAAGCCAGAAGTAACAGACCAAGAATATGAAAAATGGCATGAAGTTGAAGTACACCATGTTACACCAAATCTTATGAGTATAGTTCTTCCTCCTGGGAGACATGAAGTTGTTTGTTCTTATTCAAATCCATTGTACCAAAAACTAGGCTTTATAATTTTCCTAATCACATTCATTGTAATATTTATAAAAGAATTTCTTACAAATTTATTTAAGATGATCTAGGGATTGTTCATTTTTTATTGGGGAGGGGAGGGGGCAGTGGGAATTGCTTGGTAACCCATACAAGAAAGTTGTACTTGCATCAATAACATGGATGCATAATAAGTTAGGATTGCCTCCTCAGAGTGAATTTTGTTACTGTTGAATAGTTAGATAAATTATAACTATAACTATTTAGGTTATTAAAATGGTAATTTGGTGCCAAAGTAATGGTCATACAAATCTGGGAGTTTACTTTACAAATGAAAGTGTGAAGAGACAGTCACTTTTATCATTGCTTTTCCTCCTGATCTCAGTTGTGTATTTGTAGATTCAAATTTATGTTAATTCATCTAAAATAGTCAATAACTTATTTAATTTAAGTGATGACAACTATTCAACAGTTTGACTAAATTCACTGTATCCAGCTCCTTATCCCTTTTTTCTGTGGAAGGGCGATAGGAGAGAAGTACTTGTACACTTATACATTTTACTCATCAAATGGAATATATGATGGTACTATTTAAGATTCAAATTAATTCATATAAATTAATAATTTATTGACAACGGTCTGTTATTTATGAGTGAGTAACACACTTTTTATTAAAATCGACAAATTTGGAATCAGAAATTATACTTCAAAAAATGAGTGACAAATTATTAAAAGATAAATATTATGAACATCGAAAATATTTATTATTAAAAATTATGAGTAAAAGACTGTACTAAAATATATCAATAAAGTGTCCAGTCAAACAATGCTTATATTTCTTTGGTCTTGCAAAAGTGTCCTTTGAAGCGCACCCTTTTGTAAAAATGATCAGGGACTGTGGAGCACATTTTAAAGTAGAATGGAGCTAGAATCTTTTCAATCATTTTTTTGGGGAACACATTTCAAGGGGGGTCTAGAGTCTTCCCTTATATGGAACTCACACCAGGGGGGTTACAGGCACCCTACGACCCCTATCACTATGCCTCTGAGCTATGCTTAGGAAGCTTTTATTTATTACTATATGGGGGGGGGGAGTGGGGTCGATAAAATAATCAGTTGTCTTTTCCAAATATTACCCAACCCCCTCTTCCTGGTTGGCAAAAATATCATAACCCCCCCCCCCCCTATATCTCGCCCAGTTTATTGCTAAACCCCTATAAATTGCATACCATTAGTAACAACCCCCCCCCCCCCCCCCCCCCCCATCCTATATAGCTTCCGAAAACAATGTGACCCCCTCCAACATACAGTGATAAATGAAAGCCGTTTTTTATTCTTTTGGAGGATCGTAATTCTTGAAGTTGAGCAGTCGGCCATGTATTTGTCTGAAGAAGTGTGCAGATACCCCAGTGAAGGCGAAGGGGGTGTTCTCTGGTGTTATCAGGGTCTTGCCATGCCATTCATCGCGAAACTTCTTCACTTTCTCATCTCGTCCTTTCCCCTCAACTTCCACGTACAAGACCGATTGAAGGGTTAATATGAAAATACCATTCAAAATGTATTTCTGTTTCAGCTCCAAGATGAATTGGTCCTGGAAATGATGCTCTACCAGACTGAGGGTCTCTGCTTCCCTGTTGTTCCTCATCATATATGCACTGTTTTTCAGCAAGTCCAGTCCATCAACGAAGACACTAGGATCTTCAAATGAAACGTCGTTGGCGAAGCTTTCAAAGGACTGTTTTGTAGCTCTGCATTGGAAAATAGCCAACACGCTCTCAACAAGTATCTTTCTTGTTTCTGTTGGTTTGATGGCTGTGGTGGTTGGAGCACGAATCATCGATTCCCCAGTGTACAAGTGGTAAGCTAAAAACATCTGAATTGCCGCATAATACAGAAAAACTGTTGGGACGACCTTCTTGAAGAAAAAACAAACGACCATATTGATTGCTCTAGATGTTACTACGCTTCGCTTGGAATAACTTTTGTAATGAAATCTTAGTGTCCACAGACCATGAGAACGATCGCTGATTGGCTGAATTGGTATCGCTCTTAAATTCAAACTAAGTAACCACAGGTAGCCCAAGCTGGGTTTCTGTGGTTTCCTATCGAACTTATAAGGCAATGTATGGCGATTTTTCGAAAAAAATTAAAAATCAGTAAATCACACAAATAAATGTCCCTACTTGTGTTTCGTGTTTTGCTTTGAGTCTCTGTGAAGTTTCAGGTCATTTGCAGCAATATTGAGCGAGTATCGTGGTGGAGTATCCCTCGTACTTAAAAATTGGGAAGGTAGCACACTTCAGGCCGCTCGAACCCTCGATAAGGGTCAATAATTCGCCTCTAGTTCAGCCAAAATTACACATCAAGCCGAAATTCTTTCACAGAACCTTAGTCCGATATCTGATACAACCACACAATCGATCTCTCTTTCGGAATTCAACGCTAACAGTTTCAAAAGCCAATTTTTTTCGAAGCCATTGCCAATCCGATATGATATGAACCAACCATTTCGTTTACGACTTTCAACCGTCGTTACAAAAACCACACGTACCCTCCCCTAAAATCCTTCTGTGTTGATTGATACAAGTACGTTGTTTACATATATTTCAAATGAATCACGTCTCTATTGGCGGATTGCTATTGGTCGGCTAAAACAATAGCGGTGACCTTTGTTAACCTTGGAGGGGAGGGTACGTGTGGTTTTTGAAACCCAGCTTGGGATACCTGTGAAGTAACTGATTAATTCGTATCGCAAAAAATAAACAAAAACAAAAAAGAAAAACAACCACGCGCGCGCACGAAACACAGAATACTTAGAAAAGTGATTTTTTTCTAAGTTGCCCTTAGAAATATTGAGAGCTAGACGCTAAAACTATTTGAGAAAAAATAACTTTACGTTTCTTACCAGTCTCCTTCCACTACTCGGTTCGTTCTTGCCGCGCTAGCATCGATAAAAGTGGGTCCAGCTCTAGACTAGGTGTTTGGCGGTTGCCCTTAGAAACATTGAGAGCTAAACGCTAAAACTATTTGACAAAACTAATAATAAGATCAACCATGGATGATAAAAGGACCCAGTCAATTTATCATCCATGGCTCAACTGAGAAGCGTAGTTTTTGAAAGTTCAATCTCGTACCCAGAGTCCTCCAGCGCCTTCCTGTCGTCGGGGCCAGCCCGCTGACCAAAAAGCCGGAAGACTCTGGGCTCGAGATTGGCAACCTCGTCCCCAGGGTCCTCTCGGCCGACATGAAAAAATTTCAATAGAAGACACGTATTTGTCGTATTTGGCGATTCAATTTTATTAAATTTGATAGTAAAATAGTTGATACAATTCAGTTAAGGTAATTTCGTAGTAATAAATCCGAACAGAATTTTAATAAAAGTTCGCACAGTTCTTAAAATCTCAAAAATTAAATAAAAAAGAGGGGGCATTCAATATAAGGCACTTTAATAAGGTTTCTTTGTTTGTTGTTTTTTTTGTTATTTCAGCACGTTGTTTTTTCTCTCTTTTAGTTATTGAGGAATTATAAAAGTTTATATACAATTTTTCATTATATGTATTTTAATAAATTTTAGAATATTTAATTTCAAAATATTCAATATTTGAAATTTCTTTCACACCGGCTGTAAGATAAAATTTATGTAAAATGTTTAAAAAAATGTAAAAAATTTCTTACGAATGAATAAAAAGTTTGGAAAAAAAAATTACTACCCTCAACTCAAAAGCTTTATTTAGCTACTTTTCGAGGTGTCATTATTCAAGGTATTCATTATTCTCTCTCTTTTTACTCAAACTATTTATCTGACATTGTAATTATATTTATTTACTTCGTAATAATTAATTTTCTTTTAAACAGTGAGAAAATATATTGAACCTCTAATATGATTGTGCAAAATGTTATCAAAAACCGCAACATCAAAATCAATCAACACCTTGGAGGATATTCTTGGCGAATATTCCCATCAATAGAATTTAACTCCCATGAGAATGGTTTTCATTGCTTTGTCTTCTGAACTGAGCACCTATGGGAATTGTTTCAAGGGGTTTATTAACAAACATGTAGGCATCACTGAAAAGCAATGCTTACGTTTTGAGTTCGTTCCCATGGCAACCCTATGGTGAACTACACCCTTATTCTTTTGGAGGTGCATAACTAATGATGTTGAACAGTCGGCCATGTATTCGTCTGAAGAAGGCAGCAGATTCCCCAGTCAAGGCGAAGGGGGTGTTCTCTGGTGTTATCAGGGACTTTCCGTACCATTCATCGCGAAACGTCTTCACTTTCTCATCTCGTCCTTTCCTCTCAACTTCCAAGTACAAGACCGATGGAACAGTCATATGGAAAGACCAAAATGTGTACTTTTGCTTCAGCTCCAAGATGAATTGGTCATCAAAATGATGCTCTACAAGACGTAGGGTCTCTGCTTTGATATTATTTCTCGCGAAAAATGCACCATTTTTGAGGAAGTCCAGCCCTTCCATATAAGCACTGTGATCTTCCACCTTAACGTCGTTTGCAAAGGTGTCAAATGATTGCCTTGTAGCTCTGCATTGATAAATGGCCAAAACGTTCTCAACAAGCTTCTTTCTTGTTTCTGTTGGTTTGATGGCTGGGGTGGTTGGTGTACGAATCATCGATTCCCCAGTGTACAAGTGGTACACTAAATACATCTGAATTGCCCCATAATACAGAAAAACTGTTGGGACAACTCTCTTGAAGAAAAATCCAACAACCATCTTGTTTGGTCTTACACGCACAAAACTAACAATATTTTATAAAAGTGCGAATTCTTTGCAGTTTTTATCTCGACTCTGCAGCTTTGCATGAAGTTTAGCATGAACGACCTCGGGGATGACGCTCAAATAATCCTTTGCCTAAGCCTCCTCGACTTATCAAATACACAGGAAGCCCATAATGAGCACATCTTTTACGTACCTGATTCACAAACACGATGAGGTGAACAACCTCATCATGAATCATATTTGATGATGTACCCAGAACCATAGTTAACAATTATGCTAGAATCAAAAAACTACGAAATCCCGATTCTCGTGGGTGCAGTAATACTAGCTACAAAATCGTGCAAATTGTCACGCAATGTGTTGTGTTGCATATTGCAGAACGTAACGAATGCGACGAATGCTACATTGTAACTCCTCGTATGACGCGTGATAAATGTTTTTGTTATAAACAGTAGAGGACTTCTCTTTCGTGTAACAAAGCCCTTGACAAACTGTGCGCTTGTGATCACTGAAACAACTTCGCTTGGTTTTGATCTATTTTATCTGCATAGGAAAATGTATGATTTATGATCGTTTTCAATAGCACGAAATTGGTTTTACTTAACGTCAATCAAGACGTGTCCTTGACATTCATTAGGCACTTGTCCTTGAAAATTTCCAATGATGTCACGTAAACAGGTTTGATTGACGTCCACCAAAATCCTATTTTGTCGCGACAACAAATTCGCGTGTGATATTGTGAACGACTTTAAACTTGTTTTATGAAAACGTTTTAATTTTGTTAAAGGTTATAGGTTTAGGGCTAGACGCTTTCACCGTGACAAAACTGTTGCATCATCAACGAACTAAGGCTTAGAATCTGTAGGTACTCGTCTGCACCATCTGTCAAACACTTATCAACCACCTGTGGAAAAATGGGAAATGAATGAATGGATGGATGGATGGGATGAATGGATGATGAATGAAAGGACGGATGGATGAACGAAATAAAAAACACAAATGATCTACTTACAGCTAATTTTTCTGTAATGGCTGACTTTTGATGGTCATTTAAGTCTGTCATCTGAATAATATCATCATGAATCTGTGACCAAAAAATGAGTTGTCAATTCTTACTTCTAGGGTCCCATTTAGGCATGCATTATACCATACACTCACCTGACTAATTAATTGAGTAGCTGCATGCCCTTCGGCAATAATTTCCTATTGAAAAAAAAATCATGTTACAGTGATGCCTTTATCAAAGAGGACCCCTTAATCAAACAGGCAGCTAACAGTTCTGAAATTTTGTTCCAAAATTTTGAAACAAAATTTTGGAACAAAAAATTCTGAAACCTTTTTTCGGCAGACATCCTTTGTTAAGGGGACACTGACCAAGGTGACGGAAGGTGTGTGAGATACCACTATATTAGTTTATTACATAGATCCATGTAATTATTACTATACCTTGACAGTTGCCTCAAGTTTTTCATAGGAATCAGATCTACATGCTTCAAATAAATCTGCAATCATTTTATCTGGTATGACCTGAAAGTATAAACAGCAATCATCATCTATGGAGTAATATGCAGCATCATCATCTTCATTACCACCAACATCATCAGCATCATCATCTTCATTACCACATCATCATCAGCATCACCATCTTCATTACCACCATCATCATCAGCAGCATCATCTTTATTACCACCATCATCATCAGCATCATCATTCATCTTCATTACCACCAACATCATCAGCATCACCATCTTCATTACCACCATCATCATCAGAAGCATCATCTTCATTACCACCAACATCATCAGCATCACCATTAACACCAACATCATCAGCAGCATCATCTTCATTACCACCATCATCATCAGCATCACCATCTTCATTACCACCACCATCATCATCATCTTCATTACCACCACCATCATCATCATCTTCATTACCACCACCATCATCATCATCTTCATCACCACCACTACCATCATCATCACCACCACCATCATCATCATCTTCATTACCACCACCATCATCATCATCTTCATTACCACCACCATTATCATCTTTTTCAAACAGCATAGGGGGTGCATGCAGAAATAACAATGTATTTAACAACAGCAATGGTAGCAAACTACTGTGCTAACCTTCTTTTATTAGTGACAAACCATGTTGTCATGCAATATCATAATTATCTTACCCCAGCAATGTCAATGACATCCTTGGCATATATTCCTGCATCTCCTTTTAATCTGTGTGCACTTTGTAAGAATGTTATTGCCTGTTCAAAGTATTAATAAGAACTGTCAACATAATGACTATCTTGGTACATAAGTATTCTTTATGTGGGACCTTACGCAGGATGATAGTAATAGCAAGATGAGAAAACAACGAAAGTATCAAATTTCCTTACTTTTCTCATATCTCCTTCAGATGTTTTTATTATTTCTTCTATGGCCTGGGAAAAAATAAAATACACAGTGAGAAATCTTTATCAGTGATTTGATAAATATCCATCAAACAATGTTATGTCAGATTTTGTGTTATTCCCTTGAGTATTATCTCTTTGTGCCTTCGAGTTCAGAGGACCAGCCCCTTCATGCTCTAGAGGGTACGACCAAAACTAAGACCTACTGTATTTACTCGATTAAATGCTGCACCCGATTAAGTGCTGTTTATGAGAGCAAAAACTTTAAAGACTCTACCCCTTGAATATTAGTGCCACATTGATTCATAACAATGCAGTGTTTAATCAAAGCATGATCATCAGACTGAGACAGTAAATGGCATTTAAAACAGGCTTATTTTGTGGTTAACATTTGCTTGTTACCATTTACACATTTTATGATCTTAAAGAGTGCCGCCCTCAATTAAAGGCACGAAAATACGAGCAACTAAGCCTCCAAATAAGCACTGCCACAGAAACACTAAAACTTTAAAGAGCGCTGCGGCACTTAATAGAGCAAATGCCATAACAGTAACTTGCACTTTTACGCTCATTTACAAATGATGCTTGAATAAGATACATTATTGTAAATATTTATTTATTACCTGATCTTCATATTTTACTTGCTCTTTATCACAAATATCCTTTAATCGTGTATCAAGAACACCAGAATCTAGAGGCTTAAACCTGAACTTGGAGCATCTTGATGTCAATGGCTCAATGATCCTAATAACAAAAAGATCAATAAATTATTAACAATTCACATAAAAAATAAGCTGGACTACCTGTGTCTAGTTAGAAAAAGGAGTGACGAGTGGATGGGGAGAATTACAAGAAAACAAGTGATACAAATGAGGTAAAAAGCTGTGTTGACTGATTAAAAGAGCCTTCAATTTCACCTATTGGAGTTATAGTCTTATATATTACAAGATTGGTTGGTGGCCAGTGCGTGCTTTATGAGGGTACACTTTGTATTTCATCATTCCTATCCAAAATAAGGACTATCATAAAATAAAGAAATAAAAAAACTTGCTTACTTTGATGTGTGCAGTTATAAAGCACTTGGGAAATAGCAGAATATTTGAGAGGCGTTGTGCTTTGCCTAATAGTTGTGTTCTGCACATCCCTGTGTGTTTTATAACTGCTCACAGCAAGTACACATTTTGTAAAACAAACATTTACCTGCTGACATAGTTACAAATAAGACAAAATCTTGTAGTTCTTGTTTGTTTTTCCATAGTTCGCCTCAGTGCAGCCTACAAAAATGAACTGTCAAGTTGTGTCTACTACATATCTTTCTCCATCATCCAAAATCAAAACAATAAGTTGGACATGTTGAGTGCAAAAAATATTGTAATTGAGTTAGTTTGCTTAGTAGCTCTGAAGATAAGAGCAGATTTCTTGTGTGTGAAAAAGTCTAGCTTCTGTATGAACATCTTTTCTTCGCCATGTCTTTTAGAAGCTTTGCATTATCATGTGATAGCAGCACCATGACAGGAGGCAGGATCGATAATTGAAATGGTCTAATATGATTTACATAAGAAAGAATTCAGTTTCCCAGGGGGAAAGACTTTGTTCCTGCCACCTGATATAATTCCAGAACTTTGTGGGACAGGGGCGTAGGCAGGATTTTGGCATGGGGAGGGGGGAGGGGGGGCAAAACCAAAAAAAACAGCCAACCAAAAAAATGACCCACAAAAAAACAATAAACAAAAAAGAAAAAACACCAATCTAAAAAAAAGGCCATCCAAAAAAAAAGGCCAAGCCAAAAACGGCTAACCAAAATAAAGGCCAACACGATGGGTCCCCTGTATATACCCTTGTGGATTAGTGTATTATAGCAAACCTGAGCGCTTGGAGTCATTGAATCAGCTTCATCTAGGATCACCAATTTAAATGGTGGGCAGGGTTTACCACTGTAGGAAAAAATATATAATTAATTTTGATTTCAATATTAAAATTAATTCTATTTTGACAATCATTCAGCCTAGAAAAGCCATAATCTCAGACTTCAAGTGTTTTGTCTCCATTGAAATCAATTTTTAATAATCTTAACCAGTAACTATTTTGATTAACAGAAGTTTAAAATGCAGACATCTGGGAAGGACTGTGCGTGTGTCCATGCAGGGGAGGGGTACATTATATGGGTTATATCAAGACTAAAAAAACAGCTGGTCAGTCGCCGTTCATGATGATTGACCAGCCAAATTAGTTTCAGCTTGGACATACATTGATTCTGGCTCAAGGTTACTGGTCAAAATGACCAGCAAGGCAAAGAATTCCAATTCTTGTTCCAATTTTAGCTGGACATTGCCCAATGACTGGCCATTTTTTAGCTTTGTAAATAATTAAAGGCCAGTTTTCTTGGTACAATACATAAGACAGAATTGTATGAAAATTATGTGTTTTACTGTGATTCTCAATATTCTGTGAACTCTGTAGTTGCAAGTTTCCTGTTGAAATATGGGTTTTTCACTGCCGCCTGTTAAAAATATAAAAGGTACCGACTGATTAGTTTTGATTGACGGCAGCGAAAAACCAATTTCACAACAAGCTGTTGAAATGTCTGAGTTTGCAGAATATTGAGAATCGCAGTAAACCAATATACAGTTGAACATTTTCTTGGATTCACAGTAGCAGGAAACTTACTCTGATCTAAATGCACTAGCAGACAACTGAGCAAATTTCTTCACTTTTTCCCGGACAACCTGGATAAATAAAAAAATAAACATCTTTATTAATAAAAATAATATTGACAGATACAAAGGGATAAAAACTGTTATATGATGTACACATGCTCAGGGACTCTGATATAGGCATATCTTAGAATCCATGAATGTGTGCACATCTTAAAACATGATGTCAGAAGTTGAATGGTATAGTGATGAAGTCATGTTGTAGTATCAAGAAAATAATACCCTCAGCAAATGTCTACCCATAGGTGTCTTACCTGTATACCACGCTCATCTGAAGCATTAAGCTCAAGAACTCTTGATTTGAACAAGTCATGTCTGAAAACAACAATCAATGAAGCGAAAGTGAAAGAATGAGAAATAATGGAAGGAAAAAAAATCATCTTAATTATATGATAAGGTTACTACTCTTACCCATAGAGTTCTCTAGCTACAGCTAGTATAGTAGAAGTCTTTCCTGTACCAGGGGGTCCATAGAACAGAAGGTTGGGAAGATCAGCACCTTCAAGAGACTTCTTCAACACCATGACAACCTCATCTTGATGGGCTACATCATCCACTGATTTAGGTCGACTTGGAAAATAAAACAGAAAATTCTAGTTGTTCAAATGAAATCATTAATCAATGTACTACAGAACAATAGATAAATTATCGCTAATCTGGGTGAGTATTAGGCCTTTATGATCATCTAGTATTTAAATTTGAAGAAACATGCTTGAAGAAGATAAAAAATTAATTTATATGTATGAAAAGAAAACTACTTATCAGTAGCCATATTGGAATGAAATAGTTCCTAGTAGAAAGGACTTATGAATACAGTGTATTTAAGTTTCTCTAGCACTGAATTCAAGAATACATTTAGAATTTCTAACTCACTATTTCTCTACCCAAGGAGTCGATGTCTTCTTCGAAGAGCTTTCTCCTTCAGCTTTCTTCAGCTTTGTCTTAAACCCCGAAGTCTGGCCTTTTAGAAATGCCTCCATCGTGTACGTATATTGATATTTGTGTCCTGAGACTTTAAGGCACAAGAATCAAAGTATAAAATCCTTAAATATTTGAGTAATTTTTAGTGTTCTCCGATGCAATAACAACCGGGCCAAGATCAAAATGGAAGAAAACTGTTTCCCGCCAAATAATACACAAGGGAAACTGGGTTCTAGTACAATACTTACGCAGTGGGGAGGGGACAGTCTCATGCTCAATCAATATTTTTCCACAGCCACAACATTTTGTTTTCAGCTCAGTAAGCAGACCAAAAACTATGCATTTAAATTTTTTCTAGCATTATTTTGAAGTCACTATATTTTTAGAAAAACTCGGAGGTTGTTGATGGCCAAAATTTGACAAGTTTCGGGAAAAAAAAGCTTGCTCATATTGAAGTTAAATGATATCCATTTTTAACGAAAGATTTTACGAGTCTATTTGTTGTCTATTTGTTTCAAAATATTGTAATCTGAACTTATCATACATACATCATGAAGCAAAATCAGACTAATAGCGTGACAGCGTGACTGCGTGACATAGAACGCCGCCCATACAACAAGCTGGTCTCAATCACGTACATTGTACCAACTTCTAATGTACTAAACCAAAATAACTTAACCTTAGCAGTTAGAGTATTATGACCCATGGGCTGGCAGCAGTTTATAGATGACAGTTTGCTAGGAACAAGTCAAGTTTCTAAAGCAGCGATTCATGGTTTGGATGGCAAGCGATACGCATCAAGTGCAGATTTCGTTGTGAGTAAACTTTCGTCTAAAGTAAACAAACTTTTTCTCCTTAAAACTTTCTTTTATCGATATAGATTGCTAGGAACTTTCTCTTACTAATGACAAGGAGTTTTATTTCCAACTTTGGGGCAAATACAGGTGCTATTTCTTTTAATTATTGTGTGATATTGGCTTATTGTTTTCGGTGTTAAATTTATTGACTTCAATAAAAAGCCAACACGATGCCAAGCTTTCAATTGGGCTTTTCCGAATAATTTTATACCAACAGCAACAATACCTATAACAATCCAAACTAGTGTAAAAGAAGCTTTTGTAGTTTTTGTAATGAATTTATTTGAATGTATTCATTTTCGAAAGCTGAAAAAGGAATCTAGAAACTTCGCAAGAAGAATGAATATTTTGTATAAATTAAGAGATTTGCGTCATGGCGTCATAACAACATCTTTTAGATTGCTTTGTTGTTCACTAAAAACCAATAGGAAGTATTAAACATAAGTTGTTTTCATATGTTCATCTACGGTCTAATGATAATATACTAAAAGATGAAGATGGATTAAGATACAATATCGCATTCAATATCTTAAAACGTTTCATGTAAAATTGCTGTAAAATTGAAGTAGAAAGTTCTGGACACACTTTCTTCTGACAAAGTGGAAAAATAATCTATCTGAATAATTGCTATTTGTTTTGGGTAAAGCAGTGGCTGGGAGATGTCAGAGCAAGATTTTAAAGATTAAAGTGAAGTCTAAACTCAGAAATGGTGTTCTCCATGACTTTAGCAAAAGAAACTGTGGAACACCAGTTTTGGCCTTAATTACAAGTTGCAAAATCTTCTTAAAGTCATAACCTGAAAAAAAGCTAACTTATACTGTATACTACCTGAACATTTTTGGACCCATTTGTTATTTTATGCACCTTTTGTTTATGCCAGCTCGTCACACTACCATTTCTACCTTGCAATCATCACCACTCTGGCTCACACTATTTTTCTATCCTTTACCACAATTTCAGGTCCTTCCAAGTGAGGCACAAGCAATAATTTCTGCCATTACTAAAGACCCGACTCCTTTGTATTCTAAGGGTGTAACGTTAAACAAATCGAAATACCTATTTGTCAGATTAGAACCTGGAAGAGCAGTTAATTGCCGACGAGGTAATGAAGGTGCAGTCGCAATTAAAACTAACAAGTGTCTATTGATTGGTGGATACACAGAAGGTATGCAAGCTGGGTCTTGCTGGGCAGTGCTGGAGAAACTTGCTGAATATTTCAGAGCAAATGGATACTGAATAACTGGTCTTCAAATCTTCCCCACTCTCCCTTCTTGAAGCACTTCCCATGTTGAATTGTAGAAAGTGAAATAATTATTGCCAAGTTTCAGTCATTAATTTTGTATGCCAATGCACAAAATGTTTTCTTGACTGATTGTAATGGAATTCATTTTGATATTTATGCTAAATATTTGGATGTACATAATGTTAACCAGTGAAAAGCTGGCCATACTTAACCCAATAAAATGCAAGTTATAAAGGAAGGTTTTCTGTGGTTATTTTTTTTGGCCAAATGGGAATCTTATCACTGCAACACTGGTCTAGATGCAGTTTATGTATGACTGTAAAACACAGCTTATTTAAAATAAGCTAGGCTTGGGTTCACAGTAACTGTTATGAATTTTATACCATGGTACCCAAGGGAGAAAGGAAAACCTCTGCTTGCAGGGTAATTAATACCAGGAAATACCTTCTTCAAAAATGAGAATAAAGACTTCAGAATGGAGTTACAGTAGCATGAAGGTGTGATAAAACTATTTATTCTACTAGTAACTTCTTGTGACAACACATTTATGATAAAGGGTTTTCTTAAGGAAAATATTTCATACAAGAGCTTTGACAAAGAATTTAGTCATCAACTAGTGAAATTTGATCCTTTTATTTTCAAAAGATTTGGAGCTTATAATTCTTGCCCATTCTTGTTCTTTCTTTTTCATTTGACCATAGTTTAGGTTAGATCAAGCTGACAATATTTAGCTCTGGGTTTAAGATTTTTGAGATGTTTGAAGTGTTAAAATTCTGACTTAATATATCAAGGGGCTTAGGGATGAATTGAATACTTTGTTCTGGAAATGATTGAAAATGATGCTGGTTCTTTGCTAAGCTATCTTACTATCTTAACATCAAGGGTTTTAGGGATGAATTGAATACTTTGTTCTGGAAATGATGCTGGTTCTTTGCTAAGTTATCTTACAACAAAAACTGGGTTTTTGTCGCTGCTTATTTGCAACAAACAAAACAAACAAACAAAAACCAAACGTTAATTTTGTCAAACACTAAATTAACCTCTGCGATTACATAACCCACGGATCAAATCTTAAGAGCTTGTCCTTTCATTTTATGGCAGGGAAGAAATTTGGAACTAAAATGTCAAAGGAAACTTGCAAAATATTGAAAATTGCAGTAATAGAAATGACCTTTTTTTACACAATCTTTCTTGCAACTTAAAGATTTGAAAATTGATTGTGTGAAGTATAATGTGTAATATATTTTCCTTGCAATGGTGTTCATGATTATGCATCAAAAACTATAGTGGAGTCCTGTTATCTTGAACTCGCAATTACTGCCGAAACAGATAGAGTGAGAGTTCAACTTGTCATATTGTATGCACTTGACTTAACATTCCCTAATTCCTGTGAAGATATTCGTGAAGTAGACATCTAAATGACATGGTGATTCAGTTTATTCAAAAAAAAGGTCAAATTATCCTTTATTTTGATCTCTACCTGAGGAATGTGTTCACTGGACTTCTTGAATGTAAAATGAAATGCATACTGCATGACAAGTTGTTCATGATTACATTCCTAATTCCTGTGAAGACATTTGTGAAGTAGACATCAAAATGACATGGTGATTCAGTTAATTCAAAAAAAAGGTCAAATTATCCTTCATTTTGATCTCTACCTGAGGAATGTGTTCACTGGACTTCAGGAATGTAAAGTGAAATGCATACTGCATGACAAGTCGAATTCTCACTCTACCAGTTTTGGTAGAGGCTGCCTCCTGTGGACGTGCATCCAGACTACAATTTGTACCCCAGGTATCTTGAATCCTTGATATTTCTAGCCTCTTTCCTAGTCCTCCACTATAGAATAATCAGCACATGTTATTTCATTTTCATGAGGTGCTAAGAAAGAATGTTGCACACATGCAAGATACCAGTTCCTTATATGATAAGTCCTTACAATTCCATTCTATAATCCTGATTCACTTTATACATGCTAGAATATTTGTATACCCTAGTAAGCCACCTTAGAATTGCAAGGGATGAGAACAAGGAGAAAAGAGACACTTGGGTATCCCTTTCCCTTCTATCTCCCAAGCAATGTTACACTGGCTAGCAGGCCATATCCATAGGTATACATGACCTACAGACCCCTTAAAGCATTTTCCCAGTTCAATTTGGAGGACAACACAATAGAAATTTTATTCTAATGAGAATTGAAATTCATTGTGTTATCCTACCTTGTGTTGTCCTACTATTGTCCTAATGAGCTACTTTGGGAATACTGCAAGGGGTCCATTTTTTAGACACTTCAACCTCCATTCACTTCATTCATTATACTTAGTGGTTAATCATTGTTCAGTTTTGCAGTAGTCTGTGGTGATCCTGTGTGTGGTTTCTGGTGTTTTGTGTAATAATTATCAAAAACCCTGAGCAGGAAGATTGCATGAAAATTAAGGCAATGATAGATACAATACATAAATTGGGCAGTTACTAAATCAAAAGTTGAGTGCCTTGTATTGGACTGTTGTGGTTATGCTGGATGGAGTTCTTTAATTTGTTTTATGAGATATGTCTTTTCGTCATTGAATTGTTCATCCTCTGCAAAAGAACAAATGGATATAAAATTATAGATGTTTTCAGAAACCATCCACATGTACAATTATATCAATTATTGTACAATATTCTGTTTCTGATAAATAACTTTACCCATTCGCTTCCCATTTTAAGGATGCAGATCATTCCCTTTGGTATTATTTCTTTGTTTATCAGTAAGGCTTGAGTGTATAGAGGCCTGGTTTGAGGGGCACAAATTTCAAAATTCACAAATTTCTCCCCCCCCCTCTCTCTCTTCAATGTTACTTCAAATTATCATAAAAATAAAGAAAGTTTCCTTTATTTTTTACAATAATAACGGTCCCAAATTCCTGGAAAATGGGGATGAAATACATTGTATGTGTCACCTGATGAAACACAAACAAAGAATCTTATCCCAAGGGAATGACACATGGTCTAAAATGGGGAATATTACACCCAAGAGGATTTGGTCTATTCATATTTTTTCCCTTCTCACCTGTTCTATCGGTATGGAAGTTAGTCAGGAATTCCACCAGTTTGTCTTTGTTCTTTAGTAAAATATCAAGAATAGCTGGTGACTTATTGGGATTTGCTACAAACACCTAGTGAAAAAAAGATAAATATTTGAATTAAAAAAATACTGATAATAACTAGTAACTGTATGTTGTGATCAATCTACACTGTAGGGTAAGGTGTTGGTGAGTGGTTTGTAAGGTGTAAGGTGAATTGGAATTTTGCAGAGGGAAGAAATTAACCAGAAAACCAAGAGAAAGACTCTTAAATCAAGAAAGAGACCACCAAACTCTACTCACATGTGTTATTGAGTCCAGGAATGGAACCCGAGACGCCAGAGGTGAGAAGCAAGTACACATAACATACAACCCCCACATATTTTTTTTGTAGAAAAATTGCCAAGGAAATGGAAAGAGATTTTAATCATTTACCTTGAATACATGGAAAGCCTCAAACTGGATGTTCCTACTCTTGTCCCGTAGCATGTTCATCATGAGCTTAAGGTTCTCAGGGTTGCTGATGTACTGTGTCATCACTGTGAAGTTGTGTCTGTCCAGCAGAAGCTCTCCCAGCAACTGAAGAAAGTATTTTTATTATAGACTCTTAATCTCCTGTTTATTTAGACTTATTTAGTTGTGTGTTACCCACTATTATTTTTAGGTAAATTTTATATGGCTGGGAATAATGTGTGGTACAAGCATTTTTAGATGAGACTTAATTTGGTGATAGTAAAGAATGCAAACCCAATATCAGTGATGGTAGGGTGTCAGTAGGTTGGTGTTAGGGTGTCAGTAGGTTGGTGGTAGGGTGTCAGTAGGTTGATGGTAGGGTGTCAGTAGGTTGATGGTGGGGTGTCAGTAGGTTAATGGTATGGTGTCAGTAGGTTGATGGTAGGGTGTCAGTAGGTTGATGGTAGGGTGTCAGTAGGTTATTGGTAGGGTGTCAGTAGGTTGATGGTAGGGTGTCAGTAGGTTGATGGTAGGGTGTTAGTAGGTTATTGGTAGGGTGTCAGTAGGTTGATGGTGGGGTGTCAGTAGGTTGATGGTAGGGTGTCAGTAGGTCGATGGTAGGGTGTCAGTAGGTTAGTGGTAGGGTGTCAGTAGGTTGATGGCAGGGTGTCAGTAGGTTGGTGGTAGGGTGTCAGTAGGTTGGTGGTAGGGTGTCAGTAGGTTGATGGTAGGGTGTCAGTAGGTTAATGGTATGGTGTCAATAGGTTGATGGTAGGGTGTTAGTAGGTTGATGGTAGGGTGTCAGTAGGTTGATGGTAGGGTGTCAGTAGGTTGATGGTAGGGTGTTAGTAGGTTGATGGTAGGGTGTTAGTAGGTTGATGGTATGGTGTCAGTAGGTTGATGGTAGGGTGTCAGTAGGTTGATGGTAGGGTGTCAGTAGGTTGATGATAGGGTGTTAGTAGGTTGATGGTATGGTGTCAGTAGGTTGATGGTATGGTGTCAATAGGTTGATGGTAGGGTGTCAGTAGGTTGATGGTAGGGTGTCAGTAGGTTGATGGTAGGGTGTTAGTAGGTTGATGGTATGGTGTCAGTAGGTTGGTGGTAGGGTGTCAGTAGGTTAATGGTATGGTGTCAATAGGTTGATGGTAGGGTGTCAGTAGGTTGATGGTAGGGTGTCAGTAGGTTGATGGTAGGGTGTCAATAGGTTGATGGTAGGGTGTTAGTAGGTTGATGGTAGGGTGTCAGTAGGTTGATGGTAGGGTGTCAGTAGGTTGATGGTAGGGTGTCAGTAGGTTGATGGTAGGGTGTTAGTAGGTTGATGGTAGGGTGTCAGTAGGTTGATGGTAGGGTGTTAGTAGGTTGATGGTATGGTGTCAGTAGGTTGATGGTAGGGTGTCAGTAGGTTGATGGTAGGGTGTTAGTAGGTTGATGGTAGGGTGTTAGTAGGTTGATGGTATGGTGTCAGTAGGTTGATGGTAGGGTGTCAGTAGGTTAATGGTATGGTGTCAATAGGTTGATGGTAGGGTGTTAGTAGGTTGATGGTAGGGTGTCAGTAGGTTGATGGTAGGGTGTCAGTAGGTTGGTGGTAGGGTGTCAGTAGGTTGATGGTAGGGTGTCAGTAGGTTGGTGGTAGGGTGTCAGTAGGTTGGTGGTAGGGTGTCAGTAGGTTGGTGGTAGGGTATCAGTAGGTGGATGGTAGGGTGTCAGTAGGTTGTTGGGTGTTCATTGGTTGATAGGAGGTATGTGTCAGTAGGTTGATGGTAGAGTATCTAGGTTGATGGTTGAGTATCAGTAAATTGTTAGTAGGGTGTAAATGGTAAATGGTATGCTTTTGGATTGTTTCCCTTACCTTCAGAGATTGCCGTCTTGTTACATAGTTGTCCGAGTTCAGCAGTTTCTTATATTTGTCAAAAAAATTGTCATAATGCTTGTCAAGATACTCTGCACACATTATCTTGTGCCTTGTCAGGAGTTCCTAAAACAAAACAAAATTTCACTGATATAAAATGATATTTGCAGCAATAAGTGTAAACTAAAATTATTCTAAAATTGATTAGTTTCAATGGAAGAAAAGCCAAGCCACTAAATCCAATTTATCTTATGCTCCTTTCTGTAGTCTTCCCACAATCCCTTATGATTCCAGCGCGAGCTCGAGGTCAGGGTAAAATTTGCATAAAAATGTATAAAAAATATGCAAATTTTACCCTGACCTCGAGCTTGCACTGGGATCATAAGGGATTGTGGGAAGACTACAGAAAGGAGCATTGACTTATTTTTCAATTTTATTTATTACCTTGAAGGTAGAGAAGGCATCAGATGCAATATCAAATGTTGACACTTCAACATAGACAAAAAATTTGTAGAATTCATCACTATTCAGTATGACCCTGGCCAGAGCTTCATGCCGTATGCATTCCCTCAACATCACTCCACAGTTCAGAGCAATTTCTGGTATTTCATACCTATATTGGATAAACAATTATGATGGTCAGAAAGCAGGTATTGGTTCCATGAGATATGGACCTAAGTGAAGCATTTTAAGAATAAAGGTACCAGCTGCTCAATGACTGGAAATGATGATATTGGACTTTTAAATATGTGACCAGTCAATAAGACCGTCAAGAGGATGGGCCTAAGGGCATTTGGTAGGACAAGTACAAAATGGTCCCTTGACTTTCTGTTATTTTGAGCCTTGTATTTAGTAAGATAATGCCTAAGTTATGGAACCCACTAAGATTAACTTCTAAATTCCAATTGGAATGCAGTGGAGGAAGAGCCACTCTGTGGATTCAACTGTTAATTCTCATTTATTTATTACTTATTTATTCATTATTTATTTATTTATGCATATTTTTTTATGAAAATAAAAAAATCAATACTGCATACAATCTTACCCATCTATCATCTGAAACAACATCTCTTGCTTAGAACAGATGTACTCCACTGTAGGGGACCTGGTTCCTATCTGACGTCTCAAGATATTGTTGAAGATCTGGGCAGCATCTTTTTTGGACTGTTGTAGAGCAATTTTGTTTGGTTAAAATTAATATCCTAGGTTTTTCCAGGTTCTCCGGTTTTTCCTCCCTCCTCAAAAATCAACTTCTAAATTCCAAGCATTTCATTTGTGTCACTGTTGCTCCAAACGTTTGACAAAATCTTGTCGAAATAGAGCTAAGCTACTTGGAGATATTTACAGAAATTTCAATTTTTTTGTTCATCAAAATATCACCTCTCCCAAAGTAGAAGGGGTTATTTCTCTAAACTGCATTCACTAAGTTTTGATCACATTTGATATTTTGTTCTTTGGCCCCAAAAGAGCTTGGTTACAAAATATTGAGCTTAAAAATCTATTAATAACTGTCCTTATAAGGAGAGGCTAAAATAGGTTTTTCTGCTCTGTCACCAGATGAAAGACCAGACGAATATTTTTAGCCCCTCTTTTCAAAATTTAAGAGATCCACAAACAAACATCCTTTTGCTTCCCCACTCCCTTCTCTAAGAAGATAAAATAGAAACAAAAGGATGCCTCTGTTGTGGTAGGATATCTTAATCAACTCTCACCTCAAAATCAAGCTTAGCTAGATTGTCAAGTATTTGTTGGAAGATAGCATTATTATAGAACTCTTGGGAAAGTTGGGCAACCAACTCAGTCTGGGGTTCTTGATCTAGAATCAAAGAACATTTCACATTGGTTATGAAGTATCCACAATTTATTTATATCTATTTTTTCCAGGCAATGACATACCTCCTGATCCTTGTAAAATGTTTTTCATGGCACCAAACTGCTTGGAAATGTCCTCTAAGGCCTTAAAGAAGAAGAAAAATTATTATTTGGTCATGCTGTATCAGGATAATAATTGAGTCTTTTGGCAATATTTATTTGCTTGTTTGATGGTCACCATTCTGTCAAATTTACATTGTGACAAGTGTTATCGTAGTCAACAGTACATGTTAGTTGTTATTTTTATTTCTATAGCCCTGTTCCTCTGGAGGTTTAAGATAATGGGACTCCACGTCTCTTTATTATATATTATTACTTTTGTTATTGGATCATAATTTGATATGTGAGTTTGCCATGCCCTGGCTTAGATCAGCCCAGAGTTTATTTCAGGGCTCAATCTTTGAGTCACTCATGCCCTAACTTAGATCCGCCCAGAGTTTATTTCAGGGTTCAATCTGTGAGTTAGCCATGCCCTGATTTAGATCAGCCCAGAGGTTGTTTCAGGGTTCGATCTGTGTTATATAGCCATGCCATGACTTTGATCAGCCCAGAGGTTGTTTCAGGGTTCGATCTGTGTTATATAGCCATGCCATGACTTTGATCAGCCCAGAGGTTGTTTCAGGGTACAATTTGAAGAAATTATCTCTGTTATGTTGGTGGTAGCCATTGTAATGTCTTATGCCATTACTAGTACAATAATACTAGTACTGGCATCAACATGTTTATAATATCTTTTGGAATTTCTACAAACCATTTCTATTCTGTAAACGTTTGATATTGTCCTTCTGTTCTGTTACCAAATTAAAAAATTTAGATTTAAATACCAATTGAAAGTAATACTGACCTTTTCAGCTTTCTTACTCCCAGGTGCTTCTTTTTCCAGGACAGCAAAAGCTTCTCTGGTACTCTTCGCCACCTCTTGGGGACTCTTCTTGGAGGAGCCAAATAAAGGCATGATGGCTGGGTAGCTGGTGTCAGACCTTCAGACCTGTGGTGCAACCCGTTTTTCTGTTTAGTATCCTAAAAGTTTTCCATATTCCTTCACAATTTCTGTTTTGGCAAGGTCATTGCCAGGGGTGGTTTGAAGGTACGAACGAACCCCCTCCCTTTTCCTCCCTTTTCCTCCCATTTTTCAATGTCACTTCAACCTAAGAATGTGTTTCAAATGCATTTACACATATAAATAAAACTTAAATACTATATGTACATATGTAGATGTGTATATCACACAAAGAAATAATGTGCAGTTACAGTTTAAAAAAATCCAGCAATATTTGGACTATGAGCTATAAAAATAAAGGAATTATATTCGTAAATTTTGATATTAATTTAAAAGAATTCCTAAAAAGGATAAAGCTCTTTCAGCTTTTAAGAGTTGACACAAGGGATGAACATAGAGAATTACGCAAATCAATCCCACGTACAAAAACACACAAGATTATAATAATAATGTACACAAAAACAAATGTCTAGCTGTTTCAAAGGTGGGCGAAATCCTTCACCACTTCACGACTGTTAGAAACTTGAGATTATCTTGGTATGTAGAACGACAAACTGTGAACTATTCAAGCTATGATCTGAAGAATTGTATTTGGCTTAAGCATTCGGGGTCAACCACTAAATCTACCCATAACATATTAATCCTAATGTTACTGGATTTAAAGAATATATGATGTACGCTTATTTCCTAACATTTATGATTAACGTTAATATATTAATATATGACTAACCGATTTTTTAGAGAAGAAAGAAGGAAAGTTTTGAAATTTTTAGAGATACTAAAGGTCTGAGGGATTTTAAGCAGAATCAAATCAGAAATATAAGCTTCAAAATTTATAAGAGCTGATGTTTATATTCAGTTAGCCGTAACTGACGATTTTGTTTATCGATTTTGTAAATTTTAGAACGACTAGTAGAAGAAGGAATACAGAATCTACGAAAATAAATAATACAGTAAGCGGATAAATTGAAATATGTTATACAGAAGAGCAAACAATCCACGGACATCAAATCCACGCCTTTCAAGGGAGATAGAATACGAACAGGGTGATGTCCCGGTACAGATGTACGACGTAACCTGCCCAACTTTATCGACTGAAATGACGAGGTTTTGACGGATTTTTGTCAGGTTTTTGAAGCCTACCTTCTTTAGTATGAGTCCTTGTGAGCTTCCTAGGTGTTTTTGGCTGTCTTTGAGTCGTAGAAGGACGGTAAAATAGGGTTAAAAATGATGAATTTTGAGATTTCTAAGTCATGCACGCCTTAGAGGAGCAGGAAGCTAACTGAACTCTAAACACCAGTCCAATCTATCGCGGTCCGGCGAGGACGAGCGGGACTAGTAAGAGGGAAAACAAATAAAAGGAAAAATGAAAATATAAAATTGATGGGAAAATTCAGAAAGAAAAACATCTATCACAAAATTCCTTCAATAACAAAAATTTCAATTCTAACAATTTTACACAGAAAAAGATATAATAATTTTGACCGAAATTCACAATGTTTTTCAATTTCACTAATTCCCATTCATCTTAGCCAGAGATCTAGAATCTTAGTTGTTTATTATTATTATTATTATTTTTTTAAATTGCAAAGAGGAAATTATTTTGGTATTTTTAATTTTCTCCCAATCAGTACGGCTTCGGTATTGCTTTGGGCTCCCTGTGTAGCGCATGACTCTCATCACGATTCTTGGTCGAAAATGGCGGTAGACTTTGCAGAAAATAAAGTAGGGATCATCAGCCTTGGAATTGCTGCTCTGCAAGCCTTGGTTTCATGGTTTTTGGGCTTTTGGGCAGGCAAAAAGCTTCAATCCAATGACAAATGGATTCTAGTTTGGTTGTTTTACGACTTGTTCACGCATTTCACATTGGTAAGTGTTGTATTGTAACAATTATCACTTTCTTTGTCTCATATTATTTCTGCCTATTAGCTGGATAAAAGACGCGAAATTACCTATAATTATACGGTAAATTAAGTAAAACAAATTCTTTAGCATAAATATTCATTTGAGGCCTGTAGATAAGGTAGAACTCAAAGTAGAAACGGTGTTTATGTTATCACCAAGGCCTTTATACTTATCCTAGACCATATAAGCCACGTACCCCTTAACAAGTCAGGACAGTGATTTATGAACTTCATTGTATGCTCCGGTCAAGGGCTCAAGGTCCAAAAGTAAGTTACCGGATTTAAGTTAAGTATATTGTTTCTATAGTAACACAGTCCAAAAGTAAGCTAAGTATATTTTTCCAATACGGTTTTTGACAAAAATTTGATGTATTTTTATGCGTTATTATTCTTAGGAAGGACCATTTGTGTACATCTCCCTAACAGGAACTGTGGAGGACTCCAACAACACGGTGGCTATGATCTGTGAGGATTAATTTTAGGGGAATTTTGCAGATTATTTACAGACTTTATAACATGTGATTCCCTATCCTGGGAAATGGGGGGGGGGGGGGGGGGGGATAATTTAGCCTATATCCCTATAGTTTTAAGGACAGTTTATAGTGCAAACCAAGTAAACCAATAAAAAAGTACTAACACTAAATGTGGGGACACAATGTAATTTTTCATGATACATTGAAAAAATTGGAGATTGCACCATGTCACCACTCATGCAATGCTGCTTGTGATGTCACAAAAAGTATGGAAACAAATATACTTTTGCAACATTGTGCACAACATGAAGCTTACCCTGTGAACACCAATTGCAAACAACATTGCAGGGGTGGTCCAATGGTACAAAATTTTTCTCTAGTTTTGCTACATCGCATGAAAAAAATCACATGATGTATCTGCACCTTAAGCAGTGCAAAATTGTGCAAAATCCTTAATTAGTTAACATTTTTGGCATAATTTATTGTCCTAAAACTATTTTGCCTGTTAGTCCTCAAATTTAAACTTTTCTTACAGGGCGGGAGTATGGCAAAGCAGATTCACGTTGGCTTCATTCAGATCCCAATATACTTTCTGTTGAGATCATAACAGTCGTACTTGGGTTCCTCAACCTTGCTCTTGTTTATGCAATCTGCCAAGATAAGTTCTACCGGTATGTATGATGTATGAACATTCATGGTGCATTCTAGTCCAGTTTGGGTACAAGCATCTTTAATTGTGTGCATCATGCTTTGTTTTGGTGGTATTCGCACCCAACCTAGACCACAATGCACATTGTTTGCTAAAGTCAGAAAAATCCTATTGTACAAAGGTTTAACAAATGCCAATTTTTTTTCTCTTAGACACTTTCTGCAGATCACACTTTGTGTCACTGAACTGTATGGAGGTAAGTGAAACAGTGCACACCACTTGTGCATAAGTACAGATAGAGATTAAAAGAAAATAGTCTTATCTAACTGTTGCTGTATTGTTTTGTAGGATGGATGACATTTTGCCCAGAATGGTTGACTGGTTCAAAGCACCTGAACACCAGTGACCCAGTACATCACTTCGTCTACCTGTGGTTCTTCAATGGGTTGTGGGTTCTGATCCCTAGTCTGCTTCTACTCCATTCCCTCATGGATATGAAAGAAAACCATTCAAATCACTCAAACAAAAAGCAAAAATAAAATCATTATTTGATGCTGTTTGTAGTAATCAGGACACATCCAAGATGGTGATCACAATTTTGACCCACAAGTAGAAGAATAGTATAAAAGGTGCATCCAGGGTGGATCTCTAGGGGGAGGGGGCTGAGCCCTCTTTTGAGGGATATTTTTTAAGAAAGTCTGGTTGTCCAATTCCAAACTTTGTCTTTATATGTCTTTCACTCTCTCCCTCTGATTTTCCTGGATCCACCCTGTATGTAAAACCACTCATAAACCCCATGTTCGTTTAGGATCTATTTTTTCGATATTTATCAACCATTGACTCACTTTCTGTTATTCTTCTGAGCCTTGTTGAATTATAATGCAAAAAAGAAGAGTTTCAGAGAGACTCAATGAGATACAATAATCATTATGAAAATGTTTAGTGATGTGGACCACAGAGCTTACAACAATGGCTGTCAGTCACTGCTCATGATGACCAGCCAAATTGGTTTAATCTCTGTCATACCTTGTTTCTGGCAATGTTACTGGGCAAAATGATTGGTGAGGCAAGGATTTGACCAAACAAGTTCCAATTTTGTGCAATGACCAGCTAGTATTCTAAGCCCTGTTACAGTAGTTGTGATTTCCAAAGCACACAGTGCCTTTGAAATAATGTATGTTGACCATTGTAGAAAAATATTTTTAATTTATGTGTTGTCAATGTTTAGAGGAAGGTCTAACCTTCTATTTGTATTATAGGCTTCCCTGCGAGCAGAGGTTATTTTTCTTCTCCTCTGAGGGCTGAGCAGCAGCCTGGCCAAAACAGAGGGCAGAAAAAGACTTCTTCAAGCAGGTTTATGGGCATACTACAAGCACTACAAGTGCATGTGAAGACACCCATTAGATGTATCCATACATCCAGATTTAGATTTATAGTCAAGAGTGCATTTAGTCACACTGTTGTATAGTTAGATAAATTCATCTCACTTAGATAACTATTTAGGTGACATTACATGTACCTAATATATGAAATGTGTGCCAATGCAATGGTCATGCAAATCCAGGGGTTCATTTTAGCAAAGAATGCATGAAGAGACAGTCAATGGTATCAACCTCCTCCCCCTCATTTTCAGACTGTTGGCATGTGAATTTTCAAATTTATGTGACCATAGCTAAAAATAGTAAATAACTTATCTAATTGAGTTGACATCAACTATCTTAGTAACAGTTTGACAAATGCACTCTATTAGTCAGGAAAAACCTCTTATAATAAGCATATTTTAATATTTAACACTACCCCCCTTACCCATGTCTGCCATCTTATTAAAAGTCTTGTATGTACACTACGACACATTGCATTAAATAGTCTTTTTGACTGCTTTTGAATGAAGAAAAGTTTCAATGTCTTTGATTGCTTCCGTAGTCTTTCTTAGTGCATTATTCACAGAGGGTGTATCATTATTAATTGCCGCACCCAATCCTTTCTTTCCTTGCTCATCCTGAGCCATCTTGCAACTCGTTTTTGAATGATTGTGATTTGGGTTCATCAGGATTTGGTTTAGTGGTCCATTGTTTAAGATATCTTGTGGAAGTTAAGGCTGATATGTCATGGTAATGTAGTACAAGATTTCATTTGATTAAATAAATAAATAAACTTTGTATATAGAGGATGACACTTGACAGTAATTCAACTGATTAACTCACAGTCCTCTTTTAGCATCCTTAGTCGATTAGGAACAGGACTGCCATGAACATGGTCATCCGAGCAACATGAAGGTCTAACCATTTGCAGATAGTATTATAAAGGCAGCACCTCAGGCAGTTATTTTGATTAAGACTGAGTGTTGAGTCTAGCCAGGACTTGAACCACAACTTCCCGCACAACAGACCCATGCTCTCACCAACTGAGCAAACTGGCTGGCAGTTGATTGGGAGAATCAATATGGCAATAAAGAAATTCAGAATTGCACTATTCTTAAAAAGGTAGGTACATAGCCGAGTAGTATATACACAAGGATACAGTTAAATCTTCTTAATTTGCTGATTTCTGAATCCACAATCCTGAAGCAAGCAAATAAACACATCTTGTCAGTAATTAGGATTCTATAGGAGAATGGCACAAAACAACAGGAGATGCATATCAATTTTATGTTTCCAATTTTAACAACCTTTTGAGGGTCCAGTAGAGAAGGTGCAGGAGGGAGGGTCTAGTAGAGAAGGTGCAGGAGGGAGGGTCTAGTAGAGAAGGTGCAGGATGGAGGGTAGAGCAGGGAAGGTGCAGGAGGGAGGGTCTAGTAGGGAAGGCATAGGAGAGAGGCAGACTGAGTTGAGGTTTACCTTTCAAGTCCATACATGCTCTGGCCACTGACTTGCATAGTTTGTCCATTAGGCAAGATCACATTGAAAACCAAAGCTCTTTCTAGAACCCCTTTTTGAGTGAGTGAGTGTTGCTCAATCTTTGGATACCTCACATTTAACATAGTCCTGTCGGAAAAAACTACATGCAGGTGCCCATTGGAATAGGCAACAAATCTCCCTACATTTGGGATAGTAGCTGTTTCTGAAATCTGAAGAGGAGTTGCCTCTGCTGGTGCACCTTCTTGTACAGCCATAATCTGTTAGAATGAAGATTGACAAATGAATTCCGAATCCAGATCCAGATCCAGATCCAGAATTTTGGCCAGGGACAGAGGTTGGTCCAAATCAAAACAAAAGACTTTGGTTTACCTTGAATTCCCAGCAAGCTTGTTTACTTCGACTGTTGCTATGGAAACTGCTGCTATGGAAACTCACTTGTAACATGAATTCAAACAGCCTTGCTCCTTGTCTTATTAATTTAGCAATGGAGTATTTCATCCCTGGTTTATCAGGTGGTGGTTGGTCTACAGAATACATCTTATCCTAAGAAAATCATAGAGTGTAATATTATTCTAAGTCATTCTGTTGAACACAAAAAATGTCATTTTTCAAGGTGAAAATCATATTTATGCTTATAAGATCATTGCACAAACCTCTGAAATGCCAGTGCTATGGGTAAAAAATCGTCCAGTAAAGTTGCTAGAGAAAATGACTGATCCATCAGCTGGATGGATTTCAATTTTCAGCATCTCCTTCCTGCTCTTGTACACCCTGCAAAGTAACACAGATACACTGTCATAATTTATACTTAGTGCATTTCATCAATTTAAGTGTTAAACCACTTCTAATCTGTCATTTCCTTTGTAAGATTTTCTTACCTGTATACCACTTCATTTTTCCAAACAGCTTTCAAGTCTGGTTGCCAAAAAACTTCTTCATTTTCTTTTCCACTAAAAACCTTCATAAAAACAATACACTTTTAATCATTTGGGTAGTTGGAAATCAGCCCTTCCATGGCTCAAAATATTGGCCAGTCATATGCCGTTCAAGATGTCCAGCATATAATATTTTATTTTTTTCAAATATGACCGGTCAACATGTCCTTTACCGGTCAAGTACCAAATTTGGTCGGACATTGACTGTTGACCAGCTGTTATTGTGAGCCCTGCCTTCCAGATGAACTTCCAGTCTAGTTTGTGGTGCTGTAGCAGTGAGAACAGTGGTAAAATGATAATAAAATAAGTCATATTGTCAATACCTCTTTTGGGATCCATTTGTGGGCATGTGCTGCAGGACATGTAATGGGTAGAGAAACAGGCAGTTCAGATATATTACTCATCTTAGACAATTCTTCTGATGTTGTTTGTACACCATTACCAACTGAGAAAGACATCATCAGTGGATACAGCCAGCACTCCTCACAGTCATCAACTGATTGTTCTCCTTTTCGTACCCAAGTATATAAATACTGTTTTTTCTTCTGATGGAAACAAAGAAGTGGTGGTTAGCATGGTTCTCATGAGTGGAGAAGATCAGGGCTGAAAATAATGGCCCATTAACTGACATATCCAGCTATCTTCCCATTTCAGACCATGTGTCATTCCTTTTTTTGCTCAATTTTTGTACACGAAAAGACACATGCAGAAGTTGCAGTTATTTTTAAAGTAGGAGGCTCTAAAATAGGTGGCTTTTCTGCACTAGTTTAATATTAATGATTATCCATTTGCTCATGAAATAGCCAGCAGTGAAAGGTGAAGTACCTGGTTATCAACCATGGCCACCAGTAGCTGCCTTCTATTGAAACCTCTGCACATGAATATGACACAACTCAAACAAAGCATCTTTTTCTGAAGAGAATGACTCATGGTCTTAAATGGGAAAACATTGCACTCAAGGTAGAGGTCTATTCTGTATTGCAACAGCGTCATGCCTTTTCATCATTCACCTGGGCTGCCTGTGGCTGCATAGAATCAGGATTCACTTCAGCTAGGTAACATACTGCAAATGTCTTCTTATGTGAACTAAGAACAAGACTTGCATATCCATCCAGTGATTTAACATTGATACTACCATCACTATTGCTGACTACAAAGTCTGGCAGAGCTGTACTTGGCCAGGTACATTGTTTGATCTCTTCATAACATACCTAGGTTCAAAATAAAATAATTGAAATCATAATTCATTCAGTTAAAATTAAGGTCAGGGATTTCATTAATATTTCAAAAATATTCTAAAAATGGGAAAAGTTTTGAATAAAAAATGTGACTTTTCTTACGATAATGCTATCTTTGTTGAGCAGTTCTTTGCATAGGTATGGATAACAGGCAAACTGATTCCTCAATGATATGGCTGAAATAACTTGTTTTCTGTACGTGCTGACAGCAAACCTGCTGAACTGTTGAACATGCGAAGATTTAGATGAAGAATTTTGATAAAAACGAAACGCTGATGAACAAGGAGACAACTGTAGGACAGATCCATCTGTATATCTAATGCAAAGAGTATCGTCACTGTACAAAACAGCTTCGTGGAAGTCCATCTTTCATGGTTTTCTTTCGAGATGTTTGAATCTTCCCGCCATTAATTCCGCCATTTTTGTTATAAAACCACAGGAAGCCCAATCGTTAACCACAGGAGGCCCAATTATAAATATACAGTAGGGTCAAAAAAACTCAGGCTCTGGGAGAATGACAAAAAACCTTCTTTGGATACACGCTTACGCTCTAAGCCGGAAATGAGTTAAAACAAAAGAATGGAAACGAGGGCCATAAGCTTACAAAGATTGAAAATTAAATATCTAAAGATTCCGTTCACCTAAGGAAAAAAGCTCGTTTCACAACTTACTGCCATCTTTTTTGTTATTGAAAAAAAAATGGCCTATACTACTTCCGGCTAAGAGCATTTTTTTTTTTTTTTTAACAGCTTTATTGGGAACTAATATAACAATGTGTTAAATAAAATAACTAGTAGTTACCCTAAAAGGAGAGTCACGAACGGGACACGAGACCCATGCGAGGTGACCACCTCATGAAATTTTGAAATAATTAAACGTAAAAATATATGCAAAAATATAACATTGTACGTAAATATAAAAAATAAGAATGGAAAAATAAGTTCATTAAGATAAAACTAGTGTACTTTATGGGGTTAACCTCTATGACAGGGACATTCTCGAAATGCAGACCAGGTACAAGACCTGTCAATATCAAAAACAGAATCAAGTAAATTAAAATAGCGTACTAAAACGTGATTTTTGAAGGTAGCAATACTAGAAAAACATGTGGAAGGAGAAGATTTACAAATGGGATTCCAAAGTTTAACAATGCGATTAAAATATGAGGCCTGAAAAGTATTAGAGTTACAGAAAGGAACCTTGAGCATTAAGCTAGGATTACTACAGTTACGTATATTACTATGCGTACTAAAGGCGACAAAGTCACGAATGTTAAAGTCAATGTGTCCATAAAGAGCTTTATAGTAGAATATTAAGTCTTTGACTTCCCTGTCGTAGCACAAGGGAAGCAGATGGAGAGCTTGCATGCGTTCTTCATAGGTGGTGTCAGCTAATCTTGTCCTAAGAATCCATCTAGTTGCCCGCCTTTGGACGCGCTCGATTTTAGCCTTCAGCGCGACCTGGTGCGGCGACCAAACCATCGTAGCGTAGCAAAGCTGGGACTTGACCAAGGACAAATACAGGGTTCTGCGAACTTTGATGTCCGTTAAAATGGGACATGTTCTCTTCAGCAATCCTAACATCTTGTTGGCTTTGGCGATGATGGTGTGAATATGTGAGTCCCAGGAAAGATTACCTTTGACAATAATGCCGAGGTCTTTTTCTTCTTTGACACGGAGGAGCTTGGATGAGTTAAGATGATAATTATGATTGACTGGATTTTTCTTGCGTGTAATTGACAAAACCTTGCACTTGGTAGCGTTGAACCTTATATTGTTATCGCGGCTCCAGATTGCCAAGTTGGATAGGGTTTGTTGAAGATTTTCAGAGTCCTCAACAGATGTAATGTTCTTGTATAACTTAGTATCATCAGCATATAAAGCAGCGATTATACCATTCGAGACAGCTTCTGGAAGGTCATTTATGAAAAGGATGAAAAGAACTGGACCAAGTAAGCTCCCTTGAGGAACTCCAGAGGTGACAGGAGCCCAGTCAGAGGCTACACCATCAACAACTACTCTCTGTTTGCGTCCAGTAAGATAATCTCCAAACCAGTTGAAGAGGTGCCCACGATCTTGCGACGATCTCCCACGATGAATTTCGTCTTAAATAAAGTTCAAAAAATCATTTCTCTCAGTTCCCATTCATTATCAGCTACCATTCAGCTTTCATGGCGAGTGCTTTTCCTTACATTTGCACTGAGAACAAATAGAATATTTTCGGGAAGTGAATAATTTGATTCTGGTAGATTAGCTTGTCGTTGCTAAGCTAGGCTGGATTGCCAAACGTCTTGTATTATTGAGGTGCATAAGTGTGTAATGGCCTCTTTCCGTGACAGCATAGCTTACACTAGCTGGGAACATTCGAGAGGTTTTCTCTGGGTTCTCCGGTTTTCTTCCCTCCGCAAAACCTAACCCGCTAAATTTCAGTTTGATCTTTGATATCCGTGCCCTGACTTTGCCAAAAGGCTTCTTAAGGGTTCGATAAGATTTGAAGATTTTTGAAGGATAAAAATCTCTTAGTGAGGGGCTTAGCTTGTAATGGTTATTATGCATGGTGACTCAAGCTGTTGCCTGAGTGCCCTGAAAGATAAATCAAACAAATCCCCCCGAAACTGAGGGAAATGGACTTTGAACTCACGAGATCACGAGAAGCAGTGTTCAAAGATGACTGAATCTGATTATAGTTAATAGATATGGACTTGCAGTCATAATGAATGTGGACCACGTTTTTCTATCTTTCTTTCCAACTTGTTTTGTTTTTCTGCTTCTTTCTTTCTACATTAATGTCAGTATTTTGTTTCCTCCTCAAATCTATTCTTCATTCTTGTCTGTCCACTATTATTAGTTTTGCAATTTCCTGACATTTTCTCACCATTTTATTTTCTTCACTTGCTCATTTTATTCCTGACACATTCCAAAACTAAAATTAGAAAAGGATAACCATTATCCCGCCTTTAAAAAGCCAACATCTATTTTAAGTTACATTAATTAATCTAGAAAACTCGTCATTAAATAATTAAATTCTAGTTTCAACGAATACTACTCTAATGGGCTCAGAAACTACTAGAAAAGTCGGGTAAGGTTGTAATATTCACAATGCTTGTGACGTCATGTTTCCTTGACAACGGCGAAAATGGAAGCTTTATTTCATAGTTAGCGTTGATTATTTGATATGGAACTTATAGAAAATCACTTATACTTAGAAATTAATCCATGTAAAGAAATAAATCCATGAAAATACTTTTGTCGATGGATTATTTTTCTGAGAATAGAACATACATGATATATGTTGAGTATTATATTGCTCCTCAGCGTGCGAACTGATCTATCTCTTCCCTCATTGAAACGTTGACATGATTGGGATTATTAATTTTTCATTTGTTTGGTTTCGAAATAACTAGTTTAGAGACTTTTATTATTTATTCATAGATCAATCAAGCGTTAGTCACATCCTACTCATAGTTACTTACACCTTATACACTGTCATTCTTTCCTCACGTTCAATTTCCGTCCATCCATTTCTTTTTTGATATATACACCATGCGTTAAAAAAATCTATCCGGTATTTGTTTTTTCAACGGATTCTTTATTTATGATATCATATTACTATATTGTAATGGATTTATCTATATTTACCATAGAATCTATATTTAGCTTGTAAATCGAAAAAACGAAAGTTTGTTTGTTCGTAAGATAATTGCTTGATCGTTTTGACAGAGCGGTAAGCCTCCCTTACGACGAATAGTAGACCACACGTACTGTCGTACTTCAAGTTATCGCAGCAAACCCGCACTTTAATCGTTTTCCTAAAACTATGTATTTTACTAGTCAAAAGCTGAGTGAATTTCCGCCAAGCAAATTTTGTTAAGTCCCCAAGGCACTAGACTGTCTCTATGTTGGGTCGTTTTTCTTGTTTTTATTGTGTTGTATGACTGATATCGATGTTTTGGCGAAATTTTGTGGCTAACAATCAAGAATTACCACGACAATGCAAAAATAATAGTACATTCGAGAAAATAAGTGGAAATAAAATGAAAAAATTTTTGGTTGCGAAAAAACAAAAAACTATGCTCGAAAAAAAGAGAAAATAAATTTTCAAATTCAAACTTTTCGGGATCAGAACTATTTGATTAATTTGCAGTTTCATGAAGTATATTGTAAGGCAGATGGTCTGCGTGGTATGTTGATTCTATAAGCAAAAATCTCCCCACCCCTCCCCCCAAAAACAGTTCAGTTGCAAGAAAGATCATCGAATCTCACAAATAACAAATCAAAGAGAGAGTCCTTTATTTACAGTTTATAAGAATAAGTTTATTATTTACATTCACTTTATAAAAACAAGTCAAGAGGCAAGAAAAAGCCTTTAGCATGAGACACAGCTAATATGTTTACTTCAATTCTAATTCTAATTCTGGTTTCCAAGTACGACACTGGACGAAGTTGTCATGAATATATTTTTCTTGAGTCAAGGCAATAAAGTGCTTTATCCATCACGATTAATCTGCTGTTGTGTGGTTTACGTCATACAATATACATCCGTTCAAAAAAGGTCAGTTGATTTGCAAAAATGCGAGAACTGCACCTGCTTCGCGCTACCGACATGAATTGTATGCAATATTATTTTCATTTTCAAAAACTGGAAGCAAAATACAAAATCATGATAAAAATAAGATTTCAGAGCCCATTTAGTGTTTTTAACGCATTTCTAAACTCAAAATCGTTGAATTTTTCATCACTGACACTGACAATTTTTCTGAATGCAATTTTTTTTAATTGCATTTGGCTGCCTACGCACGCTATACTTCATCAATGTTTATGAACTCCTTCAGATCTCTGCCATCAGTGTTCTATTTTAGAACCAGAAGTCAAGATTATTCTAGACTAGCTAGCTTTGTACAATTAGCTGCCATCGACTGGCAACACATCTTTCTCTAAACTTTTACCGTTTCGTGAAAATGTTCCAACGTTAGCGTCGAGATTTGCACCGAGAATTAGTTCAGAAGTCGTGAGCAAAATTCACCATCATCTTGGCGTTATTTTTTCTTGTGACTCCTTACTTTAAGCCGTGTATTTTATTTTTCTTGCGAGCAGCTGTCTCTTAAAGCCTTGGCTTAATTTCCAGAGCACCAGGATTCGCGTTAAACTTGTCGCTCATCTGCGATATCTTTAATAAGATTTCTTTCCAAAAGCGACATGCGAATGGCTTTGCATCGAGATGTCTTGCAGTAACCGGCTTAAAGTACGTGGTTGTTATTGTTCATTTATCGTAGGACTTTTCGTCCGTTATCATGAAAAAGTTCTCTCTTGATCAAAGAGAAAGATATGTCCTCTAAGAGAAAGTGATAGAAATCTCTGCATGTAGAGTGACCCTTTCTCTCTTAGATACGCTTAGGCGATTATGAGCCTTTTCTTGATGAGCTTCTTTACTCACAAGTACATTCCATTTCATTCTCATAGTCATTCGCTTACACCAGTCTTTATCCAGGCTGTTCATTTTTTCTTCCAAATGGCTCGCTAGAGTACAATTTTGATTTTCATCATAAAGATACCCCGGCATCAAGTCGTTCAAGGTTTTGGACAGCTTTGCAAATTCTGTTCCTGTCAAAACGACATGTTTCATCTGCTCTCCATTAGACTTTTCTTCGGACAATTCTTGAGAACCGGTATACAAGACCTCTTCAATCGTGTCATCACTGAGAGTCAAGTTCTTGCCAGAGGTTTTCTTGAACTTGTTCAATTTTTCAGAAGACAACATTTGTGTTTTCTCGATTTTGATATTAAAACACCAGTCTTCAGCAGCTTCTTTTTCGTACAAGCAAACTTTCCCCATCTCGAGCTATAGGTGGTTATGTTAACAGTTTCAGTCGATATACGAAATGTTACTCTCGGCATTCCGTGCTTCTTTAATAAAGGATTTCAAAGGGCGAAAGAAAGTTCTAGAAGGCGTATTCCGGGATGCTTGATTTTAAGTGGATATCTTGAATGCAATCTGTCCATAATGCCACGCGCTCCTCACTGACACAATGTACTATGACAAATCGATAAACATAAAGGCAATCCTACGCATAATATAAGGATTGAACTCTTAACAAATTATCTACGGGGTTCGTGCGCAAATCCATGCGCTAGAACATCTTTTTATATGATAATGTAGTTTAGTAAAAACGGCAAGACTGAAAAAATTAAAAACTATTATTTTTTATCCCTAATTCATCAGGATTTTGGGAGAATTACAGTGTTGATTTTTGGATTACTCATATTTTTTTATTTGCAGGCAGTACCTATTTTCTAGACAGCCGTCCTTTTTTCGCGCGACAATTCGGCGAGCCGTTACACACTTGAAGAATTTATCGATACTACAACAGAAGTATAGTTGCAATTGTAACTTTTTTCACTGCTCTTTATGCAGTCATATAAATCTATCTTTCGCAATATAGCCTACACATATATATGCTAATCTCTAATTCAATTCCCGAATTATTTCGAACTAAAACTGCGTAGGCACAAATCTATAAAAACAAACTCAAAACTCAAGTATTCGTGCTACTATCCATTCTAACCTACTCCTACAAAGTTAATTTTTGGCGAGGGAGTAGTTTGGATTCGAGTTGCGTGTTTAGCAGTTTCATTCCCTAAAAAAAAACTGGAAAAATTTTGGCTTTTTTCTTGAACATTCTAACGTGATCATTAATCTAAATGTCTGTATCGTCTTCAACACACGATAAAATTTTGCCGAAAAATAAACAATTAAAAAAGAAATTCGAAAGAAAATTGTACATATTTTCTTGATTAAGTTAGCCATACCGCTTGAGTACAAGTCTAATGGCGTTTTCTAGCCTAAATGTCTGTCTTTCCAACAAACAATCAAAGAAAAATGCTAAAAAAATAAACAATTTAAAAGGAATTAGAAGGAAAAGTTTACATATCTCTTTGACAACAATCTTTCACAAAAACTAAAAAAAAAATGGTTGGCGCAATACCGCGGAAAACATTACTAAGTAATTATTGTTCAATCAAGTATATTTTCCAAGAAATAAGATTATATTTTTATGATATGAGTTTGAATATCATTTCGAGGATCTTCAGTATCTCTCATGAAACAATCAAGATACAAGATTCCTGATAAGAGAGGCTCTATTGGCTTCAGATTAAGCTTCATGCCTCGGAGGGTTTCGTTTTCTTGTGCTCCTAGCACCTGAAAATGGAATACTTTTTTTTGTCAATATCAATGACAGATTCCTTGATGTTGCTTGAGGATGGGAGGTACAGACAAGATAGAAGGTGGAAATTTTCTGCAGTAGATCAAGCTACACTTAAATGGTATCCTAAAATTCGCATTCTTCGCATCCTAATTAAAATTCGCATTGTTTTCCCTTCTTTCAATCCATAGCGACCGGCGCTTCATTTAAGGAAGTGTCCTCATAACAACAAATTACAAAACTGCAAAAAGACCAAATGATCGTCATTCTTCCTGAGCTTGAATGAAAATATTTCATGGTGCTCCACAAGCGGCTTTACCTAGCTGTGCGGAAGAAATATTGGATTTTAATTACTTTAAGACAAAATATAACTTTTCGTCTTAGTTTCCAAGGCAATCCTTTCATAATCTTTTTAACGACAGCTCTCACGTTTTCTTTCTTATCCTTTTGCACGGCATGCATATGACCGGCGGTAGTAGAACTGAGTCAGCTCACGTGGTAGCGTATAGTGTGTGTACACGTGCAATGGAATCTTAGAATGGTTAATTTGGTTGCGAGACGGTTAGATTATATTTATCTCAGTTTTTATCTCTTCCTTGCTTCATTCTTTTGATCCTTCCTTTTCTTTCTTTCTTTCTTTTCTGTCTTTCTTTAAAAAATTTCATTCGTTCTTTCCTTCATTCTTTCCTTCGTTCCATTTTTCTTCCTTTCTTCTCTAATTTCGTTTTGCACATTTTCCCCCTTTTCTATCTTTCTTTGCGGAGTATATTTCAGGGGTGTAATCACTGCTATCTGATATGATAAAATATCGCTATGGCAAAGTGAAGGATCAGATCACGAAAAGAGATCAAGATAGAATGGCTGTGAGACTGAGGGAATCAAAATGCCATACTTTGATTAATGTACATACCATGTGAATCACGGAATCTCACTGATTTTTTTTTTACTGCGCATTCAGGATTAGGGTCTACGCATGAAAATGTGCCTGGGCTTAAAAAAAATGACAAAAAAAAGTTTAAAATAGCAATTTAATATAATTTCTTTCACATCAGTTAGATTTTTCGTGTCAAAAAAATCAAATGGGAAATAGTGAAGTTAGGCGAAGAGGAGCACCCCCCTACAGCTTCCCCTTTCTTATGCACACTTTGAGCTTTGACCCCTTGCAGCAATATACTCAAAGCAGTTTAATTTGGAGGACAAAACAATATAAATTTACAATCACGAAAATTAAAAAAGCCGATTTTTTGTCCCTCTTGATTAAGCTGCTTTGGGATATTATTTGCTGCAAGCAAGGGGTCTATAGTGTTTTTGTCATCGTTTTGGCCCCATGGCCATAACTATATCGAGATTTAGCCAGTCAAAAACCAATGTTTTCTGATATTGGACTGAGAGATTTACCTGGTAAAACTACGGTAAAATAACAGAAGGAATATAGATATATGATGAAGATTGAGAGTAAAGAAACATAGAGACGATCGGATCTTTTGATTTCAAAAGTTGAAACACTGGATTGTTGGTGTCAGATACATAGAATACATACTTTCTATATAGAATATAACTTTGGCGAAATTAGGTTAGCGCTCGTGATGGGGCAAGGGAATTCCCTCTCTAAGTTCATTTTCTCTTGCAATTATTATTTGCAATGACTAAAGCTGAGAAATTTATCAATGTAATAAAAAAAAAAATGAAAAATTTTCCCTATTTCTTTAATCATTCAATAAACAAGCTGCATGAAATTTTACAATTAAATGTTCTTAGAGTATAAAAATTCAAAACTAGAACTTTCATGTGTAAAGTATGTTGCCATATATTCAAAAATATTTAATCCTATCAAAAGATTTTGCCATACACACGGCTCTAGACTGAAAGCGTAGCATGCGTCGATCGGTTAAAATTAATAAGAGTCACGTTTTTCGTTCAGTAGATCCTTAATTATAGTGCCAATAAAAAAGGTGATTTAAAAGTGCCGATTAAAAAGGTGATATAATGCATTGATTATGAACTCACAGTTAGGAATAACGAAGGAACTCACGTATTGACGAGATTTACTTCAGTGATTTCCAACAGCTGCATAAGGCATATAACGCCTCTGGGAAACTAGAGCTTTCGTTTTTTTTCGAGGAAATCAATTTTTTGAAACATTTTAGGGTATATCCGATTTTTACTCACGTCTTTCACCCAGACATTTAAGGAATTAGTAAAATAATGTGTAATACCTGAAAAACAGGAGACGACACTTCTCGTTGAAGAGATTTTAAATGGATATTGAATTCGATATTGGAAGGAAAGATTTTGGATGCTTTTGGGCTAGAACATTCTATGAGTTCCGGTCGGTCTTCAATGCCTGGATTATCCGGCAAATAATGGTACACTATCAGGGACCGCCTGAGATGAGGGGCTGGTATACGGGCTATAGCTCTAGGCCTAGCACTTTTTCCCTTTTCCCATACTAGTCTCTTATATTTGCCAATCTTAGCCCCAACACTTTTTCCCATACTAGTCTCTTGTATAGCCCCACCACTTTTTAGGGTGATCCGTGGTCACCAGACAAGGTGTATATGGTGTGTATAATGTTTAGGAGTCAAGATAGAGCTAGTAAAAACCCGTTCAAATGAATGTACAATTTGCTATAAAGCTTGCTCCATTTCTTGATTGTACCTTGCCCAATATTCTGGTAAAGTTTCACGCTGGATTTGAGGACGTTTAGTATTTAAAATGATATGTATCGAATATGTTTCGAAATGCTGAAACGGGATATAGTTATAGAAATATACAGAAATCCTATCAGATAAAACTGATCCCTACTCCTCGCCCCAAGCTCCCTAGACTACCCCCGACCCAAGGGATTTTGAAAGAAGGGGAGGGGAGGGGGGTCCAAACGTAAAATATAAAGCTAAACCTGATAGACCTTTTAACGACCACTTACTTCTATCCTCCCCTTTGTTTACATATTAAAAATAAATGTCTTTAGACTCTCACCACCATTGTAGATGCACAGCAAAACTAAATTCTAGGATAAAAACAGGTATGACAGGGGGGTTCCAACCCCCCGCTCCTCCCCCTGGATCCTCCACTGAAAAAACCTGTTTTGCTTGTCACTTTTGTCTTTCAGAAATTTTGTTATTTTCTCAATTGATTTATAGAGGAATGGTTGTTTTCTTCAGTCAAAAGTTATTGACAGTTTTTATCTTTATTTTCCTGACCTGCCTGACTGAAATATTGAGTCTCAAATTCTCAAGTCCTCAAGTTGGGCTTACCTTTTTATCGCCACATCAGCAGCCCATAAACTACCACAGCTCTGGGTCCATTCGAGCACATCATGATTGGTAGATTTCTACGATCTATTCTTCATTTATCTTGTACCTGTTTTCAAACAAAATTTGCAATCAAATTTCCCGCTTTTCAGATCTAGACCCAGGACCCAAGCAACGCTCTTTTACGAAAAAGGCGCGGATACTTCATATTCTGGGCTTCCTGTGGTTTTCCAATTTTCAAGATGGCGGCGCAGTAACCAAGTTTACATCTAATTTTCTCGTTTATTTTGGTACAAGAACAAATGAAATCCTAATCTTGGCATCTAAAAGGATGTAAAAGACGTATATTATTTATTAGAAAGCGAATTTACCTCTGGAAGTAGGCAGTATTTCGTGTTTTTTAGCTTGAAATTTTCAAGTTGTTGTTTGTTTACAACGGTGACTTGGCGACAGGAGTTGAAAATTGAAGAAACGATAATCTGAAGAAAATACTGTGATTGTTAAAAGATGCGACTAAAAACACATGTACAGAAAGAGTCAAAACGTATCCTTTTACCCAAAGAGCAAGTAGATGTTTATCTATCGACCAGAAAAGTTAGATTCATGATCATTCTTTCTCTTCTTAAAACTTAGCTTATCTCACTCTTGCAAGTCAATTTGATTGCAAATTTATTATCGAAAAAGGCATTTTTGAGTGAAAATCTGACCTAGGGCTAGTTATTCTCAACACATTTATATTTTTTTGCCGTATTATCTTCGTAAATCGATGGATTTCCTTGACCAGTAAACCAGACACAGAGCTGGTCAGCTGTGTTGGTTGGACGACTTCTGATGAGCTGTACTCTAGTGGGTAAGCACACTGTAATGACACTAATAACCATAAACGGATTTTCTGGTAGAACTAAGCAAGGTTATCATCCATAATTTACAAGAATTAAGTCAAGATGGTGGTTTCAAGTATTTAGACCAAATAGGAAGAAGTGCATTCTGGTCTAGCTTGGGTATATATAACAACATTTTAGTAACAATGATCAAAAGATGTTTATAACCCAAGCTAGACTAGCCTCCTTATGAAATGTTAGGGTCATCAAGCAAAGAAAAAATTGTGTGACAACCATATCAGTGATATGTGGGTCAGGGATTCATGCTCACTGAACCAGAATGCACCACGTTTGCTATTTATGACTGTGAATGGCATAATTTAAGTCAGCAAAATGAATAAAACTTTGCTTACATTAATGTATAACCATTAAATTTTTTTCATCAGATCATAATTTTTCAATGTAATCCCATCTTCTTTTTCATGGTATTTCATTTCTATTTTTCAACCAGCGATGATCATACTATCATGAAATGGAACTTACTCTCTGGTGAGACGTCTCAGCTGATCAAACTTGCTCAAGATGTTTATCCCACTGACTTCCACTGGTATCCTAAAGGAGCTGGTGGAATAAAACAGAGTCAGCTTGACATCATGGTTATGACGGCAACTGATGGTAAGTCTTATTGTCAGGGTTTGACTGACATGTATCTTGCTGATGAAGACAGCTGATAAATGTTTTTAAGTATGTATTCATGTTTAACTGTGTTTGGATAAAGATTACCTTACCTTTTTTTAGCCCTGAGTGACTAATCCTTATCATCTGACTTTTCTGGCTGTCTTCAGTTGTTGTATAGCCATTTTATCAAAAGTCATTCTAACAGACTTGTACTCTAATATTATACTCTTTCCACACCATAACCAGACTTATACTCTGTTTTTAAAGTTTCTGATTATTTCAATCTACATTTATTTACTAAAAGGTAAATTTCACCTGATATCACGTAATGGTCGTGTGGAAAAGTCTGTTGAAGCCCACAGAGGTGCTGTATTGTCGGGAAGGTGGAGTCATGACGGCAGTGCCATGGTAACAGGTGTGTAGAATACATGCTCGGAACAGAATTTAGTGAGACATTTTTTAAGCATTCACACATACCAAGCATCTTAAAACTAAGTCTATTTATTCTGATTTATTTTTAGTTGGAGAAGATGGTCAAATGAAGATCTGGTCCAGAAGTGGAATGCTCAGATCAACACTCATACAGACAGGTAAACCAGCACTAAGTATTATTGATTATAACATATAATGATGATATGATCATGTAAATTTAGTATCATTTAGTACTTATACTGTAAGTTATGTAATTTCATTGCAGGAACACCTGTGTACTCTGTTTCCTGGAGTCCTGATTCAGATCAAATACTTTATGCTAACGGAAAACAGTTGGTGATCAAACCACTTCAAGCTGCTGCTAAACCAATACAGGTAGATGATTTTACTAGTATTTTTTAGTGATGATTCCTATGATGATGATATAATGATGATGATGATGATGATGATGATGATGATGATGATGATGATGATGATGATGATGATGATGATGATGGGGATGATGATGATGATGGGGATGATGATGATGATGATGATGGGGATGATGATGATGATGGGGATGATGATGGGGATGATGATGATGATGATGATGATGATGATTGTGATGATGATGATGGTGATGGTGATGATGATGATGATGATGGGGATGATGATGATGGAGGTGGTGATGATGCATGGTGATGATGGTGGTGTGGTGATGGTGATGATGCCTATAATGTTAATGGTGATGATGATGATGGTGATGATGGTGCTACTGCTGATGTTGATGGTAGTGGTGGTGTTGCTGCTGTTGCTGCTAAAGATGATGATGATGATAATGGGGATGATGATGTTGGAGGGGGTGTTGATCCATGGTGATGATGGTGGTGTGGTGATGGTGATGATGCCTATGATGTTAATGGTGATGATGATGCCTAAAATGCTAATAATGATGATGATTGTGGAGATGGTGACTGCTAAAGATGATGATGATGATGATGAATGAATTACTTTTATTCTTAATTACATCATCATTCAATTGTTTCTCTAGTGGAAAGCACATGATGGCATTGTACTCAAAGTTGACTGGAATCCAATAAATAATCTGATCATTTCTGGAGGCGAAGACTGTAAATACAAGGTAAAAAAGCAATAAAAAAAAATCACCAAGTAGACATAAAGTAAAAAAGCATTAACATCAGGAATATATTTAGAAATTGCTGAAATTGTATCCAATCATATTTGGACTGGCTATGGAACCTTTAGTAGTTACATTGAATTATGGCATGAAAAGTTTTAATCCATTATATTAACTTATGTATGCAAACATACAATACATAAATGCTATATATTATTTTAATCATGTATATAAAATTAATACATTTTAGGTTTGGGATAGCTATGGAAGAATCCTGTACTCCAGCTCAGCACATGATTATCCAATAACAAGTGTATCATGGGCACCTGATGGTAAGTAGCTGTTGTATCAATAGTCAGAGGGTGTTAATCAAGGACTACCTCTAAGGGCAAGCACTGAATCTAATTCCAATATCCAATGTTATTATTCTAGGTGAACTTTTTGGAATTGGTTCTTTCAACACACTGCGCCTTTGTGATAAAACTGGGGTGAGTAAATAGTCTTGAACGGCTGTTTTATATTATTTTATCAGTTTGAGTATAAAATTTAATGCCCAATAAAGGCCAATTGTGTCTAGCCATAATGCGTCACTGCCTTGAGTATTATTTCCTTGTTTAGCAGCATTTACGTAACTGACATGTTTCTTCCTAACTCTATCAATTTTATCATCAGTGGTCATACTCACTGGAGAAGCCAAACACAGGGTCCATATTCAACATTGCTTGGTCTACCGATGGTACCCAGCTTGCAGGTGCTTGTGGGAATGGTCAGGTCATCTTTGCACATGTGATTGAAAGGTAGGTCTTATAGGAAACCCCCCAATGATGAATTACGACTGTTTCTAAATCATTCAAAATATGTTTAATAATATTCCCCTTCATAGTTCCCAGCACCATCTTGAAAGGTAGTCATGACTTTGCATCAAAGCGAGACAAACGGTGAGCTTGCAATGATAGATACATGTGAATAACTGCCCAAGATGTTAAAAAAGGTCTCTATCATTGCAAAGCCACCTCATGCCTCGCTTCAATGCAAAGGAATGGCTACCTTTCAAGGGACCCTTTCAAGGTGGTTATGAGCACAGTTGAAGGGGACTATATGCTATTATTATCTTGTCCTAGACGTTTGGAGTGGAAAAACTTTGAAGTAACTGTTACTGAACGGAAGAGTATTGTGGTCCGAGATGTGATGAACGACTCCAAAGAAACTTTAGGTATGGTACTATATACTTTACAAGACTTAGTAGAACATTCGATTTTTTATCCTACACTCACGAAAAGCAAGAAGATTAGTTCTTGATTTTTTGTTTGTTTGTCTTGGACAGATTTCCGTGATAGGATCATTAAGACAGCTCTCAGATTCCATCATCTTGTTGTAGCTACTTCATCACAGTGCTACATCTACAGGTCAGTATATCCGAGTTCCTTCCTCAGTCAGTCGAGCGGTTTTTGTATCACTATGAAAAACATACGGCACCAACTGCACCTTTGCTGTGACAATGTCCGTGCCATGCTGTGTATAAAAACATTCACAATTCCATGCCACATCATGCTGTACGCATGCCATGAGCTGTGACTTTTTACACTAATACAAAATCTGCTCTTTGGACCATAAAATGTTTACAGTCATTGCAGAGAAGCTAACATCACCAGGCAAATGCATGTGGAATACTGACCAGAGACCAGAAAATAAATCCACTTGGAACTCGTATCTTGTTAACTACATATCTAAGTCAATGATTTTTTCCATAATTTTTTACAGTGTCAAGAACTGGAACACACCAATGATTTTTGACCTGAAGAACGGGAACATCTCACTCATTGTTCTCGCTGAAAAGTAAGCTTTCTTGCCATAAGCTTCACACTTCATTTTAAGTACTTTATACAATCATCATGATAATAGGCTAAAAATTATAGCCATAGTAAAAATAAGCCTTTTTAGCTTGGGCAAAATGTCTTCCCATTTTAGACTTGTGTCATTCCCTAGAATATGATTTCTTTGTTTAATGGTTGCATACGAGAAGACATGAATTATAGGTACAACTCAAACAAATAATCTTATTCTCAAGGGAATGACACATGGCCTAAAATGGGAAAACATTACGCCCAAGGTAAAGAGGTCTGTTGGTTAGATGCAATATTGGATTACTATTGAATGATTATGATATTGATTAGACAAATTTAAAGTTGACAAAAACTAACAAATGCATCATATTGTTCTAGGTGTTTTCTTATCGTTGATGATGCAGGTCTGCAGATCTATTCCTATGAGGTGTGTTAATTGTTCTCTCACTTTTGGGGTGTTATCGATACAGAGGCAATAAGACACGTCCTAGCCTCTGACGCAGATGTCCCTAGGGTTGTCACAGAACACTTCACTCCATTTGAAAAGTGGTATCAAGGTCAGAATCCAGGTTTTTGATTTTGGAAGCTTCATGCTGATTGGTCAATCTTGGGAAATCCATGATCTGTACGTGTACAATTTTAAAAATAGATGATTGTGGGGAGTGAAGTGCATGCTGGAATGATGATCCTAAGGATGTCTGCATATATAGGAGGCCTGCCATAGGCATATCTCCACTTTCTCAAAAAACCCTTCTTCCAAAAAAAAAAAAACATAAAATTAATACACTTTACGAATAGAATACCAAAGGGGTCACGGACACCCTAGGACCTCCTTCCTATGCAGGTGCAATAGATTGTAACAAAGGCTGTTGCACTAATGATTGATGTATGCTTTATTTTGCAGGGTCGCCTGATCAGCGCACCTAAGATACAAGGGTTAAGAACTGATGTACTGAATGAACAGACTGTGTCACTTAGTAATGACACCATAGCAATAAAGGATCGTAAAGATGAAAAAGGTATTTTTTTTTTTTGTTAAATGCTATATGCTATGTGAATGGAAATCTTGATGATGGTGATGACACTATAAGAGGAATGAGAGTTGAGGATGATGATTATAAAATTTTAGTCAGTCAACAGAAGGTTATGAAAATGATGACACGTGTCAATTGTGATGATGATGGTCATAACAAGCATAAAGTAATGATTAGGCAGATGACAATGATGACAATATAATAATAATAATAATAATAATAATAATAATAATATTTTGGTGGTATTCTGATGTCTATCTGTTTTATCACACAGTTATCTATCTCTATGAAGCTCTATCAGGCAAACCAGTTGGTAATGGACAACCATTGACACACACGGTATGTTATCATGAGAATACAAAAATTTTCCCACACTGTGATGTGTTCAAAGTAGAAGACATTGGTACAGTAGCATGAATCAATCAAGGGTGGCATAGCAGTGGTGCTTGCCTCTCCCCTCTGGGATCTCGGGTTCAATGGACTTGGTATCACATGTGGGAAGAGTTTGCTAGGTCTCGCCCTTGTTTTGTGGATTTTTTTTCATGTCCTCCCTTCACGAAAAACGAACATGCTAAATTCTAATTTTATCTGTGATTTAGCCATGCAGTGACTTTGATGAGCTAAGAGCAGTGTTCCAGGGTATTGATAGTCTTAAGTCGACAGTATGAAGTCTGAATATCATATCTGTAAATAAATACCTTTAACACTATTTGATGTTTCTTGTTGATGTTTTTTTTAGATGGAAGTTATTGACATTGCACTTTCACAGTGTGGTCCCACGAGTGATAGACAGGTAGCAATCATCGACAAGAACAGAGATATGTACTTGGCTCCTGTCAAGCATATTGGTGCTGCTGGAAAATTTGTCAGATTAGGTATATTATACACTCCTATAACCTGTAATACTGCAATAAGTACAATGGCCTGGCTTAAAAGGACAAAAATAGCTGATGATCGAAGGAAACTACTACATAACTGTAACAGTAGTTTCAGGTTGAGCATTTACATTTGTTGCTATTGTTGTGACAGTTAAATTTGCATGTTGTCATGCAGAATGCAAGACATTTAACTCTGTGCTCTCCTCCTCTTTAACTGTCAAGAAGTGTTCCATGTGTTGTTGATGTTATCAGACTAATCCTGACCTATTCATCCCAGGCACAATGATAACCACTATGGCATGGAATGACACAACCAACATGTTGGCGGCATTCCAGGATGGTAAATTCACTGTCTGGTACTATCCTACTGCTGTGTTTGTTGATCAAGATGTGTTGTCTAAAACACTACTGGAAAAAGACTCAAGGTAATGAGCCTGAACAAACAAACTGCATACCCAATCACTGTTATAGCAAAATGACCTTTAGAATTGTGCAGCAAGGAACAGCTGCAACAACAAAAGCAGCAGAGACAACAGCAACATTAGCAGCAGCAGCAACAACAATAGCAGCAACAGAAGCAGCAACATTAACAGAAGCAGCAGCAACAACAACAGCAGAAACAACAGCAACAGAAGCAGCAGCAGCAGCAACAACAACAGCTTCAGCAACAACAGCAGCAGCAACATTAACAGCAGCAGCAGCAACAACAACAGCAGCAACAGAAGCAGCAACAAAAATAATAACAGAAGCAGCAGCAACAACAGCAGCAATGGCAATAGCAAAAATAACCTAATTTTTGTGTAATATTGTTTTCAGTGATTTTGGTAAGAATTCTCAAATCATCAACTTCCTTGAGAATCACTGCACCATGAGAAGAGCTGATGGGTCTCTCTGTAACACAATGTAAGTACCATCACAAATACTGGCTTCTAAATGCCGAAAGACTGGGATATCCAGGCCGTAATATTGTATAGCATTGTTGACCTCAGAAACCAGCCATTCTTCCTGTGTGCACCCAAAAATCTGCCAGAAACATCTGTGTTGGAATGATAAAATTCTGGGGAAACTTGGGAGTAAAATCCACCAGAAAAGCTGACCATATTGAAGTGAGAGTAGTAAGTTGGTTCTAACATTGTTTAATTTTTCATCACACAGCATATCTCCATACCCTGCTATGCTGCACAAATATGCCTCTGAATCAAAGTGGGAGGATGCTGTCCGACTCTGTCGATTTGTTAAGGACTCAGCACTCTGGGCATGCCTTGCAACAATGGCTGCATATGCCAAGGACTTGAACACTGCTGAAACAGCTTATGCTGCAATTGATGAGGTACTGTATGCCAGGACAATGATGCATCCTAAAACACTCCTCTCTTCTTTCATCTGTCCTTGACTATGATGAAAGAAAACAGTGTATTTTTCACATGATTGACCATTGCAATCAATTTTGGCTTTGCATAAACATTGTCAAACTCCTATCTTCAAAACTTCTTCATTAACCCATGTGGGATTGTCATTCATATACATTTGTTCAGTTCATAGTAAATCATATCCTTGCATTTTTCTTTTCCAGGCAGATAAAGTGCAGTACATCAACCATATCAAGGAGATCCCAACCAAGGAGGGTCGTAATGCTGCCATGGCTATTTTTTGCCGACAGTCACAAGAAGCAGAATCTATTCTTCTACAGGCTGGTCTCATTTATCGTGCGATACAGCTACACATTGATCTCTTCAACTGGGATAGGTACGTTTATTAAAGCAGTAGTTTAGCTATACAGAGAGAAGTTAAAACAGATGTGGAGGTCCTGAGGATAGAACCGTTGACCTCTAGCTCCAAAGGCCGAGCCCCTACCAACCACTCCTAAAGAGAAACTGAGCAAATTCTGTATGGAGTTTCATGGTATAAATATGTCATGTTGTGCTGTCACCAAGCATTCTGATTGGATCAAGTGTCCATTGTGGCTGACTTTGTTCTATTTCTTCATAACAGAGCCCTGGAATTAGCTGTCAAACACAAGACTCATGTTGACACTGTACTGGCTTACAGACAAAAATGTCTTGAAAACTTTGCAAGGAAGGAAACTAATAAAAGATTTCTCCAATATGCACAAGGGGTATGTATGACATATTATGGTCATTTTTCTCATGCTATGTGAAGGATTCAGTCCATGACATTCAGTCCATGGCTAAGAATTTTTTTTAATTTGACCATTATAGGCAAGAAAATTGTTTTAAAGATGGGAACTGCATAGTATCCCAACCCCTTGCTCTTGAAATTGCTTCAGAATCTGTGTTCAAGGATCCTGGTTGGATAGTATAAGAGGTGTAGCGAGGTCTCAATCATTGGGGGTGATTAGCCACAGCAATCCTGCATGAATTAATGTAATTTTGGTGACGAAATCAAACTTGTGGTGGGTGGGGCTGCCCCCTCGACATGCCACTGTTGTTTTTTCTTGCCCTTGATGGGTTGATCCAAAGTGGAACTCTAGAAGCATACGTAGCATTGTGCTTAGGAAAAGCCTTGGCTCTGATGGAATACTAGCAGTTTCACCCTGATGAGTAATATTTTCTATTTGTTTCAGGTTGAAGTAGACTGGGAAAAAGTGAATGCCAAGATAGAGATGGAGCTGCAGAAAGAAGCAGCAAGACCAGGAGCCAAGCCTTACAGTGGTTGATTGTCGTCATGCGTGAAGCAACAATATGATATACATGTCGTTAATGTCCCTTATTCCAGTCTTAGAAACCAAAGGATGTAATCTACTTCTACCTCAAAACTATTTCATTTCAAAGACACTAACAGTTTTAAGTCATCTGGAAAAGAGCCTTTGCACCATCACATGTTGACAGCCATGACAGGAGGCACAACAGACAGGAGTCTTTTTGATCCTGCCTCCTTTCATGGCTGCCATCATGTGATGGTGCAAAGCCTCTTTTTATGTTCAAAAATGTAAAAGATTTTTTGGGACTACATTTTCATCAGCATACAATCATGTAGTTTTGAGAACAATTAGAATTGATTGTTAGTTGCCTTGCCTATCTCATATTTGTAAAACAAAATTGTTGACAACTGCAGCATTACAGGTTTTTGTCATGTACCTCAACCTTCAGCTTTACCAAACTGTACAATGTACATAACATTCATGTGTATTTAAAAATAGAAACTGCAGGTAATAAAGCCATCAAAAAGTTATTGACTAAATGTTTAAGTATTTTTTTTTTACATATTAACAAAAATATTCATCTTGGATATTATGTTCCCTGAAAAAAATGCAATTTCTAAAATATGCATTTATCTAGTATTTGAAAAAAAAATTTAATTAACATAACAATTGTATTTACAATAATTTTCTACATTATATTACAATTCTAATATTCTTAATTTATTCTCCTGTGGTTTATACTCCCTTTCACACATCTCCAAAAAATCATTAGGAAGATTGTTTCTTATTTCGCATAATATTACCCTGATCATTTTCTGTCCCGCATAATGAGTGTGTAGTTGCAGTTCTTAATGCATCAGTGGACCAAATAAGCCTCAGTGGTAGAAATTCTGTGTTGTATAACAAAATACCGGTATTGTGACATAGTCTAACTCTTCCATTGACTCTTTCTGCCCAGTTTTCCAGTTTTTCTCTTGTCATTTGATAATCTACATGTCATTAACAGCTTTACCTAAAGAGATGTGATGCCTCTGAGCCGATCCAAAAAACTTTGCTATCGTCTGATGACTAGACATTCAGATGTACAGTATAAACATGTTGTATCTGTTCAACTGCTGGGTTTTGAACCCATCTAAACAAATGTTCCTGCTCATGTTAGATATTAAGAGGAAGAGTATACTATGGAGATGTCATTCCTTTTCCATAGCTGGGATTTTGAACCCATCCAAACATTTTGACATCCTCATGATTATTTAGATTTTCAGGGTACAGTATAAACATGTTTCATCTATGGAGATGTGATCCCTAGCTCATCCATAGATAGGTTTTGAGCCCATTCATATAACTTATCTCCTTCCTCTGCCCAGTCTTCTCTCTCAAACAAGTCTTCACTGTTGGTGAGGTCTGGGGAACTCCTGGGAGCTAGTAGATTGACACTATCCTAAAAGAAATATGTGAAAAAAATTTGCATCAGCACACAAGTATTGTTGTATGACAACCCTTCTTGTAGTATTTCACTAGAGGGAGGGGAAGGGGCAAGGGGAAGGTATAGAGCGGTTTTCTAATGAGTGGGGAATGATACAGCAAAATTGCAGCTGTACTGTAGCTGTACCGTATCTACAACCTGTTGTGATTGGATGAATTACTGGAAGACAATGGGAAGCCATTTCAATGTTACGGCACGTCGTACCGTGTATGTGCTGTAAGTCAGTTTCCTATGTTTCCCACTTATAGAAAACCACTCTATACAGGCAGCCCATCAGTTCATCAAAGAATCTGGAAAAACAATTGTTGCACAAGATATTACCTGATTTGGAATTTGAATTCCATACATTCTTTTCATTTTGTCAACCCTGTCTCTAGCTTTTTTTGTTCTTCTGGCAGAGATTGGTCCTGAGGTTAAGTTTGGGTTCTTTTTGTATCTGTAATCATACAACATATGGTTAAACTTGCAATGTTACTGCGATTCTCAATATTCTGTGAACTCAGACAATTCAACTGCTTATATGTGAAATTGCTTTCTTGCTGCTGTCAGTCAAAAATAATCAGGTGGTGCCTTTGATGTCGTGACTGGCGGCCATGAAAAAACAAATTCAAATGGCAACTTGCAACTTCTGAGTTTGCAGAATATTATGAATCACAGTAAGAGAAGAAACTAGCAACTGAGCTGAAAAAAAACTTTTATCAATTTCCTGAAACAACTCTGTACGGCCAAGTTAGGGCTTCACTACTCACAGACTGAACTAGAATTTAGTTGGTTAGGCTTTGCGGAGAGAGGAAAACCAGAGAACTCGGGAAAAAAGAACCTCAAACCATGGGAAAGACCTAAAAACTCTACCCACTTGGATGCAGAGTCTGGGAATCAAACCACCATACATTAGAATACATTTAAACTTAGTTTATGGAATAATTTATTACCTGTAATGTGGAATGGCTTCTATTCTTGCAACTTGTATTGCTTGAGATGCTGGGTAGGCAGCCAGTAATTCTGGACATTCTTCAACTAATCTTGGTGATGCTATGCCAGATGACACAAAACTGAAGATATCATGTACAATATTCTGTCTTGGAATCACTGATGAAGGTAAATTAAGACTGTTAGAGTTAGATACTGGTTATTATTTAGATCATTGGTGATGCCGGTTGAAAGAGTTGTCAAGCTTGAATGCTTGAATATTCTTTCTATATGATGTACAAATCTTGCACAAATTTATACGCATCCAATTTTTATGGCACACAAAACTGACCTCTCTTTGTTCTGCCAGTCCCCCCTAAATACATGTACCACTGCCATAACTATAGTACATGTAGTTAACAATACTGACTATGTGTTTAAATAAATAAATAATATGCTATTTACCATCCAGGGTTAGTCTTCTCCACTGGTTAGATCTACCACCTATTTCTGCTGGTGTCTCGTCCAGATGAGACAGGTACTAAGATAACAGAATAAAATCATCATGAGTGCACTAGTATAGCTAGTACTATTGGTGTCTTAATGATAAGTTTTGATGTCTATAAGTAAGCAATTACTAGTTCTAGGATGGAACACCATATCATTATGATTACAAACCTTCATGTAATCTTTGATTGTAGTAATGTCAACTTCATCTGTGATCTTGTCTTTTTCATGCTGACATAAATCAGCTGTCATTTGGTCATAGAACTTTCTGTTTCCCATCAGTTGTAATGAATCACAAGCTGCCTGTGTTGCAGGCTTGATGGCTCTCTTGCCACTGATGTATTTCACCCCTTTTCCTCCAGTATTGATAAAGACTTTGAACAAAATAATTGGTGGAAATTCTGTTCCTCCAAACCTGTAAGGACACAGGAATTAATGGCCATAGTAATTTAAAGAATTTTTGGGGTGTCCCACAGGGCTCAACATTTGGTCCACAATTTTTTTATGCCATTGTTACTTGTCAAAATTAATGTATATATTGGTACCTATATTCATAAAAATTGGAAGAACATGGGAGTTTCACAAGGTTCAACACTTGGTCCACCAATTTCCCTAAACCTGACGCCTACCTGAATCTGACCCTTGCATTAACTGCTCGATCTCTAAGAAGATCAGCTTCAAGTGGAGCGACTTTTCGCAGCACCTCAAATGTCAAAGAATGTTCCTAATAAGTCAAAGTGAAAAAGAGATTAGACTACAGTAAGCTTATATGTGTGGTTTGATATAAGGTTATCAACAATTATTTTGGTTTCTCAGATACTCACAGCAGCACAGATTGCATACTTGAGAAGTTTAAACATCTGTTTATCCCGATATGAACACCAACAATTCTCTATTATTCTTGCAGCTTGCATCCTAGTAAAACTGGAAAACAATACTCAAGCTTAAGTCATCACTAACTCTCATCTGAGAAAGAACACTAAAAAAAAAATTTCTTACCTCGGTTTAGAAATATCCAATTCCTCATCCTTTTGCCCCATATTTTATTCACTAAATTTTGTTTTTATGTAAAATATATATTAAAGAATCTATGTAAAAAATTTATATTATTTTTAGCAGGCTAAATTCACTCTAAAATTCTAAAAATCGAGAGCAATGTTGGTAGCTTCTTTCTCACTCTATGTGTTCCGCCATGTTGTTATCCCATCAAGCAGCACGGCCGTGCATAGCAACAAGAGACTCTTTCACGTTACTAAGTAAATAATATCTAGAACACAGTTTTCTTTGTATCTCCCGTCCAACAAATTAGAGCGTAGACTGGACTCTAACTGAGACTGCGATGTTTAGGCCAGCTGTTTTGCCCATTTACGCGGATTCAAGATGGCGGCTAACGTAGTGGGAAGAGAGTTTTGGAAAAGATGGGTGAATTATGGGAGGTAAATGGGAAATAAAAGTCATCATATTGATAAAATTCGACAATGACTTATTGTAGTATTCGTTTCTGGTTTTATTTTTTTAGGAATTCGTTTTGGCGGTCTGTTATTACGAGATCAAAGTCAACAGGTACGAGAACAAAATAATTTGTACAATTGTACAATAATTCGTATTATAACGAGCAATAACAAGATTAATTGAAATTAAATATAAACACGTATACATAGTTGACCATAGAATAAGCAAAGTGTGATTCATATGTTTGTTGAAGAGAAATTTCATAAATAAAATATAAATAAATAAAGCAGAAGTTGATCACAATAGTTATGTAAGCTTCAGCTTTAGATATTTTTGCAAATGCTTCATATAAAATAATGTAAAGCTTGTTATGTCTATATCTTATTTATGGTAGAAATTAGTTATCGTAGAATTGAACTTCAAGATGCAAATTTGGATGATGATTTTAAAGTTCACAGCAGGATGCACAAAAGTATGACCACTTTTAACGTTATTCACATACTTCTATTTTTCTAGGAATCAAATCAGTAGACAAGGTTCTGATAGCCAATAGGGGTGAAATAGCCTGCCGTATTGTACAGACGGCGAAGAAAATGGGTGTCAGGACTGTTGCTGTCTACAGTGATGCCGATAGAAATGCAAGACATGTGGAAATGGTAACTACCAGTTGAAATTGTTAACTGTGAAAAAATTGAATTCTTAATTTTTCTTTCTTAAAATTCCTGATAGAAAAATTTTGATAGAAATCCCTAATTTGAGTCAAAAATATTTGGTGTTGACATGATTTATTTTTGTTACACCAGGCAGATGAATCATACCACATCGGCAAAGCTCCCTCAAGTGAAAGTTATTTAAAAATGGATAAAATAATAGAGGTTGCCAAGGCAACTGGTGCACAGGTAGGCATAATGATTATCTAATGGATTCCTCCTGCATAGTTGCAAAATCCAATTCCCTATAACTATTTATATTTTGTCTGTATCATTCTCAGGCTATCCATCCTGGCTATGGTTTCTTGTCTGAAAATCCAGAATTTGCTGAAATGTGTGAAAAGGAAAACATTATATTTATTGGGCCTCCTCCATCGGCAATAAGAGATATGGGTATTAAAAGGTTGGTATTACATATATCCATAGCAATGATGAGAGGGGGATAAAATTTCCTAGTGGTAGGCTGAGGGCTGAGGGCTGAGGGCTGAGGGCTGAGAAGGGTATATCATGAAGCTCCCATATGGGAGTGGTTTCAAGGGTGGGTATGGGAATCTTATTCTTACCCTGGTATTCATGTTTCTATAGTACCTCAAAAACCATTATGGCAGATGCTGGAGTGCCAATCATCAAGGGTTACCATGGTGATGAACAATCAGCAGCAAGACTTCAAGAGGAAGCAGAGAAAATAGGGTAAATTGAAGAAAAGAACTTGCTTGAAAATATTGTTATAACTTATTAAAGAAATTTTCCCTACCTGTTTTAGGTATCCTGTAATGTTGAAAGCAGTAAGAGGTGGAGGAGGAAAGGTATTGTATTATTATTGCTAAATTGCTTATTTATATGGGGAAGGATTGTGCAAATTCCTTTTGTTAATGGAGGAGGATGAAGGTAGGAAAGTGATCACTATTGTTAATGTTATGCCAGATATTTATATAAGATGCACTCAATGTGTTTTATTGTAGGGAATGAGAATTGTTCACTCTGCAAAGGACTTTGATAGTGCACTGGAATCTGCCAGAAATGAAGCTAAAAAATCATTTAATGATGATGACATGCTCGTGGAAAAGTTTGTAGAAAGACCAAGGTAAGTAACTCTTAACAGTGAATGGATGAATGGAAGGATGAATGCATGATAGAAAATGGAACAAATTGCCCTATAACACTATGACATCACATCAAAACAATCTAATGTGTGGTTTTACTGCGATTCTCATTATTCTGCAAACTCAGAAATTTCAATGGCTTGATGTGAAATTGGTTTTTCGCTGCCTTCAACCAAAACTAATCAGTCGGTACCATTTATATTTTTGACTGGCGGCAGTGAAAAACCAAATTCCAATGGGCAACTAGCAACTGCCGAGTTCGCACTATATTGAGAATCGCAGTAACACTAAATAAATAGGGGCTTGTGAATTTTGGCCTAACATATTGTCCATTGAGGAGCTATTATTTTCAGCCCTGTTATCAATACTTGACATACTTTGCTGTTATGCACAGGCATGTAGAGGTACAAGTCTTTGGAGATAAACAAGGCAACACAGTGTATCTCTTTGAGAGAGACTGTAGTGTACAGCGCCGGCATCAAAAGATCATAGAAGAGGCCCCTGCCCCTGGTGTGTCAGAGGAAGTAAGAAGAAGTATTGGTGAAGCTGCCGTCAAGGCTGCCAAAGCAGTAGGATATGTTGGTGCAGGTATAATATATGCTTCATTAATGCATGCATGAAAGAGTGACAACAGACTCGCAGCATAACAATGTATATAATCTAATTTATCTTCTAGGGACCGTTGAGTTCATTATGGATAAAGACCAGAATTTCTATTTCATGGAAATGAACACTAGACTACAGGTACATCAGTTTTTATAACTTTTTTTGTCAATTTTCTCTCCCTCCTGGGACAAAGCCTCAAAAAAAAAAGTGGCATAGTCAGGTTGGGATTCTCCAGTTTTCCTCAGTCCACAAAACCTAACATGCTAAATTCCAATTTGATCTGAGAATAATTAATAGCAGTGCCCTGAATTTGTTTAGCCCAGAGGTACTTTATAGTATGGATAAATTTGAAACAGAGTTGAAAAGAAATGAATTATTTTTGTTTTGTTTTTATTGTATTTAAAAGGTTGAGCACCCAGTAACAGAGATGGTTACAGGGCTAGACTTGGTGGAATGGCAACTACGAGTTGCAGCAGGGGAGGACTTACCTCTAATGCAGGAGGATGTCAAGCTAAATGGGCATGCCTTTGAAGCAAGGTTGTATGCTGAAGACCCTGAAAGGTGAGCAGACTGATAACTAGGTTTTATTTTAGACCTCCTAAGGCGCTTGGGTCTAATGTGTCATTATTCCCTTTAGAAGAAGATTCTTTGTTTGAGTTGTATCCATATTCATGTGTCTTCTCATGTACAACCATCAAACAAAGAAATGATACTCTAAAAAATAGTCTGAAATGGTAAAAACATTAAGTCCAATGTAAAGAGTTTGTTGGAGCACTTGCAGATTGAAATGCAACAGGCAGTGTATGCCTTAAAATCCACTGAAAAATGTTTTCATTCTCCAGATGTTTGTGTGTGTCTTTTTTGAGCTTAACTTCTCCTTGTATTGAACAGGGAATTCCTCCCAGGAGCTGGTCCAATCCACCACCTAACCACACCACAGGCAACCCAGAACGTTAGAATTGACACTGGGGTTAGACAAGGTCAGGTTTTCTTGTATAAACATTTATGTTCCATAACATTAACATATTATTTACTTTACTGTAAAGTTTGTATGTATTTAATATTGGCAAAATGTATGAACATCAGTGATTGCATCAATGCAGAAATTGTCCATTCTTAGACATAAGAAATGGAAAAATGTATTTTCAAAATTTTAATATATTGCAGGGCTCACTGCGTTTTGTGTTAGGTAAACAAGGGCTGTCAAAATATTGCAACCTACAAAAATGTGTCATACCCCAATTTGGCCAGACAAATGGGTCCTGGATGGAAGTCTTTCCTGGAACAGCTTGTGTAGTAGCACTTTAGTCGCCTTCCCCTTTCCTCTCTCTAGATCACTGCTATGCAGGCTTCTTAATGAACAACTTGTTTTTATGCAGGAGATGAAGTATCAATATATTATGACCCAATGATAGCCAAGCTTGTCGTCTGGTCTGAGAGAAGGTCTTCTGCTCTTCGACTGCTTAAAGAATCTCTATCACAGTACCAAGTAAGTTGTTAGCTCAGAGATAAAAATTCCAGTCCCCCTTCATGACGAAGGAATTAATATTTTCTTAGCAGCTCAATTTGGAGGGCATAACAAAAGAATTTTAATCTCTTGAGAATAAGAACCTATTGTTTTGCCCTCCAAATTGAGCTACATTCTGACGTGCTGCAAAGGTTCTATACTGAGGTTTGTGGATCATCTAATCTAATGATTTTATATTATTATTTTCTCCCTACAGATTGTTGGATTCAACACAAATATCTCATTTCTGAGCGCCTTGTGTAACAATGACCATTTTAAAGAAGGCGATGTACATACAGATTTCATACAGGTATCTTGAAAGATCCACATCAGAATGATCAAATTTTTCTACACTAAAAATGCAACTGTCTCCCACTTAGTTCAGTGTGGATTACAGGAGTAGGGCTTAAGGAATAGAGGATTACTCTTCAAGGTTTTAGCCACTCAGAAGCAGATGAAAATTTTTTTTTTAATGATTGTTTTTCAAATCTTTAAGGAACATTACCCAGACCTGTTTCCAGCCAAGCAACCCATCTCCAAGGAAACTCTTGCCCAAGCTGCTCTCAGTTTGTTACTGTTAGAGGATAACCACTGTGAGAGGAAGAGAACAACTTCTAATGGTGAGATTGTCAAGTTGTATTTGTTTATTTTTTATAATTTGTATTATTTATACCGATAACATTTGTTAATCCCGTTTGGTACAGTATGATGTCATACGTCATAGGTATCAATTAGCTATGGTTGGTCTTCAGTGCACTGTTTAGCCGACTACCCCTTAACTACCATCCACTATAATAATTATACCCCCTTGACAACCCAAGTGCCAACATGCCTCCCCCTGATCCTTGCTCCATCCAGTAATACTGTAGTCTCCCCTGCAGCCGTTTTTAGGGTTGTCACGCAACACTTGGAGGAAACTAGTAATACCACTACTAATAGTAATACAATAATACAATACAATAATATTTATTTATACCAAACAGCTTTACAAAAAAATAGTAATAATTATATATATCTATATTTACAAGATTATGGTATTGGTTACCTAGAGTAACTAAGTAACTAATATAGCTAGATAACACGAGTAAATGAAATTACAAATTTTAGGGTGGAAAATGACAATAATCAGTAATAAATCTTTATTGGATTATTATTAATAATAATAGTAAATAATAATAATAATGATAATAAATAATAATAATAATGATAATAAATAATAATAATGATAATAATAATAATAATAAATAATAATAATAATAATGATAATAATAATAATGATAATAATAATAATAAATAATAATAATAATAATAATAATAATGATAATAAATAATAATAATAATGATAATAAATAATAATAATAATGATAATAATAATAATAATAAATAATAATAATAATAATAATAAATAATAATAATAATAAATAATAATAATAATAATAATAAATAATAATAATAATAATAAATAATAATAATAATAATAAATAATAATAATGATAATAATAAATAATAATAATAATAATAATAAATAATAATAATAATAAATAATAATAATAAATAATAATAATAATAAATAATAATAATAATAATAATAAATAATAATAATAATGAATAATAATAATAAATAATAATAATAATAAATAATAATAATAATAAATAATAATAAATAATAATAATAAATAATAATAATAATAATAATAAATAATAATAAATAATAATAAAAATAAATAATGATAATAATAATAATAATAATAATAAATAATAATAATAATAATAATAAATGATGATAATAATAATGATAGTAAATAACTTTATTTATAGAGCTCATTTTTCAAGATGCCCAAATGCACTTATCTCGCAGATAAAGCAGATAAAGACAATGAGATAAAGGACGTGATAAAAGCATGAAACAAGTGTGAAGCACGAGCCGTTATTTGTTTGATTGAAAAACAATTCGATATAGTTTTCAAATTTTTTTTCTACAACTTTTGAAAATTGGCTGTGCATGCGCGCATGCGCGGATGATGTTGGCAACGTGCTCTGTTCACTAGCACAGTTCTCGACCAATCAGGACGCGCGCACCAAAAGTAAGCTACATAATAATATTATATAGGGCAGGTTTCCTATGAGTGTGAAAAGTAAACACGGCACGGCTATGGCGCGGTGTGGACACGGCACCAAATGTCGAATGTTTTCATACCTGTTAGAACTTCTCAAGGGTTCTTTTTACAATCCTCACATCTCAGAAACGTCGGGGAAAAAGCTGCCGGATTGAGGCAGTTCTGCGTTAGTATGATAATCCTACACAACACAATAGCAATCACGCTCTCTCTTCGTGTTTGTCGTATGATAATCTCAGCTACAACAATAGGACAATAGGTAACAACGAATACTACTACGACTAGTATAATAGCCCTCAAGATCTTTAAATCTTGTGGTTCGCTTGGTGGCTTGTTTCTAGACTGGCTATCATTAATTCTAACTTCGGTTCTCGATTCGCTGTTTTGGATATTACTTTTTCTGACAAGTTCCTTCATCCTCAGTATTTCTAGCTGTGTAGTTATGCCGTTTTGTGGTTGCTGGAGATTTTGCTGAATGGCAATGTATCGTTTTCGTATCAAGTGGTACGCTCTTACGCTGTAGAGAACTCCAAATACAGCCATAAGGAAAGCAATACATCCGGTGAGCCTCGAGAAGCTAAAACGTGGTAGCCTTTCTGGGTTAAACGCGGGACATTGGTTATGGTTAACTACGAATATTATCCCTAATACGATAACACTTGTACAAAGTATGGGAATCAGGACTTTGAGCCTCGCAACAGAAACTCGATTTTGCTTGTAGGGTTTTAGAGTCGCGTCTTTACGATTGATTCCTAGCAAGAGAAAGCAAAACGAATTTGCATATATACTACAGTCTGTCAAAAGACAGTAAGACAAGCACAAGAAGCTGTAGTCCTTTGGTATAAGAACTGTAAGTGTAAACAAGATGGGAATAATCGTTACCGAGGCAACAAAGTTCACAGAAGTCAAGGTGGTCAGAATCCATGCTGTGTCTTGCCTAAAATGCCGTTTTTTTCGGCTAAGGACGAACAGCACTCTTCCGTTGCTAAGGCAGCCGAAAGTGATATAGAAAGTGAGGAGAATGCCGAACACTATCCTCCATGGGGTGGTCATCTCGCTGTAATAGGGTGCTTTGGTTATTGTTGTCGTATTCGTTATGTAGCTGTTGTTGTTTATCGTTTTCATATTGGTATTTTCTTGAACCTGTGAATCAAGAAGCGTAAATAAGTGTAAGTCGTACAGTCTTTACAGTATATTTGAGAGAGAGAAAAGTTGTTTTTTTCCCTTTCTTTGTGGGTTTTCTACGGGTTCTCAACACTTTCAAATTCCAATTTGATCATGGAACGAGAGCCATAGGTTACCCTCGTAAAACAAGTATGTCCTCATACTACCCGTCGATTTCGAGTTACTTCCCCTGTCATTGGGAAATCTTTTCCAGTGTTCCTTGTAAAAGCTGAAGCAATGGGATACTCAAGCAGAACGACACAGTTGTGAAAAAAGATAAATTTTACACACTAGCTTACCGCTAGTTATCATCTCAAGCAGAATGACACTTTGTCTGAGATAAGAAAAACGCGCCCAAAAAGTAGTTAACTTGCTAACTAACTCGGTTTGTTCAACCAAATTTACTCACTCAGAATTTGGACCAACCTGAACCCGAAACGTTTCGTCATTTTTCGGTTATTTAATAATAATAATAATAATAATAATAATAATAATAATAATAATAATAATAATAATAATAATAATAGCCAATCTTACCAATTCAATCTCTCCGAGTCTTGTCGAGGGCTATTTAGCTTTGTTTCGTCAGGTTGTTTGAGCACAAGGGACAAAATCCCACAACTTCACTAGCTGAACTTTAAATGCAACGAGTGAAGGCGTAGTCGAGATTATAGTAGATAACAGTACATCCCACACGGCTTAGAGCTTCTTCTTCCACCGACTTGAGCTTCAGTAGATAGCAATATACATCCCACACGGGACAGAGCTTCTTATCGCAATAAATTACACAGAAGGAGAAGAACGAAGTATGTAGGATATATTTATCTAATATCTCAGTGATCTGAGGGGAAAATGTTAGCCAATTAGAATCGGGAAAATTTGCAAAACTGAGGTGTCAACCTTATTAGACTTGGCTTCTTAAAATTATGGATTTCCAGGCCACCAAATGAAAAAAATAACGTTGGTAATAATCAAGGTGTTTCATATTTATATTCATATTTATATTTTTCTCTCGCGCTAAAAAAGCGGGCGCATCTAACTAAATATGACACCTCAGTTTGGCAATAACGTCATTTCTGTCACTATTTTAGATCAACTAGCTCTCAGTTACTGCGCAGTAAACTCCGCCCACTGCAGAAACGGAAAGATGGGAATGGAACGGAAATGAAGAAAATAAAAAGGCGACCAACCCTACAATGAAACACTCATAGGAGTCTCGCCGCGGATAAATTGAACGGAACCAAACTAGTGCGCAGTTATAGGCCCTTTAAGATTTATTATTATTGATCAAGACTGGCGCACCTGCTTGTGTTGTTAAAAATGGCGCAAGCATTTGATGATTTTGTGCAGAAGTTTAGGGCAGCAGAAGTTTAAGAAAAAAATAATAATAATAAAGAAGAGAATTAACAGTGGAATCCACCGAGTGGCTCTTCCTCCACTGCATTACGATTGGAATTTAGAAATTGATTTTTGAGGAGGGAGGAAAAACCGGAGAACCCGGAAAAACCCTCAAAGCACAGGAGAGAACCAACAAACAAATCTACTCACATACGACACCGAGCCCAGAGGGGCTCGAACTCGGGTCGCCTTGGTGACAGGCAAGCGCAAAGAAGTTTGCAAAAGCACAGCAAGAAATCGACTTGATAGGATGTTACTTACTATACTGTCTCATTTTTCTATTATATTAGTTCACTACCTGAAGGTTTTAGGCGCCATTGATCTTATCTCTGTTGGATTTGGTTCAGTTTTAAAAGAGCTAAGATTCCGTCGACTTTTGATATAGTTTGTTATCAAGCGCACATTTAAAATCAAGAATAAAAATTAAGGACAAATATTGGACAACAAACCGTTCAATTTAATTTCATAAACCTGTGAAATACACTTTAGCGTATTACGCACTACTTCACTCTGATTCTTTTGTTTTCTATTGTGTTTATCTGACTATTACACTTTAATAAGTCGCTTTGTTTCACGGGTTAATGAAAACCACTCTAGTACGAGCAGCTGCGACTGGTTTTAGTTAAAAATAATAATAAAACAAATATGCTACGATATACGCTGAGGTCTTCTCACCTTACATCTTAGAATACGTTCTTGTTGAAGTCGTTAAAGACAACACAGTTGGACCCAATCAACCTTTACCCACTTTCACGCAATAGATTTAGGGCGCTGTATGATGGAGTAAGCACACTCGGAGAGTTTTCTTCAGTCCAGATTGCTATGGCTTTTGAAACTCACTCATATAAAGTTATAGCCTTGAATGTGAAGTTCATCTGAGTGGAGGCCGGTCTCATACACTGTCGTTCTGTTTCTGGCTGCATGGTATCTAGAACTATTAATCACAGATCGTTAAACTTCCAAGCAGACATTTTATCTATTACATGCACATTCATCTATAACTAATGAAGTCGGTAGTTTCTTTCGTAAATCCGTTTCGCTGAATCAACACGAGAAATAAATTCTCATAATTAATGATTCACGAAGCTGTTTTTAGCTTTTTTTCGTCTTGAGTTTTCCAGAGCTTGTATTTTCGAGAAGAAAATAAAAATCTTCTTTCCATTCCCAGTGATACCACCCATTCCCCAACTATCAATTTTCATTCTTCTATAAGATTTTATTCCCATTTTGACTCCCCTCCACTCTTCTCTGTTCAAACTCAAGCAGGGATCCATGTCAGGAGAACAATATTTTTTTGTTTCCCCCAACATTATGACTGGGTCAATCACCTTACGTTGCGTATGGCATAAATGACGACCTGCTTACGCCTGAACATTTTTGTTTCAGATAAATTTAGTTTATGGGATTCAAGTTCTGGTTTTCGGCTCAACAGCGAAGTCACGAGAAGAATTCGATTGAATGACGGAGATAAAAGTAAGTTTGCTCCTCAATTCCTAGTTTGAAACTGAATATTTGGAGGTTTTTTCTCATCTCTACTCTCTTCTTCTTTTCCCATTCTTTTTTCCCTTCCCAATTTTCGTTCTGCGTTCTTCTTTCTCCGTTTGTCTTCCATTGTCATTCATCCATACTCATTCGTTTTTCATACTCATTCGTTTTCCCATAAGTACTCTTCAAGACCTGTTGCTTCGCGAAGTTTGACAACTTTCGTCTTATTGAGAAGCCGGAGTCGTAAATAATAATATCTTTTATTTTATCAGAGGTGGAACTGTTCGCCACGTACAACAAGGATGGCAGTTATACCATCGAGGTTAGAAAATATTTTTTGGAGAGCTAGGGACAATCTTAGATATATTTTTTTCAATTCACTGATTTATCTTTCTGACACAGATTGATGGAGATAGATTTGATGTCAAAGGAGAGCTCCACCAAGAGGGGGACAGGACAAATTTGACAGCTACTGTGAATAACAAGATACTGAAATCATCGCTTGTTGACCAGGACGGAACGATTCACCTCTTTACTAAAGTATGTAAGGAGAGTTGTACTTGTAGTATTTTGATCATTCGGATTCAAGTTCCTGAATTGCAGAAGTACATCGACTTACAATAGCTGGGTTTCACTCGACGTCATTTTCTGTCTCGTGCGGAATGTTCCTCAGCTGAATCACAAGTTTTCAATAGAATTCTTTCTGGCTGACAGCACATGGTGGTCAGTGTTTGGCCACCATTTGGAGCAGATAATGAGATTCAGAGACATTTATCAGCTGACTGAAACCCAGCTATTCGAACTAAAAAATTTCCTTACCTTTCACTGGTTTGAAACACCACTGAGCTCCTTTATCTTTTCGTGTTATTTTATAGGATGGCTGTCATAAGCTGGATAGACCAGTCCCCAAGTATTTACGCGGCACGACCATCGGTGGGTCATCAGGAGGTGCAAAAGCACCCATGCCAGGCAGTATCGTCAAGGTTAGTATTACTTGTTGTTGATAATGTTCACAGGATTACAACATGAAGGTGTCTTGTATCTGTTTCATCGACAGGTTCTTGTTGAACCTGGACAGCAGGTTGAGGAGGGGGAAGTACTTGTCATCATGGAAGCCATGAAAATGCAGGTAAAGTACACTCTTTAACACAACTAACATTTCGTTTGAATGTGCCTTGAGACGACTGCCGCCTGGTCTTAAAATATTGTGTAACCATTACTCACCGCGAGGGACTCTTCCGCGAGGTTTCCTGCAGACATACTTTACCACTTCCATTGCGTTCAATAGCTACAACAGTCAACTCCCATGGTGAATTTTCAAAACACAGATAATGGATTTTAGAAGAGCTATTGCTAGGTTATGCCGCGAACAGTGGGTCGCAGGTATAACTCGGTTCCCCAAACAAATTATGCGCAAATTAGTCGATATATATGTCCGTGAAAAACCTACTGCTCATAGCATGGACACGGTGAACTGAAAACATGCGTTCAGCCAATCACATCCCGCGATGATGCACTAGGTTATCCCTGGTGCCCATCTTCTCACAATTGCTCATTCTAGTATCATTTTCCCCCAGTATTCCATACGAGCACCCAAGGCAGGAAAAATTGCGAAGGTTCTCTGCCAGCTGAACGGGTCTGTCGAGCGGAATGCTCAGTTGGTACAGTTTGAAGAACAGGATGAAGAAAAAGAAGAAGACCTGGATATCGACTGATCCATACTTAACTAATATTTTCCCCGGAATTGCTTATTTATTATGTAAGAAAGTACACGATGCGTAAATAAGCAACCACGGCAAGAAAACGTGCAAAAATGTTGTGAATAAATTATACTAAATGGTGAATAAAATAGAATTCTGTGATAGAGCACTGGATGGCAAAAGTCAAATATTTGACCTCTAATTTTGTACCTTTTATGCGATAACAAACCATTCTAATCTATAATGCTTCCAAACCCAAAGAAAGAAAAAAGAGCCCGAGTTAGCGATATTTGCTGCAATTTCTGCGGCGATTTTTGAGAGTATAATAAATTTAATAATTGGCTCAAAAACCGCTGGTGTTAACAGTCCTTCAGACCGCAATCACTTTCTTCTGCTGATCTCGGCTTTCTCGAACGCATTTCCACCATTTTCTCAGTTTTTGCTCGAAACGCTGAGAAAGGAGCGCTCTTACAGGACTCGTCTTCCCCGGGGCTCTAAGTTAACTTTTTAGTCCACTAGCAAAGTGTTACTAGTAAGATATTTTTCCTACTAGTAAAGTTTTAAAGGAATGGTTGTTTCTTTCTCGTGTTTGCTAGTGCATATTTTTTCACTCACAAATTTCGAAAAAGCGCTAGCACCTGCTTCCCCCTCCGTCTTTCTCCCGTCGTTATGACTGTCGGTTTATCTAGGGTCTTACCTTTCATTTTCTTCAAGTAATCTCAATAAAAAGCTACAATTACGACGAACAAACATAAAATATCCAAGTCCAGTCGATGTTTTATTCCTTACATCAAATAAATCAATATTTTTTTTCATTAACAAAATAATTTTTTCAACTTTGAAGTTTTTTTCTTTTGTTTTCTCTATTTTCCTCCTTTTTTACATTAAGACCATAAAACAATAAAACCTTTGCAATGCCACAGGTTGGGACCATCACCGGTAATCAAAAAAATATTTGACAACAAATCCACTTCGTCTGCTTGGACAATTTTTTTACTCACAGCCCGCTATTAGGGTCAGAAACTTGAGCCTACCCCATTAAATGGACCAAAGTTTTTTTGGATTTTTTTTTCAATTTCTGAATAACCAGATGAATTGAATCAACGAAATTTTAGTTATGATTTCCGCAATGTATCTTCAATTATTCATATCCAGTGAGTGGAAAATCACCAGATTTCGTGCGAGTCCAAAAGGACAGCAACACTAAAATGGCTTCCGAGTTTAAACGACATAAGTGATTGGATATCGAAAGAGTAAAGACCTTCTTGATTGGTTGAAAGAGAAAACCATTTTAAAGTCACTTTTTACGTCACATGAAATCTGCTCTATGATTGGACGAAAATTGTTTCTCGTATTTTAATTGGTTTAGACAAAAAGCCACTCAAGAGCCGGTTTTGGAACTTTTGTAGCTTTTCATGACCGCTTACTTGAACTCATGTTCACACTGATCGACTTTAAAGGCAATTTAAAACATCTTTGTACAAGACAATCAACAATAATTATCAGTTTTGATATTCCAGACAGGAACGACGAATGGTGTTGATGGAAGTCAATTTTTTAAATTTTGTCGATCGATTGTCGAGGTAAAATGAAGTTAAAACAACGGACTTTGAACAGAGCCAGTTGCTTTAAAAATTAAGATTTTTCAATGAATCATAAGATTCTGTCAGGGTTGAAAATAATATGTAAGAACTGGCGAGAAATCATTAAACTTATCTAATTTTGTACCTCGGACTCTTTAGACTTGCTTTCTGAACTTTCTTGTTTGGTTTCTTGTTTATCGTCTGTTTTCGTTGTTTGTTCTGGGTTTGAATCGCTTTCTTTCTTATCTTCCTTGTTCTTTCCCGCTTCCTTTTCTGACTTCGAACTTTCAGAAGTCACATCTCCGTTCTCCATTTTTTTGTCCGTCTGGATTTTACTTTGTTCTTCGGCAGAAGACTTTTCATCGTTGTTCTTGGCTTCTTGTTTACTGTTCGCGTCTGCTGTTGTCTTCTCGTTGTTCTTTTTGACCTCCTGTTTACTGTTCGCGTCTGCTGTTGTTTTCTCGTCTTCGTTTTTTTTACGGGCACTACTATTGTTGTCTGGTTTTCTCCAATTCTGCCCCAGACTACCTGAACTTGGCCTCAGCTGCTGTGGTCCCCCGCTATTCCCGCGAGGACGACCCATCGGTTGTTGATGGCGAGCCTGTGTCTTGCCCTGACCCCCCTGCCTGTTGTCTGTCCTAGAAGGGTAACCCCTTCCGTATCCATTCCTACTATCATGCCTGTCGTCTTTACCGTCGCTGTTGGAGCGCTTTCTTGGGCCCATGAACCAAGGAGATGGCTTCTTAACGTGGGAATTTTTATTTCCTAGAAATAAACACCAAAAAATACAAGAATAAATTCTGTTCGGATTACTCCTGCTTAACACTTTGGATTTCTGGTTTCATGCGGTCTTTTCAATGATGACAAATCTACCCTTACCCCTCCCCCCGACTACTAACCACTGTCCTTGTGACCATGTTTGGAATTATAGTCATGCTCTTCTGCTTCTTCTCGGATGTCTTTGAGTTCAGAAGTCGGCGTTGGAGCCCTTTTGTTTGGATTCTGTGAAACATAACAGTAACAATTATGAAGACATTGTACTTTGTGTAAGGGAGGGGAGGGGAGGGGAGGGGAGGATATCGTTCGTTACTCACCTGAGTCGACAGTCTTCCACTTTCTGTTGTATTATCACTCTCACTACTTGACCGTATTCTCACTGTTGTGTTTGACTTTCCCTTTTGTCCAGGGTTGGTGCTGAGGGTCATGGCTTCACAGAGGTCACCACCATAACTATCTGTAGTCAAAGATCTATCCCTGCTGCCTCCAGCTGAAGGGTCATGAGTAGCTATGACAAGGTTGGTTCCACTGCGCATTTCTGCTGGGGTAGGGATGTATGATGGTCCAGGGAGTGGGTTGATTCCCATGCTTTGGAGCTGCTGGTCTAACTGTTCTTTCTCTCTCTTCATGTTCTCAACTTCCTGTGGAATAAGGTCAACATTGATCAATAAAAACACAACAACAAAACAACAACCACAACCACAACAACAACCACAACCACAACCACGACAACACAACAACACGACAACAAAACAACCATAACCACAACAACAACAACAAAACAACAACCACAACCACAACAACCCAACAACAACCACAACCACAATAACACAACAACAAAACAACAACAACAACCACAACAACACAACAACAACCACAACCACAACACAACAACAAAACAACAACAAAACAACAACCACAACCACAACAACAACACAACAACAACCACAACAACCCAACAACAACCACAACCACAATAACACAACAACAAAACAACAACAACAACCACAACAACACAACAACAACCACAACCACAACAACAACACAACAACAAAACAACAACAAAACAACAACCACAACCACAACAACACAACAACAAAACAACAACCACAACAACACAACAACAAAACAACAACAACAACAAAAAACAACAACCACAACCACAACAACAACCACAACCACAACAACAACACAACAACAACCACAACAACCCAACAACAACCACAACCACAATAACACAACAACAAAACAACAACAACAACCACAACAACACAACAACAACCACAACCACAACAACAACACAACAACAAAACAACAACAAAACAACAACCACAGCCACAACAACACAACAACAAAACAACAACCACAACAACACAACAACAAAACAACAACAACAACAAAAAACAACAACCACAACCACAACAACACAACAACAAAACAACAACAACAAAACTTGAGTTTCTAACAATGTCAGCTGATTTTTCAGCAAGAACCATACCAAACATTTAAAAACATGTGTTTGAAATAAAAGTAGGAATAATGATAAACAAATGGAATTTTTAACAAACTTCAACTCAAATACTACCACATCAAAAACTGACCTTTAGATGAGCAAGATGATAGTCCAACATCATTCGGCAGTTTTCAATGCATTCTGTAGTCCCCACGAAAAGAAATGATACCTCTTTCTAAATGATATAATGAACAAAGAACGTAAAAACGGTGCTCATTAAAAAGTAGGGTAATCCTTTGAGTGGACAGGGTAGGTTAATATTGAATAAATGAGAAATGAGTTAATAGATAAATGGATGGATGGATAAGTGAATGGATAAATTGATGGATGAATGAATGGATGAATGAATGAATGAAGGATAGAGGGATAAATAGATGGATGGATGAATGGATGAATGAATGGATAAATGATAAGAATGAGTGTGAATGAGATAAGAATGAATGTTTATGTATGAATGAATAAATGAAATGAATGAAGAAAGGAAGAAAGATGGATGGATGGATGGATGGATGGATGGAAGGATGGATGGATGGATGGATGGATGGATGGATGGATGGATGGATGGATGGATGGATGGATGGATGGATGGATGGATGGATGGATGGATGGATGGATGGATGGATGGATGGATGGATGGATGGATGGATGGATGGATGGATGGATGGATGGATGGATGGATGGATAAATGAATGAAAGACATTGTCAACCTTTGCAGATTTTTCTTCTTCTGTTTCATTTTCTACTGGTGGTTCAATCTTTACTCTGGTTACTCCAGACCTGTCTACCATATCTTGGATGATACGACCGTTTTTACCAATAACCTTGCCTGAAACAGTACACAAATACCATCAAGATCCATATACTGCTTGGTGGTATGACAAATATACGTCAGTCATATTCTGGGAAGATCCAGGAATAAACCCCTTTCACATGACATCAAAGCAGCTCAATTTTGAGGACAAAACAAAAGAATTTCAATCTCCTGAAAACTGGATGATGTATTGCCTGATTTCATAACGGGAGGGCCTGGGTACATGTTCCTAAATCTATTGTGATGATGACAACACAAGACTCGCATAGCCAGGGAGAGCATATTGAGCTTTATAAAATTCTGAAGCTTGGTCTTAATTGGATCAATATTGAACAACTTAGAGATGTTAAAAGACATTACATTTTTTGTCTGGAACCATATAATTTAATACATTTTTTTGCATTTTTGAATGGCTTTAAGTTTATCAATATTGTTTTGGTTAACACCAAACTTTGGAATTTTGTAAAACTCAATGTGTTTTTTTTCCTGGATATGTGAGTTTTGTGTTGACATCATCACATTTTAGGAACTTGTACCCAGTCCCTCACATTATGAAATCAGGCAATTGTCCTTGCACTATCACATGGATGCCATGAAACCATGAATTCTTGAACTGGGCTACCTGTGGTCTAGTCTGGAATATATTTTGTTGACTTGGCTTTCAAAAGTTTACCCCAGATATTTGACCATGCAATTGGAAAAGAAGTGAAAAGAAATATTGACTCACCAACAAGAGGCTTTGGGACATAAACAGTTTCTTCAGCAAATTCCAGCAGACGCTTTGCCTCGCCGATGGACACTTCATTCTAAAATGACAGAAAAATTGACATTAATTTAGAAAATAGATCCACTTTGCCATGCCCTTTGTGTGTCATTTAGAGACTCACAGAGGACCACAAACTTATAATCTAAATTCCACATGTCACCCCAAGAAATCTGTAGTCCGTTAGGTTACAGAAATATGAAAAGTGCTGTAAAAATATATCTATCATATAATTTACCTCTCCGCAAATGTAGAAAGTACAGTTTTCTTCATCAACTTCTATAGATATGATACCATGTAGTTTTCGTGCTTGTTGGATGTTTGCACCCTGTGCACCTATAGCCAAGCCCATCAAATGCTCCGGCAGCCTCAGTTTATCACACACACCCATCTGTTTCTTTGCCATCTATGAACAAGATGGAGACCAATTTTATTAAAATTAACCCAGAATAAGAATTTCAAAGTTAACAGCAACTATTCTCCAGTTGGTTGAGCATTGGTCTTTTGTGTAGAAGGTTGCGTTTTCAACCCTCAGCTAGAAAAGTACTCAGGATCTTGCGATAAATTGTTAGAATATGTGTTTACAAATGATAAGACCTGCACTGTCATGATTTAAGCAATAAGGCTTTGAAGACTCTGTCAACAGGGCTGCAAAACCTGTTTGTCATCCACTTAGGAACCATGAAACTTATTTTTAAGCTTAAAATAAATGTTTTGAGATAAAATATACAGCGGATTCAGGTTGAGCAAAACCATTCGCCTTGAGATGTCTTACATTCACCTAGAAATGTCTTGCATTAGGCATAACATGTGAATTTAACTGCGCAAACAATTATTGTGACAAATGTCACCTTTGAGCGCTCAACCTGAATCTCCTGTCAATAATAATCAAGTACCTCCAGTTGTCTTGCTGTCTCATCTGTCCAAGACTGAAGGAGCATCTTAGTTCGCAAACTTCTGAAGTGCATTTCACTTAGCATTGCAGCTCTCTTTACAGGAAGTTCATTTCTTGACTGTTTAGAATATTCAAAGAACATTCACTGATGAATGATTTTATGATAATTTATAACAAGGTTATATAAATTTCTAGATGAATATAAGTGGATAATGAGGGAAAATAAACTCAAATTCAGTACACGTCAGATGGTTTTTATGGTGAAAAGAGAATGTCGGTAAAAAGGAGAACTAACCATCAAGAATACAAACAACAATATTTTTATAAACTATTTGTGACAATGTAATAACAAGTTGACCAACTTAATTAATTGTGTCTTTTAAAAATGTATTCTTATGCTTTGACTCTTAGATATCAAAACCATTAATAGGCAATATGCATTAAAGCTCACAAAGCACTCTGGGAAACCAAGCCCTACAAAAATGAAACAGGGAAATCAAAAGAAATATCAGAAAAAAATTAATCTGTTATTTTCATCTGTTGAAATACTTACATTTCCATAGAAAATATTGAAGGAAAAATTGTCAGATGAATGTTTAGAGAAGCCAAAAAAGTGTAAGGACTCAGTTTCCCATCATGCTTTGTACTAGAAATTGAGCTCGTACACATTGGCTATTCAAATGCTATGAGCTTTCTACTCCAATAACTCACCAGGACTACCAGTACATTCAGGTTATCATTAAACCCAACACATGCAGCATTACACTGTCTTTTGAATTCTCTGTGACAGCTCTCCTCTTTACATCTGTAAGACAAGTTCATGGATAATCAGCACATCCAACCAAAACAAGAGATGACACTCAATATCCCCATGGACTGTGGGGGAGGGGGATGGTTCACATCCTTCAAATCTTCATGTAAATAAGCTAACACATGTATGCGTACGCTATGCAGCCAATGGAAAGCGGGGTCATGGATATGGTAGTACTAACAACTTCTGTACTGCTCAGCAGGCAAAAAGAGATACTCACATGGCCCTGAGATCAGGTGCAACATCAATCATCACTTTGTAGTACATATTCCTACTGACTGGACCACTGAAAAACAATACATCATTGACATGGTTAATAGAATATACTAGAATATATGACATAATAATTCTTTAATTGTGCATCATCATCACAGATTCACAGACAGTTTTAATGATAAAACAAAACTTACTTTGCATTGACTGGCCTGATTCTTTCTCTTGGCACAATCTCGTTAAATGTTGCATCCCAGCCATTGTACTGAACAACATAGAACTAGAAAAAATATTTAAAAACTAGCTATTTAGGGTTCTATCCTCAGTGTGGTGGGTTGGGTTAGTAGGGCAGTTTTCAGGTGACTGTCAAAAGCTCATGGCACAATGTAATGCAGTTGCGACAAAAAGTCAGCCAATCACAAATCTAGAAAATATCACAGTCATGGCAAGGCATGCACTCTTCATCCAATCAAATGGGTGAAACATGGGACGAAAACTGTGCAGACATGGTCACAGCAAGGTCACGGCACTGATTAAGTACATCAGACCAATCATATTGAATGAGAAAAAAAATCAGCCAATCAAAATTGTAGAAAACATCACGGTCGCAACAAGCCACGGATATAGTACTGAACTTTTCACAGTCATATCAGATCTACTCTATTCAAGAAGACTGTTGTCACTGTTGCATAACGTTTTAGTAAATATATAGCAAATAGATAGTTTATCAAAAACAATTTTTTTATAACCCAAATATGATGGGATAACAATGTAAGACAAACAGGGGCAACAGGACTTAATCTACAAAAAGAACTGAAAAAAAGTTAGTGTCTACAAAAGAAATATAAGTAATCTTATGTAATAAGCTTTGTTACCTCTCCTTTTTTGTGCACTATCCTAGCTGGCCACCATCCACATGGCTCATCATCATTTGCTCTTGAAAAAATCTGAGTTAAAAAGAATTAATATTAAGAAAATCAATATTTTCTCACCTTTGATTACAATAACAACCCTTTTGAAGTGAAAAGACGAACAAACCCCTTGAGAATGGAATGATAATAAAGGTTTATAAACAAAACACAAGTACGCATAATTTGATTAGGGAATACGTGGAGTAAGTAGAAGAGTCCAAGCCAAGTAGAAAAGAAAAATGTAATGATCAATTTTAAAGAACTAACGTTAATCATAATTGTTCGTAAAAGAAATATAAATCACAAGTAAATTTTTGAGCTTCCAACTGGTTGCCGTTGTAATCGGAGGTAAAGAATAATAGGATAGGCTTATTGAATAACAATGAAACTACTGGGTGTTAGTAAAGTTAGTTTTTTATCATTATTATAAATCATTAACACGATCAATGGTTGTAGAGTTTGATATGGAGTCCTTAAGAGTGTATTAGACAGCCCAAAGGTAGTAAATTAGCGAGTTAGAGGGGTTATGAGTTCAGATATAAGTCAGTAGTTGAACCCACGTGAGTCGACGTAAACATTGACTTGATTTCGCGCGAATTGCACAAGAATAAATTTCGAGTGGAAAAATTGACAGCATTCTTCAAAAATCAACCTTATCGACTCCAAAAACCAATAATTTGAATATAAACAGGTCTAAAGGTTAAAGAGGATGATTTATTTCAGTCTTGTGGGTGAAAACTGAACAAAAACAATATTGCGCAACGTCCTGTTGTGTCGTTAGGAGTTCTCGTCGCACATGCATCAAAACAGCTTGGTTTTTACCTCAACCTCATCATCCACGTACAGATCTTTTCTCTGGGTAGTAGAAGGTGGTAGACGAACTTCTTCGTAGGGTACTCGTTTAGGATTGTTCAGGCTTGTTTAGGAAGAGAATAAATATTTTAAAATTATTAAAATATAATGATTTGAACGTAGATGCCACGCGCGGTCATTCAGCTTTTCTACTCACTCGTGTTCCAAGGCTACACTGACTTGATCCTGGTGAATATTACGAACATATCCCTGTAAAGAGATGAAGTTATTAGTTTTATGTCCTATATAAGCAAAGGTAGGTTTAAAGAGGGTAAAATACCTTGTAGTAAGCGCCGTTTTTACCACAAACTTCAACAGCAAGTTCCTCCATCTTTCTTCCCCCCTTGTTGCCCAACAGTACCTGACCCCGATGCATGATGGGATATCAACAAACTGCCGGAAGTACGAACAATCCATTGACTTCCGGTTCAATCAACCAAAGACTTGTACATCGATAAATTGCAAAAAAATTCCCAAAATACAGTACTTTAGATATTTTTCTCAGCTCTTTCTTTTCAATAATTTTATATATTTTTCGTAACTGTAATCTTGAAAGAAATTTCATGTGTTTGTTTGAGAGATGTCCGGAACAAAGTTGTCATTTTTTGAGCAGGATGTTCTATAAATAGTACTCTTAAGGATCTTAATAGCATTGGAAGAGCTCTAGACCTGACCTCGAGAATGACCTGGGAAGTCGCAGGAGTCAAGGACTTTGAGTATTTTTAGCAGTTGGATTACCTGTGGTTTGAAAGCATTCCGTGACTTCACTATAAATCAATCAAAAAATCTCACCGGGCTCACTGTCATGGGAAGCATCATGCAAACCGTAATACCCTTAACAATAACAAATGTTTTCTAGAAAAGATCATATTTAAAAACCATCTGTTTGACTGGTAATCACTGAAAATATCAAAAGAAACGTGAAAAAAGAGAAAAGAAAGGCAGGGAGGAAAATGAGGTATAAAAGCATCGAAGCCTTCATGTCATGAAAAATAAAGTGTATCAAACTACTGTACGTGAGTATAATGATGAATGGAAGATTATTTCGAACGACAAAATAAATTGATGTCATGCAATATGACGTTGTTATGAAACATGACGTCATAGCCTATCCTTTTCAAGTGAACCGCATGGTTAGAGCGTGCAGGCTCGAGGTCTAGTTCTCATACCTCCCCTAATGCCTTTCTATTGCTGTCAGACTTTACTGGTGGCTGATAAAGAAAGAGAAAATATGAACTATTATAGAAATTCTAACCGTCAAATCACCCAACAGAATGGCTATCGACGTCGTATTATATCTAAGGAAATGGCATTTTACTGTTTCGACCTTTTAGCTAGTCATTTATATCGTTTAAAGGAACCAGCTCGACCCCTCTTCACCAACGAGCCCTTGTAAGTATTCCCTTGCACTGTTATTGATATTTTGGGTCAGAATTCCATCTGAATCATGCAGCTGAACAACTCAGTTGCTTAATATGAATCAGAATAAACCAGCCAAGACATAAACGTTATGTTCCTTGGTCTATTCTTTGGTTTAAGCACCCTATTTCTCCAGTTCTTTGGGGGGATTTGATAGAACAATTGGACTATCGATACAGATGGTCGATCTGAAAAATTTCCCCAACTCAAATCCGTCTCTAATTCTCCCGCGATTTCCCCCGATTTTTCCAGATTTATTGCTCAGAAGAAACTACAGCTCCTTAACACCCTTTGGACAGTTTCTGGGAATGTTTTGATTGATATATTTTGGGTGGGATGGTTGGTATTCTTTGTACGTAGAGCCTGTATTTATTTTGGTTGCTATCTTGCATGACTCGATCTTCTATCTTCTGTTTACTTTCACATGTAAATTGTGTGACATGACCATCATGTAGATTATATTTTTTTCCTAATAACTTCAAATTCCATTCAATTTTATACACTAGACAAGCTAAACAAATCGTTTGGGTAATTCTCGTTTCCTAGAAAAAACAAAAATATTTTCGTTAAGATTTCTTGATATTTCAAAGTCATTTGGTAATATTTTTTGTTTTGAGTTTCATACAAGGGAGAGTAATTTGACTAACAAATTAGCTTCTTTTGTTAGATTCCGTTTCATAAATATTCCTTTCCTTTCTATTCATTTCCTTTTTATTTTGCAATTTCCTAAGGTGATAATATTGCAATGCCCAGAAAGAAAAAAAGAATGAATAAAGAAAAGCCTAGCTTACGCTCCCTCAGGGAACTCATTCAAATTATTTTAATATTTCTCATGGCCTTGTGGTCATTATAGAGAGTGTCTTTGGAACGAACCCTGCCATTTATTCTATATTCTGTCATAATAGTCCAACACTGTCTCAACAATTTCCACATTTCACCTTAATATATAAATATTATTTGATATTGGCCTTGACATTTTTATGACTATATCTTTTATTTTCTTTTTGCTGAAGTATTACTCGGAAAAAAAATTAAATTAATTTGTTTTGATGTAATTGGCTAAAAACCAGGTTTGTTTTTTTGTCAACATTCAGATCGTGTTTCAATTTTTTTTTGTAAATTTATACAGACAAACAAAATCCTTATTAATTACAACCAAAGAAAATCAATTCACAAAGTTTTATTTTTAGATTTGTTGTAAAAAAGGTGTTAATGGTGTCTCTTACGAGCTAAAGAAAAATTATAAGATTGTGTGCATCTTTGGTCATTTTTCATTAAGATAACTAGACTTTACATAATGTCAGGCTCCTTTTTCATTTTCCTCTGACTGCAGTTAAAGACAGATAATTTCGAATCTTGAACACTAAGAATTTTCTAGTCTGGCTTGTATTTTGTTGTTATCAGTGTTGCTAAGTAGACATTATAATCTTCTTTTGTTCAATGAGTAAATTTAAACTCAAGATCACCTGATTATGAGTGAAAAAATAATATCTGTGTGCTTTATCAACAAAAATAATTTTACTTTGAAAAGAATATTGATTTAACTTTTTTTGTACAATCTACACAAATTACTAGATCCTGAGTGTAGTTTATTTTTCACCCCTTTTTGTTCTCAAGTACATTTTATGTATAATATTTTTTCATTTGAATAACAAGAGACATAATATAGTGGCTTAATAAACAATCGTGTACAGTATTATCGGTTTCATATTATCTATGTTTTCCTCTTTACAATCTTCAAGTATAACATTCATTTTCTCTGTCATACATTGATGGAAAAAAATTTTTTAAATATTAAAAATATTTTTAACCAAAAAAAAAAATTTTCCCAGTTGTTATAACATGTTAGCTCCAATTTATTCTGAACAAAAGAACCTAATTAAAAAAATATATATTGTGATTCTTACAGCTAATCAAAATCCCTGCCATTTATTATGGCTTACTTCTAAAATATGTTAGAATTGCAAGGTGAAGGTTACTGATTATACTACACCAAAATATATATACAAAACTAAACAATTATCTGGGATAATCTATTGACTCCAATGAAGGACTAACGTCCGAAACGTCAGTTTCCATTTTCACTACGGTGTATAACTTATAAATATACGATAACTGGGATAATCTATCATTATTATAATACACATTTTTTTCCAATATGAACATTTATTGGATTAATGTACTTCAAATTTAGATTATAATAATTTATTCATATTTTAGTAACTTTATCAGAGAAGGATGTTGGTTAGCGTCATACTTGGAAACTTAATTAGTATATATAGATCTAGTAGTGATAATGTCTCAATGGGCTTGATAAAAATCGTGACTCAAGCCATTCTGAGATACCATATTTCTAAAAGTTAAGTTTTTAGCTAAGTGTAAATTTGAAATAATTTGGAAGAAATCATGGGAGATCTCCACAGCCCCCTAATGAAATCAAGATAATATCTATTCTGCCTTTTCAATATTATTATAACTAGTTTAGTAATAATCATAATTGTTCTAGCTCTGTAGATATAAACTACTGAGAATCTTACTAATATATTAATAAAGATATAGCCAACACAGCCTTAGAAGTCTGAGTTTTCAGCTTCTGTTAATCAAAAAATACTAAACTCAGACTGTTGGAAAATTGTTTGATGGAAGCCAACATTCCAGGCATTTCAAATTATAGATAGTTATCTGAGTCACATAATTATGAATTATATGAAAAAAATTTAATTTTACAAATATTATTGTTTTCCCTTGTTCAAGAACTCTGTGAAGATTTCAACCTACCATGTTCATCATTTTTAACCATGCAACTCTTCAGACTTACGATATGCAGTAACAAAAGTGTTCAAATTTTAACTATTATATATTAAATATATCAAATTAAAAGTTGATGCAATGGCTTGTTGTGAAGTTGGTTTTTCACTGCTGACATCAAAATTAGCCAACTGGCTTGGTATATCTCCTCACCTTTATGTAAGGATAAATATTTTAGAATTCACTTGTGTATTTTTAAGGTGCAAATAAAAACATTGTCATGGTCATTGTCAAAAATAGTTGTTACCTTCTAATATTTTTGAGTGGCAGCTGTAGTAAAAAAAAAACTTTTCACAACAAGCTGTTGGAATGTCTGGGTTCGCAGAATAAATGTCATATTATGTAACAAGCAATTTTTACTTATTTTTGTTTTATATTTTTAATTTTTAGCCCAGTATTTGTTACATGGAAAATTGGTCATGATAGGAGACTACGAGGTTGTATAGGCACCTTTTCAATGATGCCACTTCATTCTGGATTAAAGGAATACACCTTATCTAGGTAATAAGTAAACAAAATCTAGTATTTGAGTTGAAACAATTATTATAGACTCAATTAGTGTCTTCTCATTTCAGATGATGTCATTCTCTTGAGTATTGTTTCTTTAAAAAAAATGTTTATCAGTAATTTTTGAGAAGATACAGTACTTTATTACTGTAATAGATGTAACTTCAATCTCAAACAAAGAAGCTTATTGGCTGAGTACCAATACATTATATGGTCTGAAATAAAAAAAAAATCTCTCTTAATCCTGGTTTTCAATTGTAATGGATTAGGAAACCGAGTTGGAAGCAGTTCATGCATAGGACTGAAAGTAAAACCACTATGCACAAGCCTTGAGCAGAAAGAAACCTTTGAGTCCTTCAGATTCCACTCCTGATACACTTTTGACTCAGATTTCTGGTTTTCACTTTTTCATAAGCTGCCTCTAACTCTGGCTCCAATTCCATTGCAATTTAAATTTGACCAGGCTTTAGGAATTAGACAAATATCAGTTTCATGGGGTAATGCAGTTCTTCTTGTTCTGACAGAACATAAATATATATATACTGCCTCCCAGGGAGCTTAGAGTGCTTTTCATGTTTCTGCAAACACCATGGTTTCCAGATGTCTGTTTTTTTTTACTTCTGTCAATCAAAAATCACTAAACTCTGAATGTAAATTCGACCGATGGCAACCTTGTCTCTGTCATAGAAAGTGCTCTAAGATATTGTTTCTTCTTGTCATTGCAGTGCATTAAGAGATGGTCGATTTGCACCTGTTACTAAAGATGAACTTCCCAATTTACACTGTTCTGTCTCTGTATTAACCAATTTTGAAGAGGGAGTTAATTATCTCAATTGGGAGGTTAGTAAATTTACAAATATGTGCTTGACCTCTTCAGAAGGTAAGGATAAAAATGGATGGTAAAGATGTATATGAGCCTGGATAATGAATGTTTTTTTTTCTAGATTGGAGTTCATGGTCTAAGAATAGAATTTCTAAATGAAAAAGGTCATAAAAGAACAGCTACATATCTACCTGAGGTTGCCAAGGAACAAGGTTAGATAACATTTCCTTAGTTACAATCATACCATCTCACTGTACTGTCTTGACCAATGGAAGCAGATACATCAATAAAACTCCTTCAGAACCCTTTCCTGGAGGACTCAGAAAACTTCTTGTGTTATTCAAGTGGGAATGTAAATGAATGAAAAAATGATAAAACTGAGATCGGTGTCTCCAGTGATCTCAAGATAGCAATAGAAAATGACATTTAAAAAACCAAAAAATGCTCATATTCACCCCTTGGCTATTCTCAAAATAGTGCAGATGATAATGCTTCTTTCCTGAAGGTAAATCAGCTAAGGACATTTTTTATCCAATTCCCATCTCTTGAAAATAATTTTCTTTGTCTATAATTTTACATATCATATCCATATCATATCAATATCATATCCGGAGGGCTTTTTTTACCCTTTTCCATACTAGTTTATTTTATTACACATTTAGGGTCGATATCCATGGAATAAAGCTGTGAATAAAAACCATATCTGTTCAGTGAAATGATACAATATCATTTCATGGTAAACTGATATTTATGTCTAAAATATTTCTTGTGTGTTATGTATCGGCCCTAAATGTTTAATAAAAAAATTATTGCATGTTAAGAGCCTGATATCGTTCACTTTTTCCCTTTAATTTGCATACTAATCCTCCCCCTCTCCACTTTAAAATGCACTCTGCTGTCCCTGCTAGTGGCTACCAGTGGCCATGAAAACATTTTTACTTTTAGGTCAATCAGAGATCTTCCTTTTGAAAAACATTGTACAACTGAATTATTTTGTTGCTTTTTGGACTAGTTAACAGGAGAAACAATTACAAACTTCTCTTTTTCTGATTCAATGTCTAACATGTAAAAAGAGTTGGGTAATTGATTATGTGAAGTAGCCCTCCTCTAACTGTAAAAATATTGAATGAAGCATGCTGCGTTGTCTTCCACAGGCTGGACCCATACCCAAACAATCGATTCCTTACTCAGGAAAGGAGGCTTCAAGGGTCACATTGGCCCAGAAGTGCACAATTCTATCAAAGTAACTCGTTACCAAAGTGAAAAAGTTACCGTTAGTTATAGTGAATTTATGGCAGCAAAGCAACGAGGGCCAACATGACATTAGTATAACCTTAGATTGAAGTAGAAGTAGTGGAACATGTTAAAAACACATACACAGGCTTTTTTCTACAATATCTAGCTAGAAAATTAGATTTCAATGCTTGAATACTTCAACTTCAGTTGTGTTAAGCCATTAGAACATGTACACTTATTATCTATGTTAGGGGGTTATCTTATATTCTTTAGGTATTTTTCTTATTTATTTAGTATTTTGTTTGTTAGAAAGAATGCTTCTTCCTACCAGTTTTACTCTTGGCTGAAAACTTAAAAAATCAATCAACTTCCACCAAAGCTTAGCAAACTTTTTTCAGAAATTTGGGTTCTCATCTTGTAATTTCTTGATTTTATTGAGAAGAGTTTCTTCACCATGCTTTTGGGTTCCCATAAACCCCTCCAATTATATTCCATACAGAGTAGTATTTAGCACCAAGCTGTTCTTGTTTCCTGACATCTTTCATTGCCGCACCTCACTGCCTGTTCTTGTATGTATATTTTTCACATGTACCACAATTAGGTATGTTTTATGCTTTCAAAGTCTAGTTAGTTCTTTATATTTAAAATATCCAAGATATAAATATTACAATTTCAATGACCGACTAAAATAGCATTATGATGATGAACACTGGAACGTACCAGCCATGTAACTGGTTTTATAATTTGCTATCTAGGAAAATCCTTACTGATATTTCCCATAAGCATGTGGACTCTGTAGTAACTGTTGTGAGTTTCCCATTGGAATTTGGTTATTCACTGCCGCTAGTCAAAAATATATAAGGTACTGACTGATTATTTTTGATTGACTGAAGTGAAAAACTAAATTTTAGTGTGCAGCTAGCCTGAGAAAATAGACATCCTTTCACTCCTCATCACCAAGTTTGCATGTTTATGGAAATAGCAGTAATTTTATAATATTATGAATTATATTGTGTGCATTCATAATTATAGTTTTGAGATATTTTTGGGGTTTTGGGAATTTTCTCGGATGCAAAAATCCCTAGAGGGGAATTGAAAAGTAATCTTTAGTGTGTTTTCTGAGCAGATATGTACATAGTTATACATATTAAGCCTGTGTCGACAAGCCAGTACATTACCAGACATGGTAGATCTAGATAATATATCTTGTATATTGTAGGTTGAAATGTTTAAAAAAAAATGAATACCTATTTTCATAATTACACAACCCAGACTAGCTTTAATTCGAGTCATCAGAGTTTCTGGCTTCTGTCAATTAATTTTTCAACACTAGTCTGAGCTAGTAAATTTGGACAGCAGCCAAAAACCCCAGATGTCTTGGGTTGTGTTGGTCGCGTAATTATGAAAATGGATGTAATCCTACTGTATTTCGATCCTCTTCAATCCTCACATTTTCTCAAATCTGGTTGAGTGACTTCAAATTGAATTAGGTTATCAAGCCAAAGTTGGACGAATGTTTTCATACATTTATTTTACTTCATCAAGTCCAACCTCAACTTATAACCATTGTTTTGTGGTACCTCAAGTGAATTCAGGAATAAGGGCTTTACTCAAAAAGAATACAATAATACTCAAGGAAATGACATGTGAATAGAATGAAAAATATTCATCGTGGAAGTGTCACAAATGATACTTATTTGTTTGTCTCAAAACTGAGGGTCATTCATGGGGAAGACTGCAACATTATTATGAAAACATCAAGCGGCAGGTCTTCATCAGACGATGGCTTAGACTCAATCGTGAGACAAATGAATGAGAATTATTTTTTTATCGAATGAGAAGAGGTTTGAAATGGAAGAGGTAGATTTGTATACTATACCTTGTACATTATATATCAGTCTACGGAGTGCTTGACTTGTTCTTTTTCATGTACAGTAATCTCTGCGACACTCAGTGCTTATTTCAATGTTTCATCATATATATTTAGTCATATTTTGGTTTATCATTTTCAACTAGTTCATATCACTCATGGTAAGGATGGCCCCTCTTTGGCCACCATATTGAACACTACCCTATATGGATTGAACACTTCTATATTGTACACTGCCCCTGTATAAACTTCCATAAATGGAACACTGACCCTATACCAACACTTAATCACACAGTGGCCATATTCGTTGAAACTAAAGATTTTGAATCGCTTGGGTCCCTTGCCCTCACTTTGAGGCATTTCAGAACGTTCCATGGGAATAAACATGGCCGCTATGTGATTAAAGCACTGTCCAAATTTGTAAAGTTGTGCATAATTTTTTTAAATTACTAACCTTTAAAAATTGGATAAGCTTGAATTCTGCCATCCATACCATGACTGATGTGGACTTTATCTCTTTAGTACAGTATCATATTTGTTTATATTATTAGGGAATTGTATGTCGTTGTGATTAGTAGTTAGTGATATCAATATCTATCCCACACCATAGAAAATACAGCCAATCAGAAAGCAGGAAAGCTGTTGTACATTCATCAGTGTTTCACTCTTCCTTCCCATCATGCACTGCATGTTGAATCTACGCGTTTGTATTTTCTATGGTGTGGGATAAAATGGTTATACAATGGTTTTTCGTGGCATATCGTGGATATCCTACTCATCACTTGTATTTTCTTTGTGTACCAACTTGCCTAAAGGCTTGTGTGTATACTAGAGACTACAAGTGACTCGTGTGATATTCCACAGTATGCCACTCAAAACCATTGTATAACTAGTATATAGTTACTTATAGGGTATGTTGTAAAAGTTAAAAACATTTTTATCCAGAAATAAACAATGTTTTGAATCATTTTTGCTCATTTTACTAAATGTAATTGTGTATTGTAAACATTAAACACCATACATTCAAAAAATATTTGTGATAAAAGGTTCATTTCTGCCATTTTATTTTTGCTTGTTCACAAAATAATCAAACGCAACGTAGAATTGAGATGTGCCCAATTACTTTTGGCCCAATATACCCTAATTTTTTTCTTCTTGATTTTGGACAGTTTTCACACCTTTTACATTATAAATGTCTAGTAGAAATAAAATCCACAAATCTAGGATTATTTTTGAGCTGCAAGCCCCTGTTTTTTGAGGATTGTTCACTAATAAATAAGAAAATGTTGTTGACAACTTGAATAATTTTACCAATATATTAAAGTGCAATCTTCCTTAAGTGCTTTAAATATCATAAACTGCAAAAATTTTTTGTCATGATTCACAGTGTCATTTACTTAAATGTATAAAAACTGGAAAATAGTGAATTCCAAGAGGATTTTTTTCCAAAATACTCTGTGTTTAGTTTTCATCAGAGTCTGTCAGCATCTTCAATGTCAATCTCGTCAACAAGAGCAGGTCGGTGTCCAAAATATGTCTTACGATTACGATACAATAACACACCTGTGATGCCAAGTATGAGTAACATCACCAGTACGACTGACACACCTATTGCAACCTTGCGACCAGTATTGGATCCTTTCAAAGAAATGGGGAATAAGATATTACAGTCTTACCCCAAAAAATGACATCAAACCCCTAATACTCCACATTTAGTGCAAACCGCTGTTTTTGAAGACCACAGACTCATTTGCACAGATTTAGCCTCTTTATAAGTCAGCTATTCATAGACACCATTAGAACATAGCCTATGGGATTTCAAAACATTGGTATTATTCAACTTGAACATTCTTTACATTACAGTAGTTGGCTTTAGCAAATCATTAGCAACAGCCAACTGTAATGTAAAGAATGTGCCAGTTGAATAATACCAATCCCACAGACTTTTAATGGTGTCTTTGAACATCTGACCTATAAACTAGGTTTAAACTAAGTCTGCGAAAATGAGAGTCTGTGGTCATCAAAAACAGTAGTTTGCATCAAAACTGTTGTACTATAATTACCTGGTTTTGGATTGCAGTAACCACTGGGATAAGTGTATTTTTCATTGAAGATTAAATAATGACCACCATTGTATGTCGTTTTAAAAAAAAGCTGTCAAAAACAAAATTGTTTCAAAATTTTAGAAAACAAAATCTCAATCACGAACAACATAAACTAAAGCCAATTGACTGAAAAGTATTGACAAAAATGGAAAGGCAAAAAGGTGTATTTGCTAGCAGGGTAACAAAACGCTCTGAACCTGTAGATTTTTGATCATTGGCAGCCAAAGATCCAGACCGTCATCTTGGTTGGGTAATAATGAAAATGGGTGTAAAGGTTGTGACTGGTTTCAGAGACTAAGCCCCACTACCAGCTCTTTGATAAAAATAATTTGGATTTTTAGGGTTTTCATTTTAGGCTCAACAGCAAGTTAAGTTCATGAGCCTTCCTTTATTATTCTATTAAAATTTATTTCCCTTATCAAAAAAATCAAAAAGTCTTACCGTAAAGTTCAAACTTTGATCAGAATTTTCTTCAATGCGAGCGTTCAGTGTCACAATAGCCCATCTTGTTTCCATGGGTACATCCCTCCTGCTCCTCACGACACTTCTGTCCTCCTTCAACACTATTGATCGTGTAAGATTCACAATTGACGACTGCTTGTCAGTAAAGAAATGAATCCCTGTCAGCGTGTGATGTCGATAGATTTTGACCCTCATGCTGATTGAGCCACAAGGATCACTTATAGTGGATGAAAAGCCAATGGGAAGAGAGTCGTTGCCGAAGCCAATAGTAGTTGAACACCAGTGTTTATCCCAGGAATCTACACTGCAATTGGCTTTCGAGAAACAGCAATATCTTAGTATCTTAATAAATTATAAATAATAGCTTATAATAAATGTTTTCCTATTTCAGACCTCTTAATATTCCCTTGAGAAAATATTCTGATTCTTATCAATATAAATTATTTGTCATTAAGAAGCTTATCAAATGTTTCGTTGGGCTTCCTGTGTTAAGGAAGCCCACCTGATGGGCTTCCTGTGGTACAACAATCCACAGGTAGCCCAACTGATGCGTTGCAGTACTCACCCCTCTGACAAACATTCTCCACTTGAAAGTACTCATCAATGACTTTGATTTCTTTAGAATTTTGGGATAACAATGGAGCTTGATAAACCTAGACATAAAGAAACAAATTTTGATCCTCCAAAAAAAATAATGAAAAACATCAAAAAGAGAATCAAAGAAGACCATCCAATCTTCAAAATCATAATAAACCATATGAAGTATAAGATTTGAAACACCATGGAGCTGATCTAACTTACTGTAATATGCAGTTGACCTGCCCTTGATCCCCCGGCATGAAAGTGCATCTCAGTAGTAGCCCCGTAATTCAGATTGGCTTTAAGAAAAATGACAGTATGGAGTTTTTGTTAGCATATTTCATGTTCCAGACCTATGACATTGGAAAACATTATGCCCAAGCTAAATTAGCTTGTTCTTCCAGTGCTTCGTGACTGAGAATTTATTAGATTGGTGATAAATAGGGAAAATACAGAGTAGTTGCATAAATTAATAGTTACTAAACCATTTATACTTACCTATTGCAATGGGTATTTTCTGGTCTTTATATAATGTCTTAGAAAACTCAAATCCCAGAACAGGAACACTTATGCTAAAGTTGAATGAAACAGGTAGAGTACATGGTTGAACTTTCACCTCATAAAACACATCATGTCCATTGACTGTCTGTCGGCAGTCAGAGGTTGTGCTGGACTTCTTGCCGCACTGGAACTGTGAATGATCTGGTGAAAAAAATGCCCTAGTGTTAGTATTACTAGTGATAATAATGAATGGATATAGTAGCTGTTCTTCAAGATAACTACTTAGTCGAACATAGGGTGGTCTTAGATAAAATGAACACAGTGCACAGAACATGAGTGTGTTGATACTGCAAAGCATTCCACCCATCTGCGATAGCGGGTTTGATCAATTGACATATCATTTGGGAAAATGTCCTTCATTTTCTACTGTGCAGTTTTCAAACGAGTGGAAAATGTATAATAATGACTTACAACATGTATACTTTCTGGCGTAACATTAAAACAGCTCCCTATTGTCTTACACATGTCGAAGCTAACAATAAATAGTAGAGCTACAATACAACTAAAATCTTCTTGCAGTAGTAGAGTTACCCTTCCTCCTTGTAAACAACCCCTAAAACTTACAGTCTTTGAATGCACCTGTTATTGAGCTACATACGTATGAATAATTAACAATCTGTGATTTTTATTAATAACATATATGAAACCTACTGAAATTCCTCTTGACAATTCTGTTATTGAGAGGCTGGACAGGTCTGAAATTATCAACCAGGTGAGCAGGGCTCTCGCTTTTAGGCGAATCTCTGTAAACCTTTCGAAGAGATTCCAACTGGCGTTCAGAGATAGGAGCTGTTTCGTGAAACAAAAGCCATTCGCTGTCGTTGCAGTGTGGAATTGTCAGCGAGCCAGAATAACGATAAAACTGTGTCGTATCCTTAGGAAGCAGAGATTTGACAGAGAATGAAGGGATATGGATACTTTCTCCTTTATAACTACAGTTTGGAAGTTTATTGACGATCCCATTCAGAGCTGGGTTGTCTTCATTTTGGAGTGTAAACAGCACCGACAACACTAAAGTCCGGCTTGATTGCCCAATTACACCGTTATGGACTAAATCCACCTCCATTGGGGAAGCCTTTCCACTTATTTTGTGCTCAGATCCACGAGAATTCTGAGATCCTACGTGAAAATGAAACTGCTTCAAACGAAAATCTGCCTTGAGGTCAGCACCTGTGACAGCAAACGCCTTGCTCGACAAAACGTCTGCATGAATTGCTTTGCCATTATTTGAAAGGTTCAAAGCTGTATCATTTGGGTATTGAATCTTTAGATCTCCCATGCCGTCGTAATTCACTTGAATTGGTATAATATTGATAGGAGATTGTCGAGGTCCTCCACATTGAGAATACTTAGCGGGCCATGTGTCTGGACCATTTGGTTTGTAGTAAGACCATCCATCGTCACTCACAACAAATGAACAAATAACCATCAAACATGTTAGGAATAGCAGTGCGTTTGTCTTCGGAGTCATGCTGAGATAGAATTAAAGGCTAGTATTCCATTCTTTGTTTGAACCTTCTTTGGAACTGAAGAGAAAATGGACGAACACTTGCATGTGATGAACACGGCGGTCAAACGCAATGCGCATGCGTGGGCAATGTTGCAGCTCGGCAAATTTACATTTGTAAACATTAGGATTTTACGTACGACTGAATTCAAAGCTGATTTATAAGAAATTCTCTGCATATTTAAGCTCGTTTGTTTCTGTACACACTCTTTGTCATACCCTCAAACTATTCTCAGTTTACACTTTTTTAATTCTTTTTACATTTTGAGAAAAACGCGATGAAAGTTGCCTCCTTCGTAGTTTTAATTGTAATCGCTACGAGTGTCAGTTTTGCGAGTAGCTACGGTTGTGAAAAAGCTTCAAAAACTCGGTCGCACAAAGATAACTGTACTCTAGGAGGCCTTTTTAAGGTAAATTATAAATTAGCTAGGGCTGGAGAAATTCCAGAGAATTCCAAAGTGTGTAGAAAACACAAGAACGGTATAGAAAAGCAAGATAATCACTGTTCTTTTCCGTGTGACTACAACATTGGTCCCGATACCATCAAGACTGTTTTCTGCGATTGATGAGTATGGAAAAGGAGTAAATACGTATAAACCAGGAACTATGTGGTGTACGAACTGTAGAAAAGTCGGTGAAGAGGAGTTGAAAAGCACAGAGGAGTACAAGCCACCTACAAAGCGGAAACGAGTAAGTGTTCTTTTATAAAGGGGATATGTTATTATTTCTTATTATAAGAATAATAAATAAGCTCGGTTTGGACTAACATTACATATAACTGTGACTTTAAACAAACAAATAAACAATCAACTTACAATTCACAACAGTAACTGTAAACAAAGATTTAATACTGTATATTTTCTTGTAAAATTATATTATTAATTTTTCCAGAAGTAACTTCTGGGTTGTTCATCCTGTAATTTGGCTATAACCCACATACAAGAACCTTCTTGATCCTGTTTGGCTAAACAGGTACTTATATTAAGGGGTATTAAAATGCCAAATTTCTGCCAAGAGGTTCTTAATCAACTAGGTTCTTGACTGCGAGTGTTTACTGTATTGTTATACATCATCAAAATGTAAGATCACATCCTTCAAAATAAGAATTATTCTGAAATGTTTTTTATTTTTCAGACTAAAACAGATGTGCATCCAAATAAAGAAACAGGTGTTTACCAAACAAGTCCTACAAGCACACTCTCAAAAGTAAGATTATCTGATATTATAAAAAAACTACGAAGGAGGCAACTTTCATCGCGTTTTTCTCAAAATGTAAAAAGAATTAAAAAAGTGTAAACTGAGAATAGTTTGAGGGCATGATAAAGAGTGTGTACAGAAAAAAATGAGCTTAAATATGCAGAGAATTTCTTATAAATCAGCTTTGAATTCAGTCGTACGTAAAATCCTAATGTTTACAAATGTAAATTTGCCGCGCTGCAACATTGCCCACGCATGCGCATTGCGTTTGACCGCCGTGTTCATGTGATGTACGTCCAGGGGACAACAACTGGGAGACTGGGTCGAATAAGACGTGACAACAGGGATGTCGTGACAACATGTTGCGTTACGTTTCGAGTTAAGGTGGCTCCTAGAGGTTTTTTTTATCACACTTCTGATCTTAGACGTCGTTAATTGATCAGACCTACTTTGGCTGGATCGATCAGATTTTCATATTAGTTGTTGGTCTAGGATGAAAGTTTGCAAATGTATATATATCAGATGAACCTGCATTACCATAGTAATGAAAGACAAATACTTTCATTGAATACAGGCTCTAATTCCTTTCACTCTTGCTTTGCTCCCCCAAAAAGTTTAAAACAAGGTATCTGAATAGGTGGTATACACACACTTAGGAGACATTTTCACACATTTTCCAGTTACTTTCATTCATAATTTCTTTCATTCTTTCAATATTTACACATACTTTCAAGATTCCAGGTTTTTTTTTTGAAAAATAGTATACACAGAATTATACTCATGTGAATCACCTTCCTTGTGTATAGACACCTGAATATTTCTTTTCTTGATAATATCACTTTTTTAATATCAATACTGTGCATTTTTCTTTTATTTTAACTTTAGTTAGTGATTACTTGATATTTCAATATTTTTTTTAAAAGCTGTATAAAATTTATTGTATTTATTCCAATTTAGTTTTTGTAATGCCTATTTGAAAACTTGATGTTAATATATGCACAATATAAATTAATGAATTATTATAATTTATTATAAATGCTATTATATTAGTAATACTTGTTTTGCATTAAATTTGTTTATAAAATAACTTTGATATTACGCACACTCTGATTGGTCAAAAGCCATGTTTTATGAGAGCATAATACATGCTCACATCATTTTTTTCTCTCTCGAAAAGTTAGTTATTTTATAAAAGCAATTATAAAATAACTTTGATATTACGCGCGCTCTGATTGGTCAAAAAGCCATGTTTTATGACAGTATAATACATGCTCGCGCTATTTTTTCTCTCTCTCTGCTTCTTAAAAGCATTTAAGCGCTAGTTATTTTATAAAAGCAATAAAAAAAAACAGTTTTCCGTGTATTATACTCTGATAAAGACACTTGGGATGTGGAGAGAACACTTGAGAAGCTGGAAACCACTCCGCTACGCGTCGTGGTTTCCTACGCTTCTCTCGTGTTCTCTCCACATCCCGCGTGTCTTTATCAGAGTATAATACACGGAAAACTGTTTTTTATTCCTTAATAAAAAACAGTTTTCTGTGTATTATACGACCGCTACGCGTCGTGGTTTCCTACGCTTCTCTCGTGTTCTCTCCACATCCTGCGTGTCTTTATCAGAGTATAATACATGGAAAACTGTTTTTTATTCCTTAAATTCAATACTAACAATACAATACAATACAATACAATAACTTTATTTAAGGAGGGATACATAATAACCTTTTACAGTTTTCTAACGTACAGCCTGCTACCTTAAACTTTCACTATTAAATCCATATCAAAGTCTTTGTTGATTAGATTATTAAATTTTAGAGTTGCAAAAGTTGATATAAAATGCAACTGAATGACATACCCTAGGGGTACAGTTTACAGTGTATTATCCTAATTATATATCTCTAGCAATGGCAATTTTGTTAATTGACCTCTATAGACTCTGTTGCCAAGGAACAATATTTATGTTCAGCACTTGTTTTACCATCTTTCTTTGCGACATTGTAAATGAATATAGCCAATAGAACAACAGGTGCGACAAGAAAAAACTCCAGCGTAGGATGAAAATCAAAGAACAAAACAGAAGAAGTGATGATCAAAACATTGGTAAGCTGAAAAGACATCACTTGAAACATGTTGTCTCTGAATTTTAAAATAAGTGCAACTGTAAGTCCAAAACAAGCTGTCACAAATATAAGAAGAGTTGACTGTACATTGTAGCCACTGAAGAAGCCACAACTAAAAAGATGCTCTTGAAAGTCTTTCTTCAACAGCAAGGTTATTAAATTGAAGACAATCCCAAAGAAGTACAGTCTGCTGTTCTGGATGTAGATACTTTCATCCATCCCATTACCTTCTTTAAAGATCTTCTCATTATAAATGTTGGCAGATGATGAGAGAAGACACTGAACAAGAACCAAAATATGTCCTTCCTGGATTTTAAATTTGCTTTCTTTTGGCGCAGCTTCTGTCATGTTAGTTATCACAGCCTTGTGTTTGCAAACATATTGGTTGATTTGTGGAGTTTCTTTTAATTGTTGTGGATGATGTAGAACAACTTGGTGATGTTGGTGAAGTTTATTGGAATTATTGTTACTTGACAGGGCAACAATTGATAAAAACAAGATAACTAATGCTGCCCACTGGATGCTAGATAACTTTTTCCTATCAAGAAAAAATTGTTATAATCTATTAGTTTTGAATCATCAAAATTGATAAGTTAGTAAAATATTTTAGATTTCCACATGAAAGTTCTTGTTCCTAAGTGATTTTACTCTGTAGGCTTACAGTATATAAAATATATTTTATGCTCACAACCACTGAGGAGAAAAATAGTAACAATGTCAATATTGTTACTATAGGGGCGTAGTGAGGACCTAGGTTCTGGGGGGGGGGGGGGGGGGGGGCACCTCTGCCAAAAATCTCTAAAGCAAAATAAAAAACAAAAAAACTGCAATATTTACAACGAAATAGGGAATAAAACTTTCTCTACAAAAAGTGGGGGGCGCCAAGTACAAAAAAAAAAAAAAAAAAAAAAAGAGGCCAAAATAATAAAAAAGGGAAAAAACAAACTAGTACCTATTTACCAAAAATTTGGGGGGCAGGTGCTCTCCATTCCCCCATAAGTTTAATATGATGTAAGTAAAAAAAAGTTAACGCCTACCTTAATACAATCCTGAACAAAACAGCTGTAGTTATGATGACAAAATTACCAAACAAACTGTAAAGAGCCTGTGAAAAATTGAACAAATTTTAATATATAGCAGCCAACAGTATTGTACCATATATTAAGATGAAAAAGACTTCCAATCAGATAATGAGTGACTCATTAAACACCAATGTAATCTTGGTAGCATTAACAATTAACAATTTATCTTGAGTATTAGTACATAGCAGAACTGAACAATGCAAACATCACATGGGATGAGACAAAGAAAAAAGCAGAGAAAAGAGTGATCATCTAGGAAGCTAGGGTTAAGTCAAATCAGTCAGTATCATTACCATGTAAAACTTACCGGAGGTAGATGAACAAGAATATAGAATCCCAAAAGATTATCCATGAAGTATAATAATCCAGGAATGGACCATTTAAAAAATCCCAGCCATTTGATTTTCGATGGGTGAAATACTTCTTTCAAGCTCCTTTCCTCTATGAAAAACAGGGAGAAAAACATGAGGACATTATTGTGTTATGATTTCATCAGGCCTAGGGGCATTCATACCATAGATAGTTAGATAGGTTAGCCAGAAAAGCTGCCATATATATATATATATATGCCTTTATGCAAAAAATAGTTCAAGTCTTTCTTTTATTTCAACTCTTCACTATGGTTTCTGTAAGTCCTTGACCTAACCCATTTTTAGCTGGAAAATACCAACCACTGTCACTTTTTGAGATTCCAAAATTTCAATGACATTTTCTCATATTTTAAAGGAGTTTATCGTATCTGTTTACTTAAATAAACTCTAATCTCTTGATCAAGATAAGAGAAAAAAATACCCCACCCCATCCCCTGTGGGATGTTGTTGTGTCTGAGAAATCCCTTTTTTATGCGAAGCTGTATGGAGTTACCAAATGAGGCATGTAAAAGTTTGTATATAGTGCCAAAAAGCTTGTATAGAAGTATGCGAAGAGCGATCACACTTTTGTGTGTCGCAGTGTAATATTAGAGACCTACTGTAGCTTACACCTGAGGATGGCAAGAACAGGATGGCGACGAGGGAACATGACATGAACTCCTTTTCAAAACGTTTGTGTGTGTGCATGCCATTGTCCTCGTTATTGTCATTTGCACTAGAACATTAAAAAGCACCAACTGGCATCCTGGGGAGGTCAGCAATGCTGAGGACGACAACGCTTGTCGTCGTTCTGGTGTAACTGTCCTCAATTCTGTGAAGGTGTAAGGTCTCTATTTTCTATAATAATAGTTACTTTAAGTATTACCTTGAAATATTATGATATACAGAGACATGACGAAGCAGACGACAAACTTTCCTAATTCTGCCATGACATTAACAGTCACTGGTAGATAGTCATAGCCCCCATCTACAAGATAATAACAATATATCAATAATGATAATAATATTAATCAGCTTATATCAGTCAAATTTATCCCATGTAAGTTCTTTTATGTCACGTAGATAAGCCTCAACCTATTTTTCAAGTCTGATCATGATAAAACCAACAAAAATAATAACGGCAAAATTTGGTAGCGTAAAACGTAAACAATCGAAAATATAATATATTAATATAATATAATAATAATAATATTTACTAGGGGGCCTACTCGTCAAGGTGATTTTCAGTAGGGCCCTTGATAAAATGTAAACAAATTGAGACATATAAGCCTAATCTAGAATAAAGTAAAAAAAAATTACGTCAAAGTTTTTTGGGATTTTTCAGAATGTGCACTACGATATCTTACCTCGGATAGAAAACTTAATAAGAAATGTCCTGCAGCAAGCCAAAGTAATAAACAACAAAACCAGTACAACAGTCTGCAATAAACTGGAAGGTTTTCGTACTTTTTTAACACAAGTTGAGAAAAGAATGTTCGTAACTATTGTTTTTGCCGCCATCTTGAATTCTGATTGGGGAAGTCAGCTGTGCGGTTGTCTCAAGGACTCAAAACACCTCAAAACACGTTATCGCAGATCGTCTTACCTATAATGCATTGCGCAAGTATATTCGTCGAATATTAAAATGTTTTGTTTCTCATTAGGAAAAATGGTGGAAAAGACTCACTAATATATGGTATGGGAGCCGGAGGTATCTCCCCTGTTATCTTCAGATTCAGTTCACGAGGATAGCACATTTTTTAGACCTGAGAAGTATTTGCTATTTGGGCTATTATTTGGTGGAGGTTGGTTTGACTCCTGTGTCATATTTATAGGTTTTTCAGTGCAAAGAAATTTGAATCGAATTAAGCTCCGGATCAATGCTCCCATCAAAACCTGGCAACCTTAGGGATGATAGAGAATTCGTCTATCGTTTCGAAACGAGCAAGTACAGCAAGGGCCCTTCTTCAACCCCTCCCTCCAGCTATGACCATGACGACTGTACTGTAAATATCTTTGAATTTTATTCGGATTCAATACATAGTCCAGATACTGAATTGATCACTGACATCATCATGTCGTAGAAAGAAAAATGGGGTATTGATCCTGAATGCGCCCCTATTATCAGTGCAAAAATATCACATTTAATTAAAAATCCAAAACTTTTGTTCCCACTGAGAGCTCACGATTTCTTTTAGTCTCCGCTGAGAAAAAGGAACGTGTGAAGAGCCAACCCAATTCAGCGGGGATAGAAAACATTAGCGGTTGGATCTGCCCCAAATCCTTTGCAGATAAGCAGCTGGTTTCCAAGAGCGACGCAAACTCCACCGCAAGGATCAAATAAACTTTTCCTTGCCCTTGCGGGGGGATTATCATGATGATAATAGACAATTTACTTCGTTTTCGCCTGCGATTGTTTTGCGTTGCTAGGGAAACCAGAACTGAGCGCTGACACCAAAAAGGGCCCTAGTTTGCGGGATCAAAAATGCGGTTCACATAAAGTCAGCCGCGCGCATTCGTTTCTTTTCTTTTAACATCTGAATATTTTTAAGCTTATTAATTATTTCTTTGTTATCGGGAACTCTGCTGATTTCTTGTTCCTTTGCGGAATCATTATCTGTTCTGCTATTAGTATAGTTTCTAGCATCTTTTTTCGTTGTCTCTTTACCAGAGTCCTTGATTTTCCCATGAGAATTTGATTTTCTATATCCACTACTTCCTGTTGAATCAAATGTACTCAAGGGCTTTTCGCCAACAACATCCCGCGCAACTTTTTCTACATATTCTTCTGGTTCGTATTGAATTTCTTCGTACTCTTGTCGATCAGATTTTTTTGTTTTATCAGAGTATTTTTTTCTTTCCTTTACGGATTTTTCTTTGTCCTTTCGTTTCTTTTTTCTGTATTTATGTTCCCCGTTATTAGATTCATCATCGCTGTTGTCGTTTCTTCTCTTATTTCTCTTTTGTTTATCATATTTTTCATCGCTGTCACTATACGTCGATCTTTTCTTCTTCTTCTTACTTCGAGTGAATTCTTCATTCTCGCTATCGGTTAAGTTTCTGTCCTTATATTTTTCACTTGTTCTCTTTTTCTTTTTTCTAGTGTCTTGCTCGTCGCTATCAGACCATTCACTATCAGTTTCTCTTTCCTTCGCTTTCTTTTTCCTTTTTTTCTTTTTATACTCTTCATTGCTATCATTAAAATCACTTTCTTTCTTCTTTGAGCGCTTTTTCTTATCTTTTCTTCGTCTTCTGTTCTCATCATTGCTGTCACTGAGGTCGCTACCAGTTTCTTTATCTTTTCGCCTCTTTTTCTTCCTGCGCTTTTGCTTTTCTTGTCTCCTGGGAGAATCCACACGAGTTGAGAAATCAAATCCCTTGGAAGTCCTAGCAGTGTTGCCACCAAATAACGATGGTAAAGAGGGACCAAATGTTTCTGGAGAAGGCTCTTTTTCTCTTTCTAACGTTTCAGGTAGCATATTCCCTTCTGGGACAAGCACTGGGGCATTACTAACTGGGGGCGCACCTTTCTTTTCAATACTTTCTTTATTTCTTTCTTCGTTATCTTGGACATCCAAGTCAACGGTTTGCTGTTCTGCTTCCTCGTTTTCCTCGCTTTCTGATTCACTTTCGGAGGAACTTTCAGCGAAAATCTCATTGAAAAGATCCATAGGAGCCCGCTTGATAACACCAGCATCGGTGTTTTGCTCGGTTTTGTTCTGTTCTTCCTTATTGGTCCTCTCAGTAGAAGACCTCGTAGAGTTATCTTGGTAGGAAGGCTGTTTTCGTTGCGATACAATACTCTGAAAACCAGCAATCAGCGCAGACGGCTTTTGGACCATCTCCGCCTCATCTTGATGTCCAGTACTCTTGGTTTCGTCGTCTGGCTCACTCAAATGAGGTTTGTATTCAATGGCTTTTACCTCACGAATAACTGATTGATCAGTGTTGGGCTTGTCTCGTCGATCCATCACCACTCCAGTTACTCCAGACCCAGGATAAGGATCAGGAATGTTAAACCTTTTGCATAGTATTCTACCTGGGTGCCATTCAAATCTCTCGCGCGTCAAAGCACCGAACATTTTCATGTTGGCAGCTGTAGACTGGTCTTCCTTCACAGAGCCCTCTCCACTTGGTTTCTCGTCAGTATCTTTGGCTGAGGTGAAGCGAGCCGCCATTGTTTGGCTGAGGTCGCGGTACAAGGAGGCAGCGCGCGCGAATTCTTCCTGTTCACATTCTCGTTCCCATTCAGTCATTTTACTGTGAAAATGGAAGAAAAATAAAAAAAATTCCTCTATAATAAATTCAATTTCATAAACCAAGTGTTGATGTTATCTACAGCAGGAGAGTGAGTCCTAGAGTACGGCAATGCAAAGCGCAGTTACAGAATCTCGAAATGGAAAAATTTCAACGCGTTGCAAAAAACGTTATTCACCAGGCATGTCCAGCTGTACGAAAAACTAAGCGCGAAAAGGATTGTTGTTGTAATTCAAGCGGCCCTCGCCCGAGTCTTAAAAGTCATATATCTCACAGAATTTGAGGAGATGGATCGCACAGATTTACTTTAATTTTTTAAACAACACATATACTTCAACTTTTTTTCGCTAAATTCTTTGAAACGCGTGTTTTTGTATTGGGAAGAGATTTGGAGCAAAGGCCGCTTGGCTAAGCATCGAAGCGCGCTGTGATTGGACGGTTCGTGCGTGCGCCGGACACCTGGGTGAGGTCATCGTGGCAGCCTTCCCTTACTATACAGCGCAACAATAACGGGTTATTTTTTTCAATACCTTATTTCTACATTCGTATACAGTTGTCTAGACAATAAAGGTGCGGAAATACGAGCAACACAATCGTGCAACTTGTCGCGCAACATCGTTGTGTTGCGAATTGCAGAGCGAATGTTGCTCACGTTAGCACCCCGTTGCACAGGACATAGTATAAGCTCTTTCTACTCTCTGCAACAAAGAAAATTTGTTACACGTGTGGTGGTATAATACGAGCATCATTCGCTCTGCAGCTTGATTGCCTGACAAGTTGCACAAATTTGTTGCTCGCATTACCGCACATTGAAAATCCTACCAATACTAGCTGCAGAAAGCCAAATTAGCTGTGTAGCTAACCAACTTACCTGTCTGTCTGTGATGGCATATCTCTATCACTCTTCCCGCTCAGGTAAATTTCGTATCGAGCCTGTTTTTCTGGTTCCTTTGCAAAAGGTTTGAACCCACTTGTGCTCAGCGGTCCTCTTGAAGTAAATCTCCTATCTAAATCGTTATTTTCAAGGGATTTAGAGCTACGCTGTTGAGAAGTGTTCGCTTTTTCCTTGGATTCTTTCAAACGAGTTTTATCTTCTTCGGCGATGTAGTCAAATATCGACTTCTTTGGGGTAGGAAGAGGGACCTCTCCTAAAGCTTCCCCTCTCTCTTTAGCTGTTAGACGTTTACTAGTTTGGTTAGCTTCCTGCCTTTTCTGTCCTTGGTTTATTGGCGGGCCTGACAAGGGTTGTTTGGGTTGGGTGGTTTCTTCTGTCTTATGGAAGGGTTTGAAGTCCCTTGGTACTACAGGTGGTGGATAGTGCTTCCGTGCTGGTGGGGGCTTTGATGCCTTGCAGAAGATTGATAACATCCCACCTGAATTAAAATAGAATATATGAAGGAAGGAAGGAAGGAAGGAAGGAAGGAAGGAAGGATGGAAGGATGGAAGGATGGAAGGAAGGAAGGAAGGATGTAAGGAAGGAAGGGAGGGAGGAAGGATGAAAGGATGGGAGGATGATAGGAAGGAAGGGAGAGAGGGAGAGAGGAAGGGAGGATGTAAAGATGGGAGAATGTAAGGAAGAAACGAAGGAAGGGAGGAACGAAGGGAGGAACGAACAAACAAACAAACAAACGAAAGATGAAACAAAAGGACAAAAAAAAAAAGGAAGGAAGGAAAAGAACGAGGGAGGGAGGAAGAAAATGAATTAATGAATGAATGAGTGAGTGAGTGAGTGAGTGAGTGAGTGAGTGAGTGAGTGAGTGAGTGAGTGAGTGAGTGAGTGAGTGAGTGAGTGAGTGAGTGAGTGAGTGAGTGAGTGAGTGAGTGAGTGAGTGAGTGAGTGAGTGAGTGAGTGAGTGAGTGAGTGAGTGAGTGAGTGAGTGAGTGAGTGAGTGAGTGAGTGAGTGAGTGAGTGAGTGAGTGAGTGAGTGAGTGAGTGAGTGAGTGAATAACCAGCTTCTACCTTGTCCAGATGATTGCTGAGGTCCACTCCAGCCATGCAGATCATTTCTCCTTTGAGGTTTGGATGTATTTAGTTCAACATCATACTTGGACAAGTTATCTTGTGCATAAATGTCTTCATCATCCTCTTCTAGTGCACCAACACCAAATCCCTACCACAAAGTGCAAAGGGTTAATTTGAATGTTTTTCAGAAAGCCAGTGTTAGGACAAAAGAAACAAGAATATACACAGACAAGACCATTTTCTTGCTTCCTCTTTGTTTTTCATTGTTTACAAAAAAAAAGCACAAGTCTATATATTTATTTTACTTTCTAGTAGGTCTGAAACTGCTAGGACAGGGGCATACCCAAGATTTTTCGAAGGGAGGTGCACCAATCTGAAAAGCTGCCATTTTGTTTTTCCCCTCTGAAATGCTCAACCAAAGAAAGGAACTTTTTATGGGCACCCAGATTGTTAATGCTAGTTGGACTGTTCAGGAGATGCTTCTGGACATGTACATTATAATATTAAATTCCATTATTTTTTACCATTACAGCCAGATTGTCTTATTATTTATCACTCCTTTTCTAGAAAAAGGGGAGGTCACAGGTACCCTAGGACCCCCAAATATGCATGCCCCTGTAGGCATGTATATAAATGTCAATAATACTTTTTATAGTAGGTATTCCTACCTGGCCTCTGATGCCAATCCTGCTTGCAGATGTTCCCATTCCCAGCCAGTCTGTCTGGCTCTGCAAAGCTGTCCTTGGGTTAATACCACTATAACCAATGCCATGCAAGTCATCTTTTGAAGTGAACTCCAATGATTCAACATCCTTAGGAGCAAAAAAGAGACCAACAGCATAGATATCATCTTCGCCATCTGGTCCTGTGCCAGGTGGACCTATACATCCATATGTCTATGTATATGACAAAAAAAGCATGTTAGAATGAAATATATTCTTCTTCGTCTTTTCTTTCGTCCCCATGAGTTGCAAGAGTGAACTCTACGCGTCTATATATCACACAGATGTAATATGGACCCCTTGCATGTGACGTCAAAGCAGCTCAATTTGGAGGACAAAAAAGAATTTTAATCTCCTGAGAATTTAGGACCCATTGTTTTGTCCTCCAATTTTAGCTGCAAGGGGTCTATAGACTGTCTTAGTTGACAATGTCATTCACTTTCTTTGCCTTACCTATCATGCAACGTTGCATGTGACATCGTGAAAACTAGATTGTACCTTGTCACCACCAGTGCAATTGTGAGGTTCATCATGTATAATATCGTAAAAGTAGAACTTTTTTCTACTTTTTGCAACCTCACCAGTGACTTCACACAGCTGGTCACATGGTGCAATCTCAAATTTTTGCAACACTACATGCAATGTTACATGAAAAAAACTACATTGTGTGTCTGAACCTTTAGTGGTTCATAAAGAAATAATACTCAAGGGGTTGTTATTACATGATCTAAAAGAGCGGGGTTGGTAACGTTACGTTGCATATAGGGGCAAGTTGCATATAGGGGCGCTTTGCATATAGGGGCGCTTTGCATATAGGGGCGCTTTGCATAATCTCTTAATTGCTATTAAATTTTGGTTCTTAAATTACGGCTCATCTCCACACAACAATTTTCTTACATCTTATTCATTTAAAAAACGATTTTTTTAGTAACTTTTCAAATTTTTTAATTTTTCAGCCGCGGATTCGAAAAACAAAAACCTATTTTATAACATGTTTTCCAAACAAACCTCAATCTAATTTATTCTATAATTATTCACAATACAATATTGTATTCTTATCGCAAAAAGAATTGTTATTCTAATACATGAATTTGGCTCGGCAGTATGTTCCCTTGCCGCACTGAAAATTCCATGCGTGCTGAAGAATTCAAAGAGAAATTGATCTCTAATAAATTTTCCGCTTTTTATCCCCTAGCCTTAAAACTTCGTCAAATGCCATAAAAACAGTAAGGAAACCCATTCCAAGTTATTTCGAGTTATTTCAATCTTCATTTTTACACGTTGTGAGACGTCTTATCGGCCCTATATGCAACATAACGTCAAGAGGCGCCCCTATATGCAACGTAACGTCAGCAGGCGCCCCTATATGCAACGTAACGTCAGCAGGCGCCGTTTTAATGCTTTGCTGGATGAATAAAAAATAGGAGCCAGAAGTAAGCAGGTTTGAATATTTAGATAACCAAGGAGAGAGACAATTTTGATATGTACTCATAGATGAAATATTTCAAAATTATTTAAGGGCTGACCAGGTTAACCGAAAACCTCTTCTTTTAATTAAAGTTGATAGTACAATTTTTTTGCAAGACATTTTAGAGTAACTGGCCGCCAGTGAGCTATCTTTGCATTAGAAAACTTTGAAAAATTACTCTAATAAACGAATAAACGCTTTGATGAGTCGAATTTAAGAGCCGTTAAGAGATGATGCAAAGCGCCCCTATATGCAAGATCGATCAATATCGTCCTGAACATCGTTCCAGAAGTAAGTATAGTATTATATATTTTCCGTATTTTATGCAATAAGGCAGATTATTGGGTTCAAAAAGACGCAATTCCTTTTGTTGGTATGTTCACGTCGTATTATTAGAACATTTTGCTCTGATTTTACGCATTGAAAACTTTCAGGCCACATAAAAATCGAAATATCTAAGTTGATGTTGCCTTGAAAAATTTGAAAAAGTTACTAAAAAAATCGTTTTTTAAATGAATAAGATGTAAGAAAATTGTTGTGTGGAGATGAGCCGTAATTTAAGAACCAAAATTTAATAGCAATTAAGAGATTATGCAAAGCGCCCCTATATGCAAAGCGCCCCTATATGCAACGTGCCCCTATATGCAACGTAACGTTACCAACACTGCTGATCTAAAATGGGAAAGCAGTAAACAAAATCTATTCACCTTCTTTGCTTCTCGTCTAACTCTAGGCCCCACTCCCTGACCTTCCTTCCAGCCCATTTGACTCAGCAACTTAATTCCCACAGACATTTTCACAGGAACAATAAGATCCTGTAGCAAGTTTGCACCTAAAACAGCCGATCCTGCACCACCAGTACTCCCACTAGGTATCTTGCCACTTGTACTGTCATCACTCCGACTTGGCAAAAACTTCTCTGTGGTCACCACTCTTTTTGGCGCAATCCCGAATTCACTTAAGTCTTCCTCATCCATAAAGTCCTCGGGTCTCTGTGTAACTCGTTCGCTAGTTTTCTGCGAACGAGACGATACGAATGTCTTGGGTGTCCAACCTTCTTTGGTGTCGACAGTGTTGAAATAACCCGCTGAAAATCCGCCTGTAAACGCGCCATGAAAACGCCTCCTGCCACGGTCATCCGTGACGACTTGTTCGTGTATTGGCACTGGTTTTTTCCTGGGAGCATCATCTTCAAGCTGTTCAAACGGAGTCCCAAGTGCAAAGAAGTCTTCTTCATCACCGTCCGCCATCTTGTTTTTGGACCATGTGCGCATGGTATGCGGCATAAACTGCTGATCACGGCATCGCTGTCTCGTGCTTAGGACCACAGATTAATTTTTGGCAAAAAAGCACTTGAAATAGAAGAAGAAATCATTCGTTATAAAAATGTTGTTTTTAATTATTTCATATTTCATTTTGTTGTTTTTTTCTGAGTATTTCAGCTCATCTTCTTTGAGATGTTTAATATTGGGCTTCCTGTGGAGATGTAGCCGCAAAGACTTGTGGTCCATATCAACATAACAGACGTCGTCCATGACAACACAACATGGTGGACTAATGGTCGACAAAATGGTCTGAAAATCACGGTATTTTACGCCGATTTTAACACACACGAAGCTACAAGCCTCCTCTAAACGAAGGTTAGTGATAGATCTAGTTATCGTATTAAAATGTTTAGAGATCGCATGTGGTTTTGTTCTCAAAAACAAATGCACAACTCAACTTGATCTCATTTTTTTTTTAAAGGAAAACAAAATGTTGTCCAATCTCGATGCAATCCATATATCAGCAGTTCTTGAAGACTGTGCTGATCAAATTGCTATTCTGGGACATATAATGCCAACATCTCTTGAAGGACGACCAGATGCAAGTCAGGTAAGCTCGCTCTCAGATTTAAGAAAAAAGGTTTTATACTTTGACTGCAAACTTTTTATATATACATAAGCTTATCATGTTGTATTATGAGTACTTAATATTTTATGAAATTTATTCTCTGTTGCTGATGGATTATTATTTAATCTTTTTATAGATAATAGATGATGAACTTGGAGAGATCCTGCAGGGACAGAAGGACTTAGAACAGCGCTATGAAGCTGTAAGTCATTAAAAAATTGTCTCCTTTCTTGGTTCAACAGTGAATATAGATGGCAGTAGGACAGTAGGTAGTGTATGTCGCTAATGCATACTATCACTGTCATCATCATTATAGTTTCTAGTCCTGCCATCATTTGATAACAAATTTGTTCGTGGTTTTCTTTGTTGAGTACAAGTTTTCTTCTTAAGAAAACCCAGTATGATAACTTCCAGTTCTCTCAATATTTGACAGCAATAATTCCAAAATACAGTGTAAAGAAACCCCTTTCCATAACCAGCCAATAGTTGATTCAATAGTTGATTCAATACTCGAGTTGCATGTGATAAACATTCAGTAAATGAACCATTTTCCCCCCTTAGATGCTGAGCCACAGAGAAGATGTCAAAGCACAACACTACAACAACCAAACCAAGTTATTTGAATCTGACGCTCGTGTGTCGTCAGCAGCAAGGTCACTTAGGGATGGTGCACAAGGTAATTAACATGTTTTATTATTTGAAATAGTGTGTGATATTGAGTGACATCAAAATGATAAAATTGATATCCCCACTCCCACCAGTGGTCATGCAGTGGGGATACGATTTATATCAACATTGGTGGTGTCAAATTTCAACCAAAGTCAAATTTTCCATTATTTTTCATTGAAGATTTCATATAATAAACAGAACATTACATGGCTGCTTGGAGATACAAATTTTATCTTCTTGTGCTGATATTAACAGTCTCTCACTTGTTCGCTCTGCTCACTTGTGAGAGATAATATCAACACTCAAAGATAAAATTCGTATCGCTGCACGACCATGTAATATCCTATATGTATAGAATCAGTAGTAAGGATCTATGATTACTGGCAGAATAATCCCCATAAAGACATGGAAAACAAGCTTAACTCAATGTATAGCGCTTTTGATTATATTTACATAGAAAAAGGTGGTATATCATATATGTATATGTATTATATAAGTCATAAATCATTAATGATCTTTAAAATAATGGATATTTAATGGAAATGATTTGGATTGTTTGCAGCACTTAACAGGAGCTTTAAGCAGAATCCCTTGACAAGTGATAACCTGGCAAAGATCCAGGAAGACAGGTATGAACATGATTTGAATGTTACCAGCATACCACTCGTATAATCACTGTTTTCCCATTCAATCCCACAATGCACTGTCACATAACCCAGTTTTTCTCAACTTTTGAATGGGTTTGGAATTCAAAATGTTTATGGACACATGTGCAGACACACACTTCTGTACCAGTACACACATTAAATAATGTGTTCCTAAAAAATTACAAACGCACACTTTCACTGCTGCGCACATCTATCAATACATGAATTGTTTATACATAACACATACTATTTTACTAATGCATACATTAAACAATGTGTTCATAAAAAAAATGACACGCACACACTTTCACTGCTGCGCACATCTATCAATACATGAATTGTTTATACCAGCACACACTATTTCACCACTGCACACATTAAACAATGCATGAATTGTTTATACACCAACACACACTATTCTACCAGTGCATACATTCAGTATTCACAATTAAATACCTCTGACTAGAGTGATTTTACATGGCCCTTGAAGTAGTAAGATTTAATACATAGTAGTAGACACTAATTCCATTGTTTTCTTTTGTTTTACTTTGATTATTAGTCACTAATCATTCAACTTTGTTTCATGAGTCAAGTAAAACCACTCTACTTAAAAAAACACACATCATTTATGCTTATAACTAGTAAAAAAAATTAACAATAGTTTACTGTAGTTGTGAAAGAGCCATGGTAAAAAAATAAGTACAGCAAGCTTGATAGAGATTCTTAATTTTTTTATTTTCACAGAAAATTTTTGCAGGATGTTATTGAGGCGACACTGGCTGAAGTCATATCAAGTAATATGTTTGATTCTCTTATTGATGCTGTCAGTACAGAAAAAAAGAAGAAGGCTGCTCTACAGCAAACAATACTCAAGTAAGTATACAATATACCCTATAAATCATTCTCTGACAACCATTATCTGACCAAGTATATATTTTTTAACCAGTACAGTAAGTTGTAAACTGAGATCTGTGCTACATCGTGCTTTTCCTATTGGGTATTTTTAGTTATCTACTTTTCCTTTGGACTATTTTCATATACTATATTGACAGCTATTGCCCAATAAAAATTGTAAAATAAAAATAATAAAAATAAAAAATACAACTCTTTGAATATTTAATATTTTATCTTGAAGTCAAAGTGTCATTCATTTAGTTGTTTTTTTCCTTGACATCTTAGGGAGGAAGAAAGTCGAAAACTTGTAAAGAGCTTGCAGAAACAATTAGTAGAAGTTAAAAAAGAGAAGGAAAGTGAAATGCAGGTTGGTGGGAGAATATAGTTTTATTGAAAAATAATATAATTTATAATCATAAAATATTGCCAAAAATATAAACATATATAAAGATAGTGACAGTGTGTGTGTTTGTTCCTGATTAGTGAGAAGCCATTGTCTCACCTAGACTGGATTAGAGCAGTTTTCGTATGAGTGGGAAACATACTGACTTGCAGCATGTACATGGTACAACATGCTGTAACATTGAAATGGTTTCCCATTGTCTTCCAGTAATTAATCCAATCACAATACTTACAGATATGACAAGATACAGTACAGCTACTGTATGGCTACGAATTTTACTGTATCATTTCCCACTTATCAAAGATGATAATAATATCATTGCTTTATTTATTTGCAGGGCTCAAAATAATGGCCAGCCATAGGCCGTTCAAAATGTCCAGCATGTGATTTTTTATTTTGTTTTCAAATATGACCAGTCAACATGTCCGTTCAAAACTGTATTTGACCGGTTAAGTACCAAATTTAGCCAGACATTCACCGTTGATCAGCCGTTATTTTGAGCCCTGATTTGTGTATCTTAATGTTAGTAACAATATTCGTCAATGATAGGCCATTGGCCCACAAGCTTGGTTATCAAGAATCATTAATGGTTGAAGAAACAAGTTTGATGATACAATATTTAATATTTTTATCATCAGCAACGGAATGAAATGATTGCACATCTCAAAGATCAGCTTCAAGAAATGAAAGCAAAGACAAGTATGGAAGGAAAGTACATCAAGAAGGATGCAGAGGTAGTGATATCAATGTATGGCTTACAGTGAGGACACTCGAACCGTGAACACTTTGAGGTTTTTTCATACTTTTTTTCTCCTTTATCCCTTGTATGAATCGATTGGAAATATGATTTATTTTGAACAATAAGATTATTTGAGTTCAGTGCTTCATTTTCAGAAGGTTTGAAGCAGTAGAAAGTTCATAAAATAAAAAAATTATAAATATCAAGTGTTCATGGTTTGAGTGCCCTCACTCTAAGAATAAACATTTGCAGCTTAGTATAATGTTTTCCCATTTCAGATCACACCATTCCCTTGTGTATAATTTCTTTCTTTAATGCATGAATTTGGATGTAACACAAATCAAGAATCAAGATGCATGACAAGTGGTCTGAAATGAGAAAATATTATGACAAAGGTGTAAAAAATCCATAGGAGAGTTGAAATGAAATACACAGCTGTCGATAATACATGAGATTTATTTATTTATTTATAACAACTTTATTCGCATACTGATGACAAAGAAAACGCAAAAAGGGTGTTGACAGAGAGGAACTAAATCCCCATATAAAGACAACCCCCTATTAAGTCATGCTAATAATTAAGGAAATTTAACAATTTGTAAAATGTATAAAATATGGTAGCTAAGATATATTACTATACGAACGAATATAAAAAATACATCAATCCCACAAAAATTCTGTAACAGAAGCTCGTATATACCCCTTGCTCTCAACAAGAGAGAAAGGATGTCGTTACAGAATTCCTCTGGTTTTGGACGATAAGAAAGGCAGATAAGATATAATATTATGATAAGAAAGAAAGAAAAAAATTCTCACTCTTTCTAACTCACTTTGTTGATTTTACCAGGTGCGTGTTTCATGTACAATGAAAAAGTGCCAACAGACTGAAAACAGCCTGAAAGAAGAGCTAGAGGTAGGTTTGAAGTGTGAAGAATAGTAAAAGCTACATTTATTAAACTACATACAACTTGTGAAAATGTACTAAATAGCACCAAACCCATTTGTTTTTCATTGTTTGAATATTACATTTTTATTTTAGTAAGTACTATATTATTTATCATTGCCGTTTTCTCATAACAGACATTAAAATACAAGATTGATGAAGAATCACGTGTGAATGCAGAGATTGAAGCATACCTAAAACAACACCATCAGGTATTATAATCATTCATTTTATTCACAAGTTATAAAGTTTAAAGGGGGACTACATTTAGTATGACAATCACTCAAAATTTAATTTGGATGAAACTTTCTTGGAATAATCTCTAAGGGTCTCAAAAACACACACTGGTTAAAGAGTTTTCTTGATATTCCAATGGGAAGTATTATATTTTTACTAATTTTTAACAGTCATAGTCTGTGATGTCATTTACTCAATGCCAAACATCGCTCCATACATTTCCCTGTATTTTGTGATCAAAATATCTGCTAGTTCTATACTCAACACTGAAATAAGAGACTTAAAAATCACTTCTAATCACAAGTAATGTAAGAAAAGTTCGTCAGGCGACCTTTGGGCATCATAGAAATAAAATAAATCAATAAGTTATTTACGAAGAAATGTATGGAGTGATGTTAGTTGAGTAAATGACGTCACAGATGTCTAAATAAACCCTTCCTAAATTCAGCGGATATCTTCCATCGTGATCTGAAGACCTACCAGATACTCACTACCTGCAACAAAAAGATAAATAAAATTAATATACCATAATATACATATTTCAATAGTTTATTTTGCATTTAGCTTCTTGAAGAAAAAGTGGAGTACTGGATGGAAAAGTATGATCATGATGTGGAGCAAAAACAACATGAACTGGATGTTCTCAAGGTATTAACTGTCGTATACTTGTATCCATCTTCATAATGACATGACCAACACATCCAAAAGCTTCTGGGTTTTTGGCTTTCTTCAATCAAATACTGTGCAATTTTCCCAGCAACTTGTCTTGCACGCTGTTGCAAGACAAGTTGCTGGAGGATTGTACAGTGTAACAGGGGTTGTTTCGCAATATTTTCTCGGTTCTACTTTTCACAATGAATTGCAGCAACTGTCAACCCCATTGCACAATGTATCACCCCTTTAGCAACGTGTCTTGCAATTTTAAGGCTTATTTTTCAAGTCGTTGGAAGTTGATTAGATCAAATTGTAGTGTAACACCTTGGCAACCTGCAACGCTATATTTTCAAGTATTGCAAGGCAAGTTGCTGAGAAAATTCCAGTGTAACAGGGCCTTTAATAAAAGTATTTTTTTGATTGATGGGAGCCGAAAAACCATACATCAGCAGCTATCATTGTCGCATAATTATATGAAAATGGGCGAGCAGTAAAAAATATAAGTGAGGAGTTCTCCAACTGCAAATAATTCCAAATCATTGTACAGAATTAAAAATGAAAAATGCTTCATAATTTGTAGAATGAATGATTTAATTTTATTTTAGAAAATTGGCTGCATAATTAATAAAAAAAGATGTGAGAAAATTCAAGTATTTTTTATGTCATTTATGAAGTTTATTCAATATATTTTTATTATAATTTAGTTAATTTTATATGAATTTACTCAATATAAATTCATTCCTAAATAAATATATATTTTATTTTTACAGGCTTCAAAAGCTAATGATCTTGCTAGGCTACAGGAACTCACACAGAAAGTAAGCAACAGCATTAATCATTGCTTTACATTATAATTTACTGTTATTACTACCTCCCATAATTGTGGGTTTTTTTATTATTATTTTTTACTTCTTTGAAATAAAAGTTTCCATTTCCAATACCTTATGGGATTGGTGCAAGACATGAGTTCACTGTATCTTGAAATCTAAATTAAAATATTTACAACAATTCATAGTTTTACTAAATAAAAGATCAATCACTTAATAATTAAATAAAGTAATTAAAGAAACAAGGTATTTAACTTGGAATTAGGTGACTGATACAATTGTGAAGTGAGAGTCAGGTGAAGAAATACGTCATTTACTGTAGATATGATCAGTTCTTGATTTAACAGGCCCTAACTAAGAATCATCTTGTTGTAGTACTCCGAATATGAAAAAGTTGTCATAGAAGATCGCGTAGAGAAAGAAAAGGCAAGACGACAAGCCGAACAAGAAGCTGAAGAGCTCAAAGCTACCATCAAGGTAAGATTGACTGGAGCACTTTTCTTCTCATGGTAAAAATATTGTTCGATTGATTAAGGAATGATAGCCCTTTTGAAATACTTCATTGGTATAATCCACCATTATTATAATGATAACTAATTGAATTTTAGAACATGACATTACTGCTGTCTTCATTGTTACGTACTGATTGAGATGAGAATAACCCTCTCACTCTAAAAATCTTCTAAAAATGGCACTCATCCGTGAACGTCAAAAATTCGCAAGAGTGCCTTTTGGCACTCTCACTTCTATTTGAAGGCAATTTTTTCTTGTTTCAAAAAATGGTATTCAATTGTAAATAGTATTATCATAAAGTCTTTTTATTGAATAATAAACTTTTTAACTATTGTTAACCATGAAATCCTACAATTTCAAAGTTATTCTTGTTATGACAGAGGTACCCCAGAACTCTAATATATTTTGTAGAATTTCTTGGGCATTTTCCTCCTGGGGCCCTTTGGGAGTGAGAGGGTTAAACGACAAATAATTATAGTCCAGGACTATAATTATAGTCTGGACTTTCATCTCAATCAGCACGTAGCAACAAAGACAAATATTTTGCTGTTCAATTCTCTAAGTCAGATACAACTTTGCAAGCTAGAAATTAATTGTCTAACATATATCTAAATTTCATGTAAAATACACTGTATATCAACATTTTTAATAACTAAATTTTTGAGTTTGGCTTGTGAGACAGATTCAAAACCATTAACTTTCCTATTAATTTTTAAGAAAATTATAATATTGATCCTGATGCAATGAATATAAAAAATCTCTTCACAATTGTATAATAAATATTTTTTGTTATTTATTGTAGATTCAGTCTTGGTGGCGAGGAGTTATGGTCAGGCGACAGTTAGGACCATATAGTAAAAAGAAAAAGAAAAAGGGCAAGAAAGGAAAGAAGTCAGGGAAGAAGGGAAAAAAGGGAAAAAAGAAATAATAATTTTTTTCTCTTTTCATTTTTGTGTATACTTATAATAATCATATTTTGAAAAGTGCGAATAAAAAAATGTAAAGTTTTTTTCCTTGTGATTGTGTTAAATCTTGGTATTTTGCTTTTATGGTAAAACTGTTAAATTATATACACCTAACTGCAAGGATGTTGTCATATAAAAATAATAAAATTACAAAATAACAAATAGGATAATAGGTAATAATATGGTTTTGAGTTCAATTTGGGATTAATTTGCACAAGTGTTTTTTTCAAAGAGTTCAAATTGCACGAGACTGTATTACTTGTTAATAATATACATGAAAAATCTTACAAACTTTACTGTCCGACATTGAAAAACTCAAGAAAAACTCTGAGCATACGCTCAATGACGTGAGATAGCATCAGCAGCGTGCGCTTTTGAAACCGACAAAAAATTTATTCAAAAACAAACAAAATCACCAACTTTTTAGCAGTTTTCACCGCTTAAACTTGTTCCTTCGTGATCGGAAAATGCATAGTCTTGATGCTTAATAATGTTATCAAGAGCAGAATAATAAAAAATTGGTTTCAAGACCGTTTTTAGAAATTGTAATTTGCACTGTGTTACAGATTTTTGCACTGAATTACCTCTAAAATGCACTGTTTATCAGTAAATCAGAATCAAGTAATTTTTTTATGTATATTATTATGATCATAAAACCCCCTAGATTGATGAGAATATAACTGTTTAGTATATACCAATAAGATAATCTCAAAAATGTAAGTATATGATTTCAAAACAGTGAAATAATTACATCTGTTTTGCAAAAATAATTAATTCCTATTTTATATATATATTTTTTGATAACGTTCTTGCAAAGTTTTCAAAACTGAAATACTATTTATTTTGGACAGACTTGTAACCGTGGCAATAATCAGAAAAATTTGATGACAGGCTTTGAAATTTCCCCCAAACAAAACCCTAACCCAAGGTCAAGCATAATTTCTTGTTTCACTGAACATCAATATTTTTGAAATTAATAAATTTTGAATTATAAACCCTGCAAAAATACTCCATGAAATTGCTTCTATTTTTTTAAAGAAATGGAGAGCATTAACACTCTCATTCATAATTACAACAATAGGGGAAGTTGGAATTCATAAAATTACATTAAAATATTCCTAAGTCGCAGGAGGAAAAAAATGCAGAACAAAAAAAAAAAAAAAAAAAAAAAGAAGAGGAGCAATCCTTTTAAGCTTATATTTTGGAAAAAAGAATTTTCAAACAATATTTAGAAAGAAAATTTTGATAGCAGGATAAATTGTACTTTGGTTACTAGGTAAACTGTACTTTGAATCATAAACGCTAGATATGGTTTTGCATATAAGCATTTTATATTTTTGCAAACAGTGCAGAATCCTTTTTTGGTAATCCTTTAGTTGAATGTAATCATGTGAAGGACAAAACATGGAATCTTAGCGACCTTAAAAGAACATGGGTCGAAGAAAACGAAATTGAACGCAGAAACACGTAGCTCGTGACAAATGCGTTGGTTGAGAAAGGAAATGAAATACCATAGAACCTAGATATTTTGAAAATATTTAACGCTTGTTTGGCTCAGAATAATTCAAAGGGTCCCATCTACGATGAGTCATCAACTTCCTTTAAGTGTAAGATCTAGAATTGAAATTCTTTTCACTCTAGATTGCAAAAAATATCGAGACAAACAAGCATATAAGGTAGGAATGTGAACAATTAGGAGCATAATGGGATCAATACAACGAATCCATACCTTTTTTCTGCGAACATCGATTTTACAACCAGCTCCGCCGCCATTTTGCTCAACTAGTCTCCAGATCCTTCTCGGCAACAAAAAGTTACGCCTGATTGAAACTACGTTTTGAAAAGAGTGAAAATACCCAGTTTTCGAACTCCTATAGTTTCGTTCTTTTATCTTGAAACTGCAACCCAGCACTACAGAGTACTTTCTAAACTCTTCCTTAAGTTACATACGGGTTTTGAGCCACTAAAATGGCATTTATAGGTATGAAATCTATAGTTTTGTTGGTAGCTGTGTGTTTAGTTCTCGAAGAGTGCGAGGGAGTAAAAGAAACGCTGACAACGCATAATTACAGGGAAAGTACCGAGATGAGTAAGACCTGCATGGTCTCCTAGTTTATATTGCTTATAGTGCATCTTAAGCATCTTTTATAAGTGTAGTAATTTAAGGCAAACAATAATGGGAAAATTTCCCCTTTCCTTAATATTTTTCAAACATAGCATTTGTAAATAAAAAAATAAAACTTAAAATCAGAAAAAAAAAGAAAAAAAAATATATTTCATAATAACGAAATGAAAATGGAGGCCAATGAAAGAAAGCAACATAAATCCATTCTTACGACATCCTTATTTACGATTTATAGGCCCCTTTTTTTAAGTCGTTGGAAGTAATCCTAAAATTTTCTTATAAATAATGATAAATTTTCGATTTTTTTCTCAAAGCACTATAAATACTGTAAGAATACAACAATGTCAAGATCCAAAAAAAATAAAACACTTCTTTGAAGACTTGACTACAGCATATTTTTATTTTCTATTTATATCTATAATACATCACAACGATAAATCTTTGTGGAGAGCAGTGAAAAGTTATCATTTGCGTTATATTATTGAATGCATAATTTTTACTTTAAATATGTAAATAAGGTTCTCTACTCGATTAGAATTATAGACAAATAAATCAATATTTTCAAGCAAAAAACTATTTATACAATCAGGTATACATTAAGTGTTGTACAAAGTATATTTTCTGAACCGATCCACACCTAAAACATTGACATATTATTGACCTTAATTACGAGAGGTGTTCATGCATGAAACTGATAAGTATATCAGACGCGTTCAAAATAAATGTTTCAAAATTTCTCACTTCTCAAAGTAATCCCTTCTTTCTTGAGCTTGAAGCTTTTTGTCCTCAAAGCAGACATCTTTGTTTTGCTTTATTCGAAGAAGCCGTGACCACCAAGAACAGCGTTTCGTTCGTTCAAGACGAAACACTATCCTTGATCGACACGGCTGAGCCGATCAAGGATAGAGTGTTTCAAGCTAAAGACGAGAGTCTAAACAGAAAACTTGTCTGTGACATTGTCGATCAAGGATAGAGTTTCGTTTGGATTATGCTTTACTCGAAGTGGTTGGTTTTGTTTTTTCACACTCCTCAGAAGACGAGCTACATTCTACTGCACTGTCTGTAATGTCGTCTTCAACATCTGAAATGAAAGAAATAAAATTTTGAGTTAAGGGTCGATTAAAATAAGCGATAGAAATCGACAAGAATAATTAGAGATACGAAAAATACGAAGCATTAAGAAAGAAGAGACGTACCATCATAAGAAGGAGGATCGTGCTCAGGATTTTGAAATGGTTTCGGTCCTGTTAGCTGGCAAGCTATAGAAAAGGCAGCAGCAGTACAGAATTGACTATCGGGCAGCTTCTTGAGTTCTTCCATCGTGTTCGTTAGCGAAGTAGGTAATGAATAAGTTCTCTGAGGCAAGCTTCAGTGATTATATAGAACCCAAACAGGGGAAATACCTTGTTGCTTTAAAAACTGAAAGTTTGCGTTTGGTGATGAGTCAGAACTTGAAACTGCTTGGATGCAGAATTTCTAATGAAGTTTTGCGCGTCAACCCCGTGGGCGATAAAGGGGAAATTTCCCTTATTAGGCCATCGACTCTTCTGGATAAGACAGGTTTGTCTCTCATTGGTCAGAATTCAGAATCATGTTGGTTCTCATCAATAACATCTGCAAGCCAATGTCAACTATTTATAACATTTTTAATTATATTCGAACAAACACAAGGGACGCGCTAAGCCAGCAAGTTTGAAGCAGCTGGCTCGCCGTTCAACAATGTCTAATCTTCATGAAATAAAATTGAATCTAGCTCTCTGAGAGTCATCCCCCAATGCCATACATCAAACCATCTATTGCCTTTTTCCTCCTAAGCATTATTACTGGGAGCATCGCAACTAAGGGTATCTATGAATAAAGATGATGGGTTCACCTTCACTGACATTGATGACGTTGAGGGGGTAAAATGTTTCCTACTGTCAAAATATGTGCTTACTTGCACATGAATAAAGTGCGTTTAAGCGCATTCCTTAGAGATGACTACTACAGCGTGGTGACACGTTTGACAATGACATTTACTGGGTAGATAGGAGAATATGCGCCTCGATCGTAAGACGTGGCAAAGCGGAAAATTCGCGTCTTTTGGGGAATGAAACCTCAAATCTTTCTCGACAAGATGTGGAAGCATCTTCAGTCTATAACTGTCTCTGTTTTGAAGTTGTGACGATGTCTGTAGCCTGTGCTAGATCGAGATTTATTGCCACACCCAAGAAACTGAATCTGGCTGTCAATCAAAGACGCTCCGCGCGTGTTGTCACGCACGTCACGAAAGGAATATGATCAAGAAAATGAAAGCAAATTGAGCCCAAACATCATGCCACCAAAACCGATCCAAAGCGAGGAAAACGAAAATGGTAAAGACGAGAAAAAGGATGTCAAAAGCGACCAAGAAGAAAAGAAGACAGGGAGCCAAACCAATCATTAGTTAAGACTGCAGAGAGATGAAATGTGGTATTTGTTATTAGAATCATTCTAGTCACCGTTTGGACCTTAGGAAGTTTGTGCGCACCGAAAAGAAACGTGCACCACACGATATAGGATAAGGTAAGAGATGATTTTATAGGATTCATATTGGAAACTATTGACATTTATTTTTCTTCTCATGAAAGGAAAGGATGTCAGGGAAACCACCGAACGATTTTTTTTCATTCCCCCTACGCCAAGAATTTATTTTGCTACGTCAGTGCTAAAACGCTTAACCAGCTAAATATTATATTTATTTTGTGATTAATGTTAAATTCTTTGGGGAAATTATTTTTTTTGATAAATATAAAGCAGTATATTTTAGAGCTATCAAGTCAAAACTTGGTTGTGCGTCTGCTCTGACCGTATTCTTGAAACCCTAACAAAATATTAAGGATGGCAAATAGCTGTTTCCAAAACAATGAACTCACGCATCCTGATGGTTTCTACAAGTGTATTCTGTGGATTTTGTTCATCTTATTTATTGCGGGATTAATATCAGGAATTATAGTAGCAATAGTACATTATGCATAGTGTGAACGGTAGGTCAACCTCATGTATTTATATAGAGCCATTTAAATCCGCAACTTGTATGTTAGTAATAATCTACTCTTGCTTTGACTTGGACTATATTACACCCACCACCCCAAAATACTATCAAAACCAAAAAATATTCATTAATCATAAACGATTTCTGTAGCTGATAAAACGTTGACAAAGCTATAATTTTAGTCACAATTATGACCAACGATCGACAAGTCTGAAACTCCCCTTAACAGGCGGTTGATATAAAACCTCCGTACGAGCAGGTGGAATTGTTTCTCTGAAAGTACAGTATCGCTGATTCATAACGGACCTTTGAAGGGAAACAACATGTCCAATTTTCAAATTGAGGAATATGGTGCTCCATCGAGATGCTGTTGTTGTTGTTGTTCAGTATTCATCATCATCCTTATCGTCGTTCTTATTTTGCTCTGGAAACCGTTTAATGTATATTAAAAAAATATAAGGTTGTAATATTTCCTCTTTATATTACTATGTGTATATATATTGTTTTTTATTTCTATGCCTGACTACAGCTATAACATTTTTGAAATTTTCTCCTTATTCCATTTCCTTTTATCCCAAATTTTTTATTCCTTGTGTTATCTAAAATATTTTTTCTCATTTTCAGATAAGTGCTAACTGTTTTCTGTCTACTGTGTTAAGGTTAGTATGAGATATACCTGTCTTGATTTCAACTTTTATGATGTCTAGTTAGATTAAGAAGAATAGAATAAAAATATCTAAACCACTAGCGATGAATCGATGGGTTATTGTGAGCGACGAATCCATGAGTTACGAAGCAAAATATTTACCTATTCATTTGAATCAGGGTGCTAGATTAGTAGAATTAGGAACGGAGCGAGCGAAGGAAACAACAATGACGAACAAGTTTGAAAATGATAACTGGACCCACAGACAAACGACAAAAAGAAACGCGCGCGCTGTTTCTCTCTTTACTATCTGATGAAGGCTGTTCAGTACAGCCGAAACCGCAAGAAAAAATATATTAAGAAGTCAGAGACAACAAAATTTGTGATATTTAAAAAGAAACCTGACTGTAAGATTTTTAAACAAAAAGAAAGATTGCTGAGTAATTTGTGTGAAAGAAGTAGTGTCAGGGGGAATAGATGGACATTTTATCGATCATACTTCAATCTTCAAATTTTATCAAATCCTGAAACAACCTCTAATCAAAGTCAGAGCACGACTAACTCACAGATCGAATAGGAATTTAGCGTGTACGGATTTTCGGAGGAAGAAAAACCGGAGAAAAACTCTCGAATAAAGGGAAAGACCTAACAAACTCTGCTCACATGTGACGATTAAAATTTCGTTTCATTACTTCCTATATCGCCAATAGGATACAACTGAGTTGCTAAGTTTCACATGTAAATAAGAAGAAGAGCACAGTAAATAGTTAGGGACTTGCGTGTTTTTAATATCAAAAATAACCGCGCGCTTGAGTGCACCGACGAATCAAATGAAAAGAAATATTCGTTGCAATGTTAACGGATATTTCAAGCACTTTGGGTGAATTCCTAGAATTAACAAGTGCATCGATATCACTGTTCGCTATTGTTGTGTTATTATGAATGTTAAGCCTTTGTGTTAGATAGTGGAGTTATTGACGAAATTTGTCCATCTGAAGATATTCAATCATTAACTTGAGGTTATTCTTGACTGTAAGTAGATGTAGAGTGCGCTTTCTTCGTTTCATTATTTCACGTTATAAAGATACAGTACAATTTACTTAGATATATTTGCGCAACTAGATTTAACACAAAATCAGAAAATATATTATCCTTCTTGAAGTTATGCCATCCAGAAAAGAGTCAGTTTTATAGTTTTCTATTGCATTAAGGTATCAGGATATGATTAGGACCCCTATACGCGCTACCTCAAATTCCGCACGGGCTTTACTATATTTTGCCATAAAAGTATACATTTTCTGAAAGCTAAATAAATGTAGTTTTCGAATATCTATTTAAAATTGTCTATTTTGGAACACAAAAAAAGTTATTGGATTCAAAGAGACATTCTACTGCACTTCATTTGACAACTTCTCGCAGGATCAGAATTTCCGCTATGTCGATCAAAAAAGTACAATTAGCATACTCTGTGGATAATGAGCTTCAAAACGATGTCGCAGATTTTTGATATCTTTTTTAGATCGTGCGCAATGGCGAGTTAAATCGGGATGTTTGAATTTTCGGGGGTCATAATTGCAAAATAGACAATATCTTTTGAATGAAAAAAACAAAAAATTGAGGCAAATTTTTTAAAATCGCGTTGTGATTTATCATAATCCAAAGTTTCAGTTCGATCCGATGTAATCCGAAAGAGCTACAATGTTTTAAGAAAGTTATTTTGGTCACTCAAAAACTGCGGAGAAATAACTTTTTTTGTATCGCGAAACAGAAAATTTCAAATTGATTTTTGAAAACTACGTTTATTTAGCTTTCAGAAAATGTATACTTTTATATAATAATATTGAAAAGGCAGCGCGAAATTTGGCCCGCGCGTAAAGTAATATCGAAGGCTTCGAACGTATCCTGATACCTTAAATCCTAAGATAAGCGCCCAAACACAACGATTTTTTTTAACAGATGTAAATAAGCCTGTAGCGACTTGCGCTTTACGACTCACAAAAAAAATGCTTAGTTGCAACTTTCATTTGCCTAAATCATCGTCGCAAAGCGTTGTACTGCAATCTTGAGTAAGAAGAAGTAAGAGGTTTGAGCTATAAATATGCCAGGTAACACCCAAAACCAAGAAAACAAGCCACCAAACAATCAAGGAGTATTTCAAAGATTTAGAGCATGGATAAGTTCTGTGTTTAGAAGAAGTTGAAGGTGCGTTAAAGAATTAAGAATGACGTTTCCGAATCTTACTGCGTACGAGCAGTTCTAAACAGGAGCAATACTTCATTTGTATTTTTTCCTCACTCTTCCCTTTTCATTTCAGGTTACAGTTTCATCAATGAAGAAAGCACTAATGGTAAGCTGACTTCCATTTAACCAAGTACGAGTTAACAAAGAACAGACTTTTGTACATGAATAGCACCATGAACAACACTTCAGTCTTACTGAAACATTACCTTTATGTGAAATGAAAGTGTCCTTACAAAATTAATGAAATTTTTTGAAAGAATGTTTTGAAGCGCTTCAATACTGAAAACTAGAACTATCTGCTTCTTGACTCTTACAAGAAACGAACGTCCGCGCTCAGAACGTCAATACATGGCGGTCTGGTTTACTTCGTCCTGCCTTCCTTGGTGTGAATTTTTAACCGACGCATTTCAAATCATTTAACTCGCTAATTTGCCTTATATCGCTATATTAAATACAAAATTCCCTTCTTTTTAAAGTTATAGGACTATCGTAGGACAAGCACTGCACTATGTACACCGAGGGAACTTTGCGCGAAAATAATTAAGGGATCATGAGAAAGAATGACATCAAAACAAACGACATCAAGACAAGAGGAGGGAACCGTTAATCTAAACCGAATCTCTGGATGTGAATTTTCAATCAAGGAACTGTGATTATATATCTACAGGACTAAGAACTCACCTACAATTACTTGAAGGAAAATGAATTTACCAACAAAACTGAAATAATTGCATAACAATCAACTCTGAAGGATATAGAATCCGAAGGAAAATGTTATAACACTCTTAGAGTGTGTTCTTTAGCATTAGGAGATGATGGCTTTAAGTTGATGTACATTTTAGTTTTTTTTATAATAGGATATCTATCAGGGATATCGTTGAGAGCTAGGTATTGCGAAAATAAGACTATTTTCATCACGATCATCCAATTTTCCAAAAATCTGAGCGAAGGAACAATTGGAGCGCGACATCAGTTCTTCTTGGAAAACTAGAAACAAAAATTAGATAAATTTGTGCAACTAAATTTAACACAAGGTCAGAATAAACGTTATCCTTATTTATCTATATCCTAAGTTATCTCATCAAAAATCGAGTCAGTTTTTTAGTTTTTCTATTAAACCTGGCTTACTTCTAAGTTAGGTATTCAAATACAAGGATTTTTTGATTAACGTATTGGAGTTAAGCTGAGCGAGTTCCGTCTGTTGCACAAAAATATGCTTAGTTGCATTTTCATACTGATAATATTGCGCCACAAAGAGTCGTGTTGAAATCTGAGTGAATCTAGTCAGTTTTATAGACGATCGAAGAGAGAAGTTCTTATCAAATAAAAACACTCATGAATGTAATAATAATTTAAGTCTAAGTTTAATATAATTTTTAAGTTTAATTTAATTTTAATTTAAGTTTCTTTCGATATATATTTTAGTATTTAGTCAAAGAACAGGTTCAAAAGAATGAGCTGAGATAGAGTTTGTGAAAAAGTATTTTTTAGAATAGACTTCATTGATGAATAAAATCTATGGTGTTGAGAAACATTGTTTTCTGTGCTTTTTCAGGTGATATGGTATTTAGATGAATAATAAATGCGGCGCGCAACTTCAAGTAACGCGCGCGTGTCACGCGCACACTCTGTATTGAATCGAGACAACCTGACGCAGACAATGTGATTGATAGAGGTCAGAATCTCCCAAACGTTGCGCATCTTTTTTAAGATAAGTCCAACTGTGTTGTTTGCTTCATCTTTTAAATTTCTGAATAATGCACTCGGAAAAATAAAACACCAGCTACCTAGAAAATATTTACCAAACCTTCATGTATTTCTATCGCTGCGCGCTACTGAAAATTTCCTCAAACAATAAAATAATTTCCTTTTCATGCATCGTATGCGTTATGACATGTATCTAAATTGGGAAATATTCAAATCTCCTTACCAACCAACCCGGTAAACTTGTGCAAGTCAGCATATCTAAGCCCTTGCTTCTCTCATAATCGATTAATATACCACAAAAAATCCCCTCCAGTTTCTTGCGCATATAAATTACCGTGCGTCTCCGATATTGACTACATTAGCGCTTACCGAGTACGACAGTTTACAAGAGAAAAGGAAACTAAACTCTTCAAAAAATGGCATTTCAAAACGGAGACAATGATAAGGTCTACAACGAAGTGATTTACGTTGTGGAACTAGCCATGAATAAAGTGACTGGCATTGTTCATCGTTCTTCAGACGGCAGTAAGTAAAATACAAACGAACTAAAGTATTTGTTGTTCTCGTTGGTATATTTTGAGTGCTAGATAGAACGTACAAATGTTATATACATAGCACAATTCCTAAAACCCTAAAACCTCTGGGCTAATGTAAGTCAGAGCACGACAGAGCGTGTTAATGTTCTGGGGTATATACACACTAAAAAATAAATTTCTAACTACCAGGTTTCTCCGCTATGCGAGGGAAGATCATCTCGCGTCCCAAGGACAATATTGTAAAGTTGGTAACAGAAAACGCAAAGGTTGCGAGATTTAGGCGAGACGGATTTTTAAGTAAGTATTACAAGTATTGTTTTTACTGTCCATTCATGCAGTGAGTGACGCATTGCTTAAAAACCTTTGCGGGCAAAATATTTCTTGTCAAAACTTGATTTTAATCCAAATTTCTTTTACAGATTATGAACCTGTTAGTGATGCCGATCACGTGCCGCGTGCAAAGAAAGTTCAAATAAGTTAAGGTACAATATATTCATGCCAAACTTTACGCATAACGTGAATTGTACTTATTTAAACTGCGTCTAGAAGGTAGAAAAATATTCTATATTTAAGTATGTTAAGTGTTTGTAAGAATAAAATAATTCTGACCATACTGTAGCTACTATTTTTTATTCAGATGAGGAACCTGGCGTATATATAATTTAAAGGTTTGCGCAGCATAAAAATATTGGTTCAAGAATTCGTATGAATTTGTAAAATAAAAACCAACTTAAGATCTAGAAATTATAACGAACAATCTTAAATAATGCGTGAATGTAGATAGTTTCTCATTTCAAACAAAGACTAAAATCTCTATTATTAAGCGCGCACCGTTGAGAAATTTTCGCAAATAGATATGCTTTCATCATGAATAATTTTCTCAATTTTCCCCGAAAACACCGAAGAAACAGCTGGAGCGCAAAATTCCTTCTGGGAGAACTACGAACAAAAATAAAATATATTCGCGCAATTATTAAGTTCTGTAAATACATTATCCTTATTTATCTATATCCTAAATTATCTCATCAAGAATCGAGTCAGTTTACCCCTTAGATAAGTATCCAATCACAAGGATTGACGTAGTGGTGTTGACTTAGCGACTTGCGCTTTATTCAGGATAATAATGCTTGGTTGCAGTTTCATTTTATACTGCGACACAAAGAGTTGTGTTGAGATCTGAGTGAAGATGAACAAACAAAATCCAGAAAACAAATCACCAAATAATGGTGTCAAAGAAGCTGTAATCGGATCAGGAGTAGGGGCAGCTATTGGAGGTACAATAGGAGTCTTTGGAGGGCCTGTCGGCAAATTTATAGGAGGCGGACTCGGTGGCACGGTGGCAGGAGCAGGAATCGGAAGTTTGATTGGGTATTTTTCCTCATCCAAATGAAGGTATTTACTTTTAGAATGCTCCATCGTCTTTTAACTTGACTAGACAACCTAGAGGATGCGATGTACACTAAAACATTTCAGTCCATCGAGTACATCCACATAAAAGGCCGACTTTTAGAGCTTTTGTTTTCATCTTCGCTCTTCAAAATAAAATCGATCAAAATATTTGAATTTAATTTTTCTTGCTTAAAGCAAGCCGAATTACACTACATAGCGGTTAAATAAGTTGAAGAGAGGAAAAAATATCAACACATAAGTACTTTATGGCCCAAAGAAAACTTAGATCTGAGATATCACTGAAAAACGCTAATGTTAAGATACTAAGATAGGATACCGTATGAATGTTAAGCCGAAAGAAAGTGTATTCCGATCCTTCAGTCACTAAGTATCAATTGGGAAAATCCTGGAAATATTTTAAAATAAACTTTCAGTTTTATGAATATATTTTTGTTATCTTCTACATTCAAAATGTGCCCAGACAAATCCATAGAAAAATTAAGTCACGCGCAACGTATTCTGAAATAACTGTTATTAAACCTCGCTTCTTGATTGGTTGGTGGCAGCGCTACTCGCGTCGTGCTTCTTGTAATACTTCTTTCGTGTATCTGCCAATCTTTGCGTGCTTTATACCTTCACACAATATGCGCGCGCGTTTTCTATTACTTTTTCTATCAATCCAAATAATGTACATGTATTCATATTCGGTTAGACCATGTTACTGCGCGCTTGTCTTCAGCACTATTTCTTCATATCTGTTCAAAATAGAATTCGAATTTCTTACCGAGATATGAGATGTAGTCATTTTTCGAAATAAAAGTCATGGTTGTACCTTTGCGCAAATCTTTCGAAGGTCTAAGAATGCTTCATTCTTTTCGCGGATTCGAGGTCTACCTATTTGTGAATAAAAATGAAAAACCTAAAAATAGGTAACACAAAAGCGCTCTAATTTGATGTCGTTAGTGCCTAATCGTGCGCATTTCGTAACGGTGCAAGAATGGAAGAACAAATGCATTCTCATCACATTTCTCTTTATTCCATTAGTTGCAACTAAGCACAATTAGACGTCATGTTACGAGTTTCGTGGGGGAAAAAATCCCTTTTGCTTAATAGAATACTTATAAATGAGATAGTTGTGGATGGTAGGGGACATCGATTCAAGACGAACAACCGGGCACAACTACAACACTCAATCGACAACCAAGTGAAGTTTCAAGATGTCAAACTGTCAATGTCTAGAGTATGGCGAACCATGCGATTGTTGTGACAGCGAATGCTGTTGTATATGCACTGTGGTGACTGTAGTGGTACTTGGAGTCCTAGCAGCAGCTATATTTATTCCACTTTGCTTAACAAAAAGTATATATATATATATTTCGTTAACTAGTTATGAGGAATGTTTTCAATGATTAATTTTTTTCAAACTACATTCAAATATTCAAACTTATTTTTCTTTGCATTTTCAGCACTACACTGCAGCTAAATACAGTAGAAGATTGTAGAAAAGGTAAGGAAAACTGTATTTAAATTGCGCTTTACTTCAGTAGAGTCAAGAAGAATATTTGATCATATTGATGAACAGCGCGCTGACTGTTTTCAAAAGTGACATACTTTTCATCATATTTTCCTTTTGATAATAAGTTTTTTAAATTTGCGCAAATTGATTTTAGGGTTGATAATTAATTATTTCCCATTTACTCAACTTTTGATTCAAAATAATCCAAAACATCTTTAAAATACAGGATAAATAGATAGAAAAGCGAAGCCCGCACAATCCAACACATTACTAGATCCTTCGAGCACTTTAAATAGGGAATTATTATTTGTTATGACAACATGCAACTCAGCATATCTTGTAATTAATATTACTGAGTCTTTAAAAATAGCCGCGCGGGAAACATGTCTACATTATGATGATGATTGCCTATTATTAGTCATGCCTATTGTATGAAACAATAGCCAAAGTTTTTTGGTATATTTGCAGCCAAAGACTATACTCGTGTTTATGATCACTTGGAGTATAAAATCTTTGAGTGCGCATTAGGAGCACACCAGTTTCTTGAAGCGATAACTAATTTTTACACTATTTTTGATGCATCTATATTTTCTTATTTTTAGTTTTCTTTCAGAAACTTTTTAGTTATGGACATTATCAAAGATCCAAGCCACCAGTTATATAATCTTCTCCCTGCATTCATCGTTAACACAAGATACTCTTCAAGGAACAATATACTTTTTATTGAACCACGTTATAGTACTGAATGTTTTAAGGAATCTTTTATTATTGCTTTTATTAGGAACTCATAATACTTCCCAAACGTACTTTTTTATATGTTTTCTTATTTCACCAGTGTTTATCAGTCTCTTGACTACAATATTGTTAAATTGGTTGTCGATAAAACTATTATTATCATTAAGAATTTTTGTAGCCTTTATAGAACTTTAATGTTTATGGAGTACTACTAGATCAACTTCAAATGCTCGTTAAACATCGAATTGTGGTTTAGATAACGCAGTAAACTAAAGAAAGCTTATGTACTTCCAACACTAATGTAAAAACTATCACTGAAATAAATATTGTCACTAAACGTAGTATATTTCATTCTCGTAATTTCTAAATCTATCAAGCAGTGCATGCATCTACTGGGCCTTAATCTGACTTCGAGAAGTGCGCGCGCGCTCCTCGCAAATCATGCGTGACAATAACTCGCTTCACGATGGAATACAAATAAGCCCCTTCTTTACACATTACTTTCAGTATTGTGTTTGCGCATACTTGGATAAACAATATCTTGCCTAATTATTGATGGTGTTAAGTTACGGAGGTCAGCTCTTGGCGCGCGCAAAAATTTCGCTCGCGAAATGAAGAAAAAACCCACAGCAATTATGGTATTCTATATCAAACTCAGGCACCTAATGAAAGTGGAAATTAATGTATTCGTAACATCAAAAGCAGTAAAAGCAAATCTAAAGACCGGGGACTCAAAAACCATAGTCTGAAAAGGTCAAATCTGCGTGGAGAAAGAAAAAAGCTGATGAGTTCTAAATTCTCAATACCCTGATTAGCTTTAATGAGCAAGTGACGTCATCAGGTGAAATCGCGTTGTGTTGAAGGGACGCATGTTGTTCAGGTCGATCAAAGCAGCTACAACGCATTCGTATTTTTACAATCAAAATGTCAGCTACAGGATATGAATCTGACGAGGACGATCAACCGAAAACTTTCGAACTCATTGAAGTATTTATGAAAGGAGAAGATAGAGAGGAATACGAGCCTTTGGGGTTATTATACCGTGATCCGCGAGTCCAAGTAAATGGCGGTAAGTTCAGTGAAGCTACACACAAACACACTACCATAGTCTTCGAAAAAAAAGGAATTTTCCTACTTAAAAATACCCAAAATTTATCATCTTTGAGCTAGCTGAAACTTTTTACGCTTGCATCCGATATATGAAAAGATTTTGTTTAGGAATAGTTTGCACAAGAGTTGAATAAAATTTCTGTACAACAAACTCGAGTCAAATCATAAGCTTACAAGGTTGTGTACATTTTATATCACGAAGAGCTAAACTTCGAAAAACTTTGAAAATTTATAACAACTGTATGGAAAAGATCGGAAAAACAAATTGATGTGTTGGCAAATATTGTTATCAGACGCAGAATTTAGTATGAGAATTATCTTTTCAACTTTTCTTTCGAACTAAAGGCTTCAAGATTTTGAGCTAAGTTCGAGTAAACAAGAAGTTGAATCGGAAAAACTTACGCTTACCTAGCTTAGGATCTAGATATTTATCTCTATTTTCTTCCGAATCAATCTTTTACACGATCATTTCTTTAATAAGAAGCTCAAGAAAGTCTTGTCTATATAAATACCTACATATTTGACCATCAGTTCGAGCCGAGCGTAAGTTAGAGCTCGACGAAATATTCCTTTGTCAAGACTCAAAAATTGAATTTTATTGCTTGGAGCTAAAAACTTTAATTCAAACTTTTATATCTGCTAGAAAATCAGCTTGTACAAGTATTCCCAAAAGTATTTCTACATTTTGTGCTTTTTAATGTCATTATCTAAGGCATTTTAACAGACCTAGAAATTCTTGCAAAAATATTATAAATTTATTTAAGTTTATGTATGGGCCTCACAAGCAAGTAAAGGCATAAACATATTGTACAATCTCGTAAAGATCTCGTAAAGATTGTACATTTGCCTGACTTTAAGAACTGCTTGTAAACTTATTCAAATATTGCGTGACTCAGGCTAATTTCTTAATTCTTATGTATCACGCAAACATGGAAGATACTCAACATTGCCTTACATTGGTTATTATTTTAAAGCTTAAACTTGCATTAGACATCGAATAGTACCGAACTAGCTTTAAAATTTTGAAAACATATTGAAAGTCAATAATTAAAGACTAAACTTTTAGGGAAACATGTCTACGACGTGAATTATTCTAATATTTACTTCGCGTGTGTTGTGTTGCGCCTATTCCGGAAAATGTCCCCCCCGGCCCCCCATCCCCCCAGTACTACCCCCCCGGCCAGGGATAAACGATAAACGAGGAATGTAGTAAGAGAAATGTGTTGCCATTTTCTTTCAGGATTCGTGGCAGAACTAGGATACATAGTTGATTTTAAATCCACTTCTCGAGGAGATAAAATAATACTCCTTACAAACACGACAACGGAGGCAAGGGTGGCTGAAATCACTCGTAGAGGTCCCAATAGTAAGTCTAATAGAGCGATTGTTTTAGGATGAACAAGTCTTAATAAATACAGAAATTCTGTAATAAATTCTGTACTTGGTGACTTGATAAATTGTATATTACCTGTGTTATTTGTTTGTTCCTTTAGACTACGTGGCAGATGGACAACACGATGTTTACTGCAAAAAAGTGGATATACCATGCAGTAAAAAACCACCACCCGGAAGAAGGCGGTCTGTTATTCTCAGCTTAATCGAAAACTTATTCAAAAATATCTACATAAATAGTAATAGTTCAAACGCAAAATACATGATAACAGATTTAGAACTGTCATGTGGTGCAAGCTACAGACTCGGCCACAAAGAGGAGTTATTCGAACTGAAGAAGCGTGTTATAAAAACGATAAACTTGCGCAACTAAATACTGTAAACAATGTAGAAAAATATTGGTGAAATCCTTCATACCGACCCTAAATATAATGAAGAGGGAGGCAAATCTACCTCTTTTTATGTGCGCAAAGTACACTTGTCCTTGCTGCGCTGGAACTACGTTTATTCAGTAAAGTTTATTTTTATTCTTTTGTTCAACAGAGATAATCGCGGAAGTAGAAGAGGAGGAGGATCCAGCTCAAATTACGCATGAAAATTTGAAATTATGAAGATTCTGCAATTTGAATTCATTATTCATTTATATATGTTGAGCATGATGACTACAATTTCTTTACTTTCTTTATAAATACAATGTAAAACATGTACAAGAATAAAAAATTTGCAAGAGCTAAACCTCTTACTTGAGAAGTGTACAAGTTATGAAAGGGAGAAAGGAAAAATCGTATTCTCATTATTAGTCACAAATATTACGTAGATTCAACATTTTGCAAAACAAACATCCACATTCTTCACTAATTTAGAGTGCGTGACTGTAAAACAGGTCTGTTTTTCGTTTTTAGTGCAGTGCGCAATACATTTTGGACAAATCTTAGCAATAAGACCTCGGGATGATTTGCGCAAAGTTAGAATCGAGTGAGCGTTTGATTTCAGTTCATACAAACATGACGCATTGCAATGAAGCGCAAATATCAAGCAGTCAATAATCCGTATGGATTTATGAAAGAAATTAACCAAAATCATGATGCAGTATCTGTATTGGATAATCTTGGATAACGCGAACCTAGATGAATGCCTCATTTCAACAGACTAAAATCTCCAATAAAAAGCGCGCGCTTTTACAGCAAGAATTTCAATTTTACGAGAGAAAAAGAAAAAACATAAGATTGCTATTAAACTATTGCAGGAGCTTAAAAGTGTTTAAAATAGCTACGTAACATTAAGTAATCTACGTTGTAAAAGGTTGTGAAATAGAAATCTGATCGACGTGGATTACCTAAGCTGATTATATCTAAATTCTCCACACGCGGTGCATATTCAAAATGTGATGTCAGACAACGAGTCGTGCTTTTGCAAAAGTGCTTCGGTAGCCATTTTTCCTCATACAGGGAAACAGACTTTCTAAACTTTCGAGCAGTGATAATCTTAGTGATACCATGAGCGGAGCAAGAGGATATCAACCACCAGAATACTACGGGAGAAGGACATACGAAAGAATTTGTGTAAAACATGGTTTTTGGCAGGTTGCGGTAGTGGATCGTGATCCAAGGAACGGCAGTAAGATCAAACAACAAGCTTGTGAATCTTCTTCAAAATATGATTTCAACTGCATTGAATACCTCAGTCTTTTATAACTGATATATTTACATTTTTATTCCAACACTTCTTTTTAGGTTATGAAGCAAAACAAGGACAATTATCGTACTATTATCCTACTCCTGAAGGCGATAAACTTCATCTTTATACAGCAGAGCAAAGAAGCATAATTATAACTCGAAAAGGCCCTAATCGTAGGTTTATAAACTATGTTATCTACTTCCAAAATAAGTTATCTACTGGGAAACTTTCTCATATATATATATTTCATTTTGCTATTTAAGCTTAATATTTAAGATACCAAGACCAATACTTATTCATTCGAGAATTTGAAAGAAATTGGATAAAATCAGGATAAGTCTGTTTGCTAAACTTGTTTCTCTTTTTCAGAATATGAGGGCAGCCATGGACACTGGGCTTACTCTGAAACAGTTTACTACTAGAGAAGATGGAAGTAAGTTTATATTTCTATTCTCAAACCTTTTGACTTAAGTTTTTACAATTCAGAAGGCAAGTATAAAAATCATACACAGATAACACAGGGAGCCCATTGAGTGTTTACGCTTTGTGATCATGCTTGTTCAATGGTTGTGTACACTACGTCTACGGCTGTAAAATTGTCAGTACAAGCCTGAACTATCATCTACTTTTCTACACCGCAATTATTTATTTACTTATGTATTTTTATAAGTTTTCATAATAAAATATCTAGAAATCTTTCTCGAGGTTTATGGTGCCATACCATTGTATTTTACTAACGCGCGTAAGGTTACACACGCGCGCACAAACACGCGTGTGCGGCGATGAAAAGTGAGTGACGCATCGTATCTTAGCAAATGAATGACTCATTTTTATTCTATTCAATTTTGCAGATCATCTGGACTTAACTTCAAGCGTCAACTTTGGGAGATTTAAACCTAAATTTATTAATGATAATCAGCTATTTGAGTAAAATATTAATAATGTTATTGAGATATTAATATAAGGTAAAGATAAACTCTTGTTGAGTAAAAAACAGTAATTTTACAGATAAGGTTATAAGACTGTGTGATTTAAGAATTTGATTGTGTTAAGCAAAATAAAATTTTTTTATTATATTTTATATTTTTTGTTTGATTAAAATTTAGTTTTCTGTTATTTAGAGGAATAACTAGGAAATTATTAGAAATTCATGTAGAAAACAAAAAAAGCTCTGCGCGGGGGTTACATAACAGCCAAATTTCGAATTACGCAATATGCATTAAAGCGAAACACAGTATATTCTAGTTCATTCATGTTTTCACAAACCGAAGAGTTGCGCAGGCTTGTTGTTGAAGCCCCGTTTACACAGACCACTTTGATGCCATTTTTGACGCGATTACGGCTACGTTGGAAAGTCTTCAGCACTTTACAAGCGCGATCTATGGGGTTACAGCGAAGGCGCAGCAGAAATGACGTTGAAATTGCTACAAAAAAGGTACATCGAAATTTCCCTGCGTAAAGGACATTAAGAAAAATTCTACCTGTATACACTTTTAACTGCGGAATAGAAGAAAAAATACTAATAAATTGCCTGCGCGGACCTCAATGTCGTCCGGCTTAAAACGAATTCGTTTAAAAAAGACGCTGGTCGAGTAAAAGTACCTATGGTATAGCATATTTGTATGAGATCCTAAAGAAAACTCGAGATCGACTGAACAGAGAAGTTCTCTTCAATACGCAATAATAATGAACGAGAAGCCACATCCCAAAAATGTTATGTATTCCTTTCCTAAAGAAAAAATGACCAAAATACTTCGCAGATTCCTCAATCAACATCCAAAATATACAACTACAATAGCGCGCAGCAAATGTATAAGAAAAATAAAAGGTCTAACTTACGAGAGCTTATGATCCCAAACTCCAAGAACAAGACAATACAGAAGAACACACACCTCCACGACTTCGCACCTTCTAGAACACATTTGATTTAAGCTTCGGTTTTTAATTTGAAAGATTGTCACGCTCTCCCGTTTCACGCTCTCTTGCTTTTTCAAAATGAGCATGCGCAAGGGAGTGGTCAAAGCTTTGATCAGAAATCCAATTCTCTTAACTGCCTAGAGCATGGAGTTTCAGTTGGCTCCTCCCATTTTGAAATAACTCTTAAAATGAAAACACGATCCGTCTAAGAGAATCATTTTCTGGCAATGATGGAAAAAATGTGTGGGATTTTACGATGATAGAAAATATATAAAATGAGGCTGGCCTTACACGGCAACGGACGGATTTTTAGCTTTTTAAAATTTTGACCAGTACAAACTATTTACACGAAACCGCTTCTTTAATTTGCACGGCTAGGTGTTTGAATTGTTGTCTGGATAACACAGTTTAATGTAAACGGAACGCCTAAGCGTAGAACTTCTTGAATAGTTAAGAATTCTGTCCGGTACCGTATTACCATGGAATGGAGTCGTTTAATCGTCTCGATGTCCTTGAGTGACTAAAATTTAGTAAGAGAAAGACGACTAGAAAACGAAGATGATATTGAATGCGCACCAGGTAAAATACGAATACGGGATTCGAATTGTACAAAACAGATGGCGCATTCTTATATGAGCTGGAAATTTATAGAATCCTTGCCAAGGATGAGAATTGCTAACCATGTCTCTACCACGGAGAAACCGAGATGTCAAAAGGTAAAGTTGTAAATGCATGTTTTTCACATTTTATCAAAGCTTGACTTTAATATCTAAGTATGATACTAGATTGGTATCTAGAATATTTTTTCTTTTGGAAATTTGAAGTAAGTTCGATTTATTATTCTTTTTGTCCAATTGTTTGCTTGCACAATGTGCGCAGTTTGAAAAATGTGCGCAAGTACCGTCGGGTGCAAAAAAAGGAATTAGTCACATGTAATCATTTCAAAATCTAAGATTTTTTCTAATTTTCTTGATATTCGTCTGTTGTTCGCTTTTTTGAAGATCAAACCACAAAACACTTTAAAAGCTTTGAAAGTCTTCTCACGTTTTCTGTTTCTGTTGAACCTGACCTCGTGTCGCCTAAAAATTTACTCAAGAATTGTTAATTATTTTTCAATTCTTCAAGGTCGAGCAAATTTTATTGAACATAATCATAGTCATGTTTTTCTTGTAACATTAAATTCGAAAAAAATTTTTGTGAGAATTGAGCTAAGATCGCACAAAACATTAAACTACGTATCTGTACTACATCCTTTTTTTATACATTATAACTAGACGAAAATTCCTCAATTTTAGCACGAAAATATTTTTAAATGTACAAGAAGGCTCAGTGTATCTATTAGAGATTTTGCGCACATAGAAAGAAGAAGTACACCATGCGCGCACAAAAACAAAGCGCTGAAATAATTTGCATCTTAATTTGCTTTTGGGTCCAGTAGATGATGTAATAAATGTGCTTAATCAAAGATCACAGCTCGCGTCCACCCATTTAGATATCCAAAGCGCATCAATCGCTCCACAAGTATTATCAAGAACCAAATTTTATCAAAATTGTCGCACACCTAAAATGTCAGACGATGACAAGAAAAAGAAAGATCCAAACATTCCACCACATGAGGGTGAAGACAAAAAAACACCAAACAAATGCAAAAGTTAGCAAATCAAGCAAACAAAGCTTTATTTTGAACAACAATTAGGTTCAATTGTCTCAATTATCTTTATATTTCTCTTTTTAGAGTTCTGTGAAGATAACTGTACAATTTTGTGAGATAATGGTAAGTACACTTTTTTTTACTTTGTTAGAACCGATATAAAAGACAAGACATAAAAATATCCTTCCAAATGTAGAGTTACCTATCCGCCATCATGACTGATAAGTGCGCATATTTAAGTTTGGGAAAATTTGCGCTAATAACGCGTAAGACTAAAAACATAATAAATGATATATGCGAAGTTAGGTTTTAGGCATTACGAGTCTTGAACAGAAGTCATTATAGACGATAAATCCTTCGCTAGAGAAGCGGGGTGTTCGTCGCCTCTTCAGGCGAGACGCACGCCATCAAAGCGAAACGTGCCAAAAACTCTCGCTCAGTACTTCTATGTTCGTAAAATAAATCTTCGTCTTTTTTCATATTGTATATTATATTGTATATTTTTTGGTATTGTGAAATAAGTCTTCCTTAATCTATCAATATGAATCGATGCGAAGCTTGCAACACAAATTGCTAGATATTGCTAGCGAATATTCAAAGCGCGCCATCTTTATAAGTAGCAGTAATTTTGTTCGAGGCACTGTGTTCCTCAATAATCTAACCTAAAAATGTTTGTACAAATTAGGAAACACTACAGAAAAAAAAACAATCATACAATGATCAAAAAAGTTTGTAATTTTCGATATTTTCTTTTGTACAAATCTGAGGACTATTTTTTAACTCTTCAAAAATGAAAGCTTACAACAAAAGCTCTGCCATCTTGTGTTGTGGTGGTTTGAAAATACTTATAAACTTTTTGATAGTTCGATAATTTCATAGTAATTCTCTCGGTATATTCATCTATAATTCTGTCTAATATTAGCAGAATATACTCTTATTTGAGCAAATTAGTTTGAAGGGAAATATCTCAAAGAAAATTTGAGGAGACAGTGTTGTTAAGTCTGCACAAACAACAAGTAAAAACTATGCTCTGAGAAGGCAAATAACTCCTAATTTTCCCTAAAAAATGTCCCGATCTGTCGATAAAAGCTTATATAACATTTACGATTGCTATCTTCTCGGATATAATTCTACATTCATCAGTAAAAACCTCGAATTCTTTCTGTTTTAGGGAACGAAAATCAAAGGACAAGAACAAGGACTTCCTTTGCTGAACGGCGAAGCGGAAAGAATGAAGATGGTGGGGTGTACAAATATTGTTCGTTTTTACAATCTTGTACTAGTTGACGGAGGTCTAAATGTTTGATAAGAATATATACTATGTTTTGAATTCAACTTATTAAAGAAAATAAGGCATTGGGTTGTTAGTTTGAAGTTTATCAGACAAGTTTGGATTAGTATTTCTGATTACGCACGAGGTAATATGCAAATTAATGCCCCTAGAACCAAAATATAATTGCGCTTACTCGAGGCGGGCTGAAAAACCTCTTATCGAACCAAATCATGGCAAATAACTGGAGTAAAACCTGTATCAGTTATCCTTCCAGCTCCTAAAAAAAGATTATTTCTTGAAAAAGTTTGTTTTGAATTGATTAATTAAATCAGTCAGGGCTAAAATAATGGAGGGTCATCGGAAAATATCCGGCCAGAAATGGAACTTGTCCGATCAAACCGTTGCCTTGTCGATCATTTTGACCAGTAACATTGAGCCAGAAGTGAGGTATGACAGAGCTAAAACTAATTTGGTTGATCATCGTGACCAGCGACAATTAAACAGTTATTTTTAACCCTGGTCACTTCAACGAATTTGCGCGCGTCAGTTCTCGTTACGATAATTGGTTTGTCCAAGAAAAGATATGATAAAGCTATAGTCTACTGTGTATTGAGAGCGAACTCTATTGTACAAGTTGAATAGAAATTAAACCATCTAAGGACGGTAGTACAAAGATCGTATTCAAATAATTCTTACAATAAGCTGATATGAATCCGCGCATCAGTAACTCAGAAAATTAAGCAATGAAATGCTTGAAATAGTGACTAAAATGATAGATACTGTGAAAATAAACACGCCAAGATAGCTCAAAGGACTAGAATAATTTACAGAAATAATTTCTAACATATGCGCAAAAATTGCGAGTAATTTTACAGAGATATTAATCCTTTGTCGAAGTGCGTCACGCTGTTAAGAAATGTGTCAATCAAATTAACAGAAGAGGTTCCTGTCGTGAGATATACGACTGACTTGTTGTGGTCAGAGCAAGTCTTATTTAAAGAGTAGTGACTACATTCTTCTCTACAAGATGATCAACATTTGCGAGGCCATGAAAAACTATAATGATCCTGACAATGATCCATATACCTCAAGTGACTCAGATGATTCAGAATGCTGCGAATGCTGCGAATGCTGCAAGTGCAAGAAATGTATTTAAAAACAAGTGTTTGAATTTGAAAACTTCTCTGTACTAAATTAATATTTTGACTCGTCTACAGGCAAAAGTTCCTGTACAATTTTGTAGATTGTACAACCAAGGTAAGAAAAATCTCAAAGACTAGGTATCATAGACGAGTAGAAAATTAGAGATTTGTTTAGTTAATTTCATGCGCGCTTCGACTATATCAAGAGAAAAGAGACAAGTTAAACAATGCGATCGAGCTGACGCATAAGAGAACTGTCTAGAACATGGTTGAGGCAAAGTTATGGTCTTATAAACAGAATTCATGAAATCTTCGAATCATGGGTTGCGCATTAAATTCTAGTTACAAAGCATCTTGTAGAAAGATTGACAGGGTCGTATCGTGGCCAATAAACATCAGTGCACGATCAGAAACAAGAACACATACGGGATGTCTCAAGGGATGACATAACAGATATTTCTGTTACTAGACGTGGCGTTATTAGAGCGGCCAGTGGATTATAGATTATTGTCGCGGTTGATCAGCAACAAAAGCAGAACTCGCTTTTCAACAGAACGCTATTCTAGTTATACCAATCGATTTGATCATCAACAAAGTACAACATGAAGCAACGAGGAAGACAGTTGGTTAACAACAAAGATCCTGACAACGATCCAAAAGACAGCGGCGAGAGAAAAGGTTTAGCCTTATGTGATTCTTCCTCCATTTGTCAACGACATCTTTGTTGAATGCTTTTCTACTCTCTTTTCGCTCAGGTTCATCGGGATGGTGGTGTATTATCTTGTAGAGGAAAGGTAAGTCAAAAACATCTTAAAACTGGACCTTCATCATCGAAATAATCAAAATGAAGACGAATTTAAGAACAGATTTCTGATGTTTTGCGTGTTCAAGCGACTTGATGTCAACCAGCGACAAACCAAATCCTATGCGCTCTTATTTTAACGCGCATCACTAACTCAGAAAATGAAGCAATGTATACTCGAAATGGCGACTAAAACGATAGATACAGTCAAAATAAACACCCCCAGATATATAGTTCAAAGGACTAGAATATGAGTGATTTTACTGAGAAATATGATCTTTGTCGAAGTGCGTCACGTGTCAAGAAAGGTGTCAATCAAATTCACCGAAGAGAATCCTTTCGTGAGTTATACGACTGTCAGAGCAAGTCTTGTTCAACGAGGAGCGACTACATTCTTCTCTACAAGATGATCAACATTCGCGAGGCCATGAAAAACTATTATGGTGCTGATGATGATCGATATCACGGCAGAGACCGAGGACATCCAGATCATTGCAGATGCTGTATGTAAGAACAAGTGCTTAAATTTGAAAACTTCTCTGTACTAAATTAATATTTTGACTCGTCTACAGGCAAATGCTGCTGTACAATTTTGTAGCTCAAGGTAAGAAAAATCTCAAAGACTAGATATGAAAATGAAAATGAGAGATTTGATTAGTTAATTTCATGCGCACTTCGGCTATTTCAAGAGAAAAGAGACAAGTTAAACAATGCGATCGAGCTGACTCATAAGAGAACTGTCTAGAACATGAGGCAAAGTTATGGTCTTATAAACAGAATTCATGAAATCTTCGAATCACGGGTTGCGCATTAAATTCTAGTTACAAAGCATCTTGTAGAGAGATTGACAGTGTCATATTATGGCCAATAAACATCAGTGCACAATCAAGGGTGACATAACATATTTTTGTCACGAGATGTGGCGTTATAAGAGCGGCAAGCGGATTATCAATTGTTTGTCGTGGTAAGTTCGGTTGATCAGCAACAAACGCAGCACTCGCTTTTCATCAGAAATCTGTTACAGTTATACCAATCGAATTGAGTATCGACAAAGTACAACATGAGGCAACAAGAAAGTCAAATGATTAAAATGGTTAAAGATCCAGATCCTGACGACGATCCAATAGAGGGCGACGATAAAGGTTTTTATGTAATCATACTTTCATTTGTTAACAACACCTTAGCTTATTAGTTTTCGATTCTCTTTCCGCTTAGATTCGAGCTGCATCATATTGTAGATACAAGGTAAGTCAAAAAAATTTTCTGCTTAAAACTGTACCGTGCATGATCAGCGAAATAATCAAAAATAAGACAGATTTCTGATGTTTTGCGTGTTCAAGCGAATTGATGTCAAACAGCGGCACATCGGATCCTATGCGCTCTTAATTCAACTAACCTAATGTACAATTTCTGTACAATTTCTCGCATTTTTTATGTTCTTTCGATGAAAATTTGACATGTCAGAGGAATATCTTTAAGATACCATAAAAATAAATTATGGTACTCAAGCTTAAAAAAAAATTGTCAGGGACAGCTTCGAGCCAGCTTGCATGGTTTCTGACGCAACATAGCGACAAAGTGAAACCAAACAATAAGCACTCTGGAGTTTTGATCGTATTTCGTATGCTACATTTTACTTATTCTTTGCTCTTTCTATGGAAGGAAATTTTTCCATCTTCTATTTAAGAAGCCTCAATTTAGGTTATCAAAAAGTGGTTATCATTAGGGATTATAAAACTGCTTCGTTGCAGATTTGAAAAATAATACACGTATCAAATTAAACAGACGCATCAAAAATGCTTCGTTGCAGTTCTTGAAAATGCGTCATTTTGACGCACATTTTTCTATAGTTAGCCTGAAATATCGATATCAAAAATCGAATAAATATCTGAATAGCAATTCATTAGTGATTTTTAGTGATTATGTTGGTTTTGTCAGTCCATTCATTCAGAAATTTGAAAATCTATTCGACCATGAGTAGCGAATGAGTCATGCGCGCCATAGAACGAGGGTCATATTTCTTGGAAAAGCTAAATATAAGCATCGACGCTGTTATAAGACTGGAGAACCAAGGGTGCGGTTGGACTGTGTGGATCTCTGTGATCGCGAAACGTGGTTGATTTTACACTCAAACGTTACTGAAGATGTCGGATACGGACAAAGATAAGAAGAAAAAGAAAAAACCAAGCAATGATCCGATTGATTCTAAGCCTCGTCCTACTCCTGGTAGGATTCCTTCTTGTTCTATAGAGTTTGCAGAGGGAAAACGAACGCTGATCTAAGCTGGTTTTTTTTTTTTTTTTTTTTTTGTAGAGCCATGGTGGAAGCCGAGCTGGTGGCCTTTTTAAGCAACGTAAAAAAGGTAAATATAGATTTTTGTAACATTTTGAGGCAGTGTTTTGAGTCAAAATACCTCAGTTATCGTCAGCCTTTGTTCACATTATCCAGACAGAACCTTATGATTGCATCAGATACATTCGACAAGCATGCTGTTTAATAGTTGTTAACAGTATTTATTAGAGGTATAGCCAATATTGGAATTATTTTATGAAATAGTGCCGAAACTAATGTACAAATTAGGTGTCTAGAGGACCGAAAATCGATAGAATACATGACCAGTTTCATCTTGAAAATATCGACTGGTTCAGTGGCTTACATTTCTGCTACCCTAGACTATATATCACTTTGCACAACAATACAGCGTAGATGATCATCAAACACTTCCTATTTCCAATATATTGAAGAATCCCTAGCTTAATCATGGCGATGGGGTAACGAAGTAGCTTAGAAAATATAATCTCAACTAAGCATAGATTTTCCCGCCTCGCACTGTGTGTAACGACTGCGGTTAAATAGATCATTGAATATTTTGTTAGCATTTCTACTGGTAAATTACAGCCAATTCATGATACGTTTTTATCGATAACTAACTTCCTAGAAACACGTTGCGCAGTTCTGTAATTCATACTTAACTTTGGATTACATCATTCATATTTCATCATAATATATATACATACATTTGTAGAAAATTTATTGCGGTGTACTCGAAGGAAAATTGATTTTCACTTTCATTTTAGCGCTCGAGTACTGCTTGAACGGAATGTGAATCAACTTAAATTTTCTATAATATCATGTCGTATTTTATCATCATTCATCATGTTAAGATTTAGCGCTCTCTAATCGCAGAAAAAAGTATGAAAAATAAATATATATAAGTAAAGCTATCTATGCAAAAGAATTCTTTAATCATATTTTCACCTAGTTGAATGGTACGGTCTGTAAACTTTAATAGAGCGATATCAATTTACCTAGTTGGAATCTTATATTCTTGAAAGCCTGATGCTGCAGCTCCAACTAATATATTTTCTTGATCTCAGTTTCAGACTAAGCCTTGTGATGTAAAGAAGACTAGAAGATGATTGACTGTTGCAGTGTTGCTAGCACCCAAATGTTTCACTAATGATATAAGAACTGAAGAACTTTAGACTATCTTCAACATTGATTGTAAATTTGAACTATTTTTTTTGTGCAAACGTATGAAGAAATTTTTAAATTAGGAGTTTTATTTTTCTCTTAGAAATTATGTAAAGAAGAATTTTATAAGCAAGAAAATTAATGTGTATAGTGCTGCTGAAACTTGTATTAACTTTTGTACTGTAGGTAAATCAATATGTAAGTATGTTAATAAATGGCTTTGTCACAACCTTTCTAGTCAATTAATGCAGTCATGGGGAATATTTTTGGATCACCCCCACGTCAAGTATGAATGATATGACAAAGTAATACGATCAACTTTTGTGATAGCTGATTGGCCGGCCGTGCGCAAACAGAATAACAAGATAAACCGGTTGTTATATTAATAGTACACCAGAAAAAATGCGCTTATCTTTCTGTTTTATCTCAATTGGTTTCTGATTGGCTAGTGCGCGCTAAAACAATCAAGACAACTGAACTAGTTTCTAAATTAACTGACGTAATTATCTCCTTAGAGTAAGTGAATTCTGATTGGCCAATGCGCATGACAACAAATGAGTGATAAGTCACGCAATGTCATGCAATAATTTCCTGATTGGCTAGTGCGACCCGAACATGCTTTTGGTCTGTAATCTAAGTTGGTGCGGTGCGCACACAACCATAACAGACAAACTGATCCGTAAATGAACTAGATGTCATAAAGGTCACGCTTTCAACCCTAGTATAACTTAGTGACGCATTCCGATAAGTAACGCATTTATATTTACTTGCGCGAACGAGAAAACAAGAAAAAATGCTCTTAAAGATAACAGGGTATTTTAAAAATATCTTTCGTGTCTTGGTTCATGATTCTTAAATATGTATTTCATTTCTACGGTAAGTTAGTGTAGATATTGTTTTTCTCTAGTGTTACAAGTTAGTTAAAGTTAAAGTTACAAGTATTGATATAAACTGTGTATTTAGATGAGAACTAGCGTGGAAAAAAATATCAAAGAGCAAGAAGAAGAAAGGAAGGAGCAACTATCTATACTGCACTAACAATAGACACAGTATCACAGCACAAACGGAAGAGAGAAAGACCTCAAACAACGACAAGATTACTGTCACCACCCTAGAAGGGGAGACATTGTCTTTAGTGAAGTTGAAGCTCAAAGTACCAATAATTCACATAAACAGACTCCTCGTCATCATATTGTTACCACCCTATAAGGGTGAAATTTGCGCATAATAGGTCACACGGACAGACCGCTCACCAATAACCGCAAAACTACTCTCACCACCCTAAAAGGGTGAGGTTTTGTGCTTCGCGTGATCATCAGTGTAGACGGTGATACGCCGTGGACGACATCCTATCTCAATCCGGTTCTTATAGATCTCTTAACAACTAGCTTTATCGGGTAGGTGGGGGGGGGGGGGGGTGGGGGAGACTCATTGTACATCATACTTAAGATTGACTCACCTTCTATGGGTCCAGCGTCGATCCAACCAAGAAAGAAACGAATTGTACGTGAGCCAAAACGATGCGCAAGACGTCAGGATGGAAGAATAAGGGAAAAATCCATGTAAAAAGAAAATACCGGGCTATATCGGTGGATAGAATAGACGATCACGACGATTACCAAGAAAACTTTTACCATGGTGTCAAAATGTTTCTCCTTTTTACATCATTTTTTTGTCCCATTTTGACAAGACCTGTGATGAAACAAAATAAAATAGAAAAGCTAAATACACAAGAATAAACACAAGGTTTTTACTGAGAACATAGCAGACATATTTTAGTATATAAAACTGCTGGGCTTCCTGTGTTTTTTCCCCTCGTGTGTGAGTGTGTAGTTTTGGGTTCCCTGTGGTCATGGTAGAGAAACTCACAAGACAGAGCCAAGCAAAAGACACGCGAATCAAAAGTACACGTGAATAATCCACTCATAAGAGTTTGTGTACGTAAAAGCCTAAATAGCATTCTTCACTATACTACAGTGATTACACATTTCCAGCAATTTTAGCTCACGATCGCAGCAGCCATTTTGAATTCCTTTTAAGATAAAGACGTGATAAAGAAGCGCAGTGTTTTAAAAATCAATACAAAGCAATAAACAAGGTCGCAATTAGAACAAAAAGCCAGACAAACAGACAAACAGGGCACAGGGTCCTACGCTGTTTGGATGGATTAAAATGACAGGAATAAACTAACTGGAACAATCTAGACTCTAATTAAACTAAAGTGACTCTTGTTAGGACGATTGTGCGCTATTTTAGGATGTGTAAAAAAATCAATTTGCTCCGGGCGAGCTTCAAAATAACTGCGCCTTCTAAATAACAAGCAAGAAGACTTCTGGATCCAAAAAAAATGAATCGAGGCGATGTCTAACGTGAGAAAATAGTTTGCTCGAGAAAAGAAAATGTTCAATAAAAATGTTGCAGTTTTCAGAGTCACGCTAATACTTTCTGAAGAATTCTCAACCAGATCAGAGTTCCTGAAGATGAATCTTTCGAATCAAGGCAGAAGTTGTGTTGACAACTCCTTGGTATGCACTGTCGGCATAACAAGTAGCTTGAGATCGCAAAGGACAACAGTTCACTGGAATAACTTCTAAACAAATATTACAAAAACGCCTGACATATTTGATACATTCACAATACTTAGCCTCTTTCTTGTATTGCTGGGAGAAGAGCAAGAGGGAGAATGCTGGTAAATACCGCCTCATTAGTGCTAGCAGACTCAAGACCCACGCCGTAAAGACTGCGTCCTTCTTGAAGTTGCTTGAGACAGTATAACTTAGAATAGGTTACCACGTTACATCCGATCTAACTGCGTCGAAAATACTTCCAAACGCTTCATTGGTTGGCATCGGAATTGGAAGGCCTTAGAAACACTAACCGCGTTGTAGAACACTATCATTATCGAGGAGGAGAGCTGCGCATTTGATTGTAAACTGTGTGAGGACCAAGCACATGTCAACTCAGTCACTCAGACAACAAGGCGACTAATGAGTTGAACGAGTTGAATGCTTTGCTTGTCAATCAAGACTAATTCGCGTCAAGACGCTGGGTTATGAGATACCCCGAATACCGTTCCAATGCGATAAGAAATGGAACGCAGAAGAACACTGCAACAGAAAATAAACTTGAAGAGATAAGAGTTTGTAACTAGTTTAATACGCTTGAAGAAGTATTATAGTTGCGTCGAGGGTAACGCGTCTTGACGATTAAAAATTTCGCACCTCAAAGTTTCGTACCGCTGCGGAAAGAAAATCCGGAATGGAATGGAGAGGACTCTAGAAAATATTGACTTGGAACACAAAAATAATTTGAAAGAGTATGATCTTTTGATATGGTTGTTGCCTAACATCAAACCTATTTTTCATTAAATCATTCAAACAAAACTTTTTTTATTATCATTGTAATAAGCAGGTAACCAGTAAGGGGGTGGTGTTCAAAAATCTGGACAAATAATGTAAGTCATGTAAGTCTTCCTCTCCTCAGCTCTGGTTAAACCTTTCAAATACTGGCAAATCTGTTTAAAGATTTATTACATACTCCCAATCGACCACTTTCATTTGATTCTGAAGATAATATTTATTGAGGTTCTTAAGGAATGAGTCTCCAACAAGGACTGTCTTCACTGAGACTGTATAGCTCTCCAGATGATCCCAATAAATTCTGGCAGACAAATTGCTGCCATTCAAGATAAGGATTATAAACTAAGATCATTTGGTGGAGGTTAATTAGTAAAGGATGAAATGGAAATTCCTATTAGAAGGTTCTGTAGTGGGAAATGAAAATTCAATCCCTTTATTACGTCTTCATACCACTCCTAACAGAATTCTCTTCGAATTCTTTTTCTTATTCAAAATTTAATGTTTGAACTCCTTTGGGAGTTGCAAGATAATGCTGTAAATTAGGCCAACAAAGGGAACTATGAGAAGGATTCTGGTAGTAGTGGTATCAAGGGTAATAAGGGGAATCATGAATTGATCAAATATGCTGTAATGATGCACTGGGATTGATGGGAATGGGAAAAAGAATTGCAACATGGCATTACTCCAAATTCATCACTTGGACTGGAATTTTTCAGAGTTAAGGCTGCAAAGTGGGAACAGAATCGCATTTCATGACTTATATTAGATGCAAAACTGTGGTATTTCAAGAAATGAGACAGGAAGCCCACCTAATCAAAAAAAAGTAAAAGTATGCAAAGCACAGGTAGCCCAAGCCATTAAGATAACCCACACAGGATAATAAAACAAAATGATTCTTAGGATAAAGAAATGAATACTACATTTGAGGTTATTTTTGATAAATATAAGTGTTTACTCAAGTTCTTTCAGGAAAAAATTAGACAGAAGTGAGTGAACAACTACTACAAAGTTGTCTCAAAGTTGTTGCTAAATATCACTGCTGGTATGGTTCAAATTGTAAGTATCAAAAAATACCAATCTTGCTACTGCATCAATTTTCCCTTAAAAACAGGGCATTTCAAACTCAACAGAAATTTATAGCTTCATTAAACATTAACATACTAATAACTATTCCATAGAAAACAATGCAATTTGTTTTAGGCCGACGCAAGCACACAAAGAAAATAAGAACAAGATTAAGTTAACCTTATACTAACAAAAAACTACCCTTTAATTTTAAAAACCTGTCGTAATGAACGCTAGCAATAAAAAAAAATAGTTAATGCAATTGTAAGCAGTGTTCTGTGTTAGTTTTAAGGTCGTATGTAATTTTTCTAGACAAATATATTAAGCATAAACCCATGCAGTCCAGCTTCAGCCAGCTACACTCAAAGAGTTATTCAAATTTTAGCGCCTTTGACCGTTACGCTTTGCAAATTATCATTCAAAGCTTGCGTTTGCAAATTTCAAACAAATAGAACTCTTCTTTTGCTAACCTGGAAGACGTTTTGAAGACCTCAAGCACTTTTTTTGAAGATTTTACGGCAGAAAATGGTGTAGAGGAGCTGCAAGTGTGACTTTTGAAGTCAGATTTGAATGTAACAATGGAGTATGACGTGACAATGAGAGCGTTATGTGACGAAGGTAGTTACCAGGATAACACGGGCAAAAAGACTTCATTCATTCATTTTCAACTCTTTTTCATTCTTAGCTTTCAAAACTAACTTTAAATAAAGAAAAGCGTTCTAATTTTATAGCTAGAAAACCATTTTTCCAGGTCAGGCAAACTCTTATAAATTTTTGAGCAAATAATAAAGTTTTCTGCGTCTGCGGTATCCATGTACAGCGGTATCCATGGCAGGTATAGCCATTTTGTCCCAAGTTTCATTAGAAAAGAAATGTAGAAAGAGATTTTTTCGGTTTTTAAAGGTGTAATGAATGGTGAAATGTCCATTTTATCCTATCCACTTGCTCAACCACTAGCATATGATCCTTCTTTCAAAGGTAGGTCAAAATCTTATGGAAATAACAAAGTTTTTACAAGATATTTTTCCATTGTTTATCTAAGCTTTTTCAGACTTTGGAATTTCGTTTTTTTTTGTTCAGTGGAAGTAAGGCTTCATGAACCGCTTTGGAAAGTCCAGTTTTCGCCTGATGATGTGGCTTTGGAACTCTTAACGTTGTGTTCTCAGTTAGAAGTTCTTTGCAAGAAAGAATATACGGTAATTCTTTGAACTTTTCAGCTGATATTCAGATGCTATGATTCAGCATATTAAAATATTTATAATTTATAGCATCATCATATATACTTCAAAACTACGAAGTATTTCGTGATTAAATTTGTTTTACTGCTTGCATGAGGGAAAATTTAGTATAAATTTACTTGTAGTAAACAGTAGATAAGTTATTTCAGTTTCTACTCAACACTATATAAGCATAATGAACCTTATTTTTGAAGTGCATAATAGAATATTGTTAACTAATCTAGGAAACTATAGATGAATATTATTACTGTTGTTTCAAAATTGGGACTAATTGCAATGGTTTCCAATTGATTGACATCCAGCCAGTGAATCAATTGTTCCAACTTTCCTTAGTAACTGTTGCTACGCCTCACAAGCTCCAACTAGAACATGTAGCTAGAACATTGTATTTACTCGATAACGTGCTGCCCTGATAAAGTGCCACACACAGGAGCAAAAATATTAAAGAATGCCATCCATAGATAGGCACCACGTTCATACACAACAATGCCGGCACTAAATCGAAGCATCATCAGACTGAGACAGTGAATGAAATATAAGACATTTTTATTTTGCAGTAAAATTTGCTTGTTAACATTTGCAAATGTTATAATTTTTAAAGAGCACCAGCCCCAAATAAGCTCAGCCATCAAAAAATTTAAAGAGCACCACAGCACATAATCAAGTGAATAAATTATGGTATCCCAGAAATTTAAAATCTGATCACTGGAAATTGTTTATAATTTGTTTAAGTTTTTACTGCCATGTAAAAATTCAAGAACAATTGCATTGTAATCCTCAATAGTTTCCTTGAAAAAAGATATGCAGTCAGTATTTGTGGGACAGGATTTTAAGTCCACTGATTGGTCTGCTGTTGTCAGAATCATGATAAAATGAATGATTTCCTATTATTTATCTCAGACATCATCAGGAAAACTGAATGTTGCACACAAAGTAGAATATCAGAATAAGTTTGAACCAAAAGGTGAGTGTTAAAAAACTATTATCCTCTTCATGTTTGGAAGGACAATTTCTTTTCAAATAGTTTACTGCAATTCTTTGCAGATGTCGAAGTTCAAATATCAACATGCGAAAGATGTTATTGCTGCCGTCAATCAAAAATAATCAGTTGATACCTTTTATATTTTTGACTGGCGGCAGTGAAAATCAAAATTCCAACAAGCAACTCACAACTACAGATTCCATGTTATATTGAAAATTGCAGTAATAATATGTGTGCTACTCTCTTAATCCTTTAGCTCAAGTTCTTATTGAAAAGATGAAGAAGATGCTCCTTTTCTTACCTGAACCACAACCTTCTCTTTTGGTATGTAAAAAGATTAAGAAATTTTAGAATTCAGTGTGTTAGGTTTTGAGGGAGGAAAACCAGAGAACCCAGATAGAAACTTTCAAATTATGGGGGAGAGCTCTAACAAACTCTACTCACATGTGATGCCGAGTCCAGAAATCAAGCCTGAGACCCCATAGAGAGAAGTGTACTACCATGATCGATGTCACCCATGATTCCTAAATCAGTCTACTGAGTGTACAGGGTGTTTGCTTACCAAGGTTTAGTGATATGTGAGGTATTTCTTAATATTGACAAATCAAGAAGATTACAAGACCACTTCTGCCAATTATTAAATCATATGCTATCAAGGAAATAGTCCTTACTGTCTTTTGTTTTGCATGAAATTAAGTTTATATGTGCATGTACATGACCAGCTTGCATTGAAAACACTCCACTCAACCTCGTAAAGCATGTAATTGTTATGAGAGGACTCAGGATGGCATGTTTGTAATACACTCACCTCTATCCTCTGCAATCCTGGATGCAATTCCAAGTCACCACAGTGGCATGTGGGCTGATCTGAGTTGGTTATCGTTCAGACTCTAAGAGTTTTCCAACTTTCCAGTTTTTCTTCTCTCCTCTAAAACCAACTTAACTAGTTCAAACTGGTTAGAGCTGTGCTTTGGGGTCACATATGGACTGTTTAGTGGTTACCAGAGGTGTCTTCACATTGCTTTCAGTTCGACCCCATTGAGTTGCACCCCACTGGCCTGTCACTATTGTATTTGCAGTAGTCACTGATATAATGACGATAAATGTTTTTTTGTCTTAATTAATTTTTGTTTGAAGTTAGAGTTGTGAGTTCATATGTATAGTTTAATTGGCTTCATCTTCTTATCACAGGATTACATGCGGCAGACTGGTCTCAATGTACTCTTTCCAAAGGTTGCTTCCTATCTATCTAATCCTGAAAGACCACAGTTTTTTTCACAAAAATCAGCCATGGATGGTAATAAATCATAGATATATTCATCTCTATTCCAAAAAGGATTTTTAAATGTTATAAATTTGTGAAAGGTAAAATTGCAGATTCATTTTTTACAATGTACTCTTACTATTTCTTTTAATTTCAGCGTATTTCCAGCAGTTTGCAATGCTAAATCAAATGGTGACACTTTGTCAACAACTCAACAGTGATGTTTTTAATTTGACGAACCACAAATATGTTGCACATCAAACAGCTCTTCTTTATGTAAGTATCTTACAATCAAACCATAAGCATGTATCATGAATCAGTTCAAATTATATTTGCCTTTTCAAAGCTTAAAGTTGTTCAATATACCCATTGGTGTATTGCTCACTAATTGCCTCTTCAAGCCTTGTTCTTTGTGTATTGTGACAAAATGAATGCTTGACTTAACAAAACCAAAGAATATTTAGTATTCTATATAAGTATATATAAACCCCTTGCACATGACATCAAAGCAGCTCAATTTAGAGGACAAAACAAAGGAACTTTGATCTCCTGAGAATTGGAAACTATTGTTTTGTCCTCCAAATTGAGCTGCATTCTGAAGTGCTGCAAGGGGTCTGCAAATTATTAGTAATACTGTATACTATCTTTCTTTCTCTTATAGCAAGCTCTAAACCAAGCAGGGGCCAGCATGGGTGATTTTAAAAAGAATGTTGAAGGGAATTTTAAAGCCTTGAAATTAAGCTTGCATGTGACTGATAAAGACACTGTTCCAAAACTACCTCAGGAACAGAAAGAATGGTAAGCAGCTTCCTCTCTTTCAAAACATTGTAGTTCAACAAGAAATTATCTTGCTGTCACTGATGGTATTGTAATTTGTACTTTATGATCAGCCAACACGTGTGGGTCAACAATTGCCTGACGGTTGGCCAACATACAGTTTAACACCTGTTCAACTCTTGGCCAACTCTACGGTGAACTCTTCACCAACATTTCACTAACACTCACTCACTCTTTCACATTTACAAAAGATTTTTATTCCATGGATGATAGTCAGCCAAGCAATACAGGGTCAATGCACGTCTCATAGTTGACCAACATATGGCAAGTTCACATGGCTGATATTCAGGCAAATGTTGACCGACACATGTTATAAAGTACATGATTACTGTCACTGACACCCTATAAAAGTTTGCACTTGAGTGGGAACTTATCAGTAACCCCACATGATTTGCAGACTAATACTTAAACCACACTGCAGCTTGATGGCCCCCATCATCAACTTTGGCCGTGATATTTACTGAGGCAGCTATGATTTGATTCTTAATTTGCAGGATGAATTATGTGACGTCTTCTGTTCTGGATAAAGTAACATCACTGCCTCCCAGTTTCTTACAACCAATGATGTCTGCCATGGTGTATGTTGAGCAACAGCGCCAGTAGGAAATAAAAACAAGACTTTCTTTATTCCTTAACATGCTAACCAAGGTCTCTCTCTCTCTCTTGTTCTCTGTTCCTGTCTGTCTGTCTGTCTCCTTCCCTCTCTCTCTTCATATTTCTCCATGGAATAGAGGAAGGGAAAGGTTCTTGCCCTTTTTCACCATCTTACTCTAAGTGAAAGAAAGAAAGAGAAAGAAAGAGACCTTAGCTAGCAGGTTGTAAATTTCTAGACTTTATTAATAGCAGTTTTTACATGACTAAAAGATTAAGAATACTAGCTGTCAAATCCTCTTTCTATGAATGCACACTCATTAACAGTGTGACCTTGGTAAATATTCCAGGAAATTCCAGAAAAAGTTTACAAAAGTTACATCACAAGCATGTACCTACCCTGGTGAGTGGGGTATACCCAGGGTAAGCCTACTTTGAGTAGAATTGACCACTATGTACCCCCTGCACCTACACATTTCTTACCTTGACTATGCAAACACTATGTTTTATCTCACATGCAATTCGGCAACACATTGGGATACTAAATTCAAAGTGTATAGTATACATATTATTGGCAGAAGCCTGTGTAGTTGCATATATCTTTTGGACAATCTTTTTATCTGGGTATCACTACTCATTAAACAACACTGGGTAATTCTCACAGGAAAGACAGGAAAGGTATATACAAGTACAAGACTCAAGAGAGATGTTTGTTTTCTTGAGTTCTCGGTGTTTTTAAATAAGAGTAAGCAAAATCTAAAATCACATATTTTTTTGACTTTTATGTACATGAAGAGGGTAATTTGGTTATTTATTGAATTGATAAATATTTTTTGATTTTATAGTATACACAGCAAACTTACAACTACTGATAAATTTAAATATGGACCTTTTTCGCATGCCAGCCATGTTGACTAGGACAATAGATTTTCCCTGCATAACCTCACATTCAAGCTCTTCACAATGAGGCTATGCAGGGTTAAACAATGGTTTTATTCTCATGAGAATAAACATCGCAGCGTGTGATCAAGGACCATATTGATACTGATCAAGGACAACAGAGAATCCTAGAAAGTAGGGAGCTTAGATTGGAAAATGTTACAAAGCATTAATTTATCATACACCCAGCTAATGAACATAAAATATACCTAGTATACTTTAGTACCATAATTATTTCATTATTTATTTAGTTTCTAATTTAGTATTTGCCAAACACTATACCTTATTTAAATTGAATCCTGCACAGCAATCGTGACAAGTTGTAAGAAAATTTACTCGTAAATGTAAAATAAAAATAAAGTAAGCACCAATTAATAATAACAAAATCTGTTTTGTCATTGCTTTATAGGAAGTAACTTACTGAAGTCCCTACTCCTCCACCTTTATACCTTACACTCACCCTTCACCTACTTTACTTGACCTTTGACACTACCCTCCACCTGTAGACCTTGTACTTCTATCTTCATCGTACTCACCCTTTACCTACCTTACTTGACCTTTGACACTACCCTCCACCTGTAGACCTTGTACTTCTATCTTCATCATACTCACCCTTCACCTACCTTACTTGACCTTTGACCCTACTCCTCCACCTGTACACCTTGTACTTCTATCTTCATCGTACCCACCCTTCACCTACCTTACTTGACCTTTAACACTTCTCCACCTGTACACCTCGTACTTCTATCTTCATCGTACTCACCCTTCACCTACATTACTTGACCTTTAACACTTTTCCTCCACCTGTACACCTTATACTTCTACTTTCATCGTACCTGGTTCATCCTTCGTCTTCCTTACTGAATTTTCTTATACCTTTCCTACATTCTTCCTTTGAAAATTCTTTTTACCTCAACTTGCATCTCTCATTTAACTTTTCAAAACCTTGTAGCCAACCTAGAGCTTCCTTACTCTCTCCATTACTCTATTCTTTTACATCAATATGTAATTAGTCCACTAGCCTCATTCATTCATTCTTTCTTTCTGTCTACCTTTAATTTCCAACTGTTACATCATTAATCTTTCTTTTTTCGTTTATCTATGATGTCTTTGTATCATAGATTTTCATTTCTATATATTTTATTGATAAATATTTATCATTAGTCATTATCAATTATCAATATCATTGACTCTTAATAGTCTATTGCCAGTAACTAATGCACTACACTTCTTCTAATTTGTTCCTATGACATAGAGCTACAACTTCAATAATTTCAATAAAATTTGCTTAAATATTGACTTGTAAAAATCAGTCAAAATTTCCTTAAGATATTAGGAAACTCCTCTTTTCTAGAGGAACTGTAAGTTGAAGAAAAAGAGCGGGAACTTTTTTCCTGGATGCGCATTGGTCGAAAATATACTTCCAGTATTCCAAGTATTACGTAATAAAAACCGAGGAGGCATGGACACTAGATCCAATCCAATATGGCGGCCGAACTGAACAGAGTTTGTGTAAATTATGAGTGATTTCGCTAAAAATGGAAAAAATTATGGCAGTAATCGCCATTTCGTTAGGAAAGAAAGCCACAGTTTATGCTGTAGGAAGAGTAAGTGTTACTTCATATCGATTTATTGCTTTGATTGCAGTAAAAATAGCGAAAATTTGCCAAGATGATGCAAGAGACTTGTCTTGTGTCACACGTGTTTGTGAGGATAATTCGTATTTTTATACGTAAATCTTAATTTTATTTCTCGATCTCTTCGTGCTCAGTTGTTTCTTAATCTCTTTACTTTAATATACATTTATTTTGACTTATGAATATGCAAAATTATGATTGTTACGTGTAAATGTTTGAGTCGAGTCATTTGAATGTTGCTTGTACCATACTTGATCGAGCCAAATATATTCTGCATTTATCTAATGAGTCTCTCATACAAACCTTTATACACAACTCTATGTCGTATAAAGTTCCCATGGTATTTAAGACATCCTTATTTCTTTCATTTGTTGTATGTGAACACAAACCTACAAGGCCAACAGCTGATATTCCTCACACACCCCTTGCTACATAAGTTATTATCTCTACACACAATTAATCTTGTATTCTGTTTGGTTGGAGGTGCATGTTAACACAGCAGACATAACCTTTGTTGCATTCTGTTTGGTTGGAGGTGCATGTTAACACAGCACATACATACCCTTTGTTGCATTCTGTTTGGTTTGGGGTGCATGTTAACATTGCACACATAACCTTTGTTGCATTCTGTTTGGTTTGGGGTGCATGTTAACATCGCACACACATACACTTTTTGTTCTGTCATTTGTATCCAAAATAATGATCTAATTTGTATTTAATAGAAGAAATAAAAAATCTGCTTGCTCTACTGGGTGCGTTAGCACTTGGGGATTAGCAGAGCACTTGAGAAGTGTCATGAAGCACTCTACTACATGTCCTGCTTCTCTTACAACACTTCTCTTGTGTTCTTCCAATCCCCACATGCTTTATAACTGCATTCATAAACCACACATTTTATATTTCTTCCCCAACTAAGCAATGACCTTGATTATGATATAACATTTCAATGTTTTCTCTTCTTCTTCTAGTATTATGGTTTTCCAAAGTTGTACAGAAGACTAGTAGAATTTAACAGACGTGTCAGCGCTGACAGACAAGTTATGAGAAGACGACAAGAAATTGTAAAAAGTATCTTTAGGTTTCCAAATAAAATAATAGCACTATTCAGGTAAGAAATTGCATTATAACACCTCTTAATAATATGTATCTAACTGCCATAATTTTTTGCTAAAGAAGCAGCTGGAAGTGATTGCTTAATCTCGGACTAAACCAGATTGAATTAGTTTTTAAAAAAATAAAATCATTTTTGATGAGAAAATGGCATCAAGAACCTGAAGCCTGGAAGGTGTTTCAGGGTTGGATAAAATCAATTCAGTAAACCTTGAACATGAAGATGTTGAACATAGTTTATGCTAATCGGTCAATCCTCCAATGAGGAGTAGAACTAAATGAGAAATGTTTCCATTATTACTAATCTTAAACAATTTATTTTTCAGATGGAAAAGGAAAACTACATGACATTAGGCCATCTACACTACAAGACTCTACCTCGTTAGTAGTGAATTTTTATATTGAAAGCCTATAATGTAAATAATGGTGCAGAATGGTATGACGTGAAGAAAGCATTTCATAATGTCACATTTAAGAAGCTCAAACATTAATTCATTTGTGTACCCAAAGACATTTTTTGATGTAGGTGAATTTCTTTCGATATTTTAATTTGAAGAGGAATATACTGTAAAGTACATGGTATCCTAAAATAATTTTGCAAAGAAGATCCTTTGATTTCTATATAACTCTAAATTTAATTTTGATGATTTTTGATTACACTTCCCCTCCAGTCACAAAGTTCTAAGCAAATGCTGGAATTTATTGAACATTCAGTATTTATTTGAAGACTGCAAGACAAGTGCTACAAATAAAAAAATAGTGCAATAAAAGTCTACCTGTGGTGCAAATTAAGCTCAGTAAAAGTGACTCTGGAGAATGACAAACTACTGTTTGTTCAACTTCACAATACAAGAGATTTTAACACTAAAATCGGTGAGAAAGAACCATTGCCTTAAAAGAGTAAATAATGTCTGGCCTACAAAGTAAAGTGCTTGTAAACTTATAATGTGAAATGATCATTTATTTATTGATTTAATAAAAATAGTTATTTCCATTTATGAAAAGATATGAACTTGAGCTTTTTTGGTTGATATTTACTCATTTTCTTGGACTACTAACCTTATTTTCTTCTTCTTCTGTATTTTTTCCAGTAGCAGTTGAGTTGTAGACATTTGGTCTACTTTGCCTGGTCCATCAGTCTTATTTATGCAAAAACTGATCCTTGGGGGAGGGGGTGCACAGCCATGTCTATGAAAAATCTGACCTGGAGGAGAGGGTGCACAGCCATGTCTATGCAAAATCTGACCCTGGGGGAGGGGGTGCACACTAATATTTATGCAGCTGTTATCCCTTATGGGAGTCGGAGTATCAAATAGAATTATTGCAAACGCTGAATCACTGAGAATCAACAATGGATTGGATTTAAATCAGTTTAAATATAAATTTTATTCATTTATGTTTTTATTTTAATGAAATTTTTTTACTGTATTTATTTTAAATAGAATGTTTGCATAATAATTACTTTGTATGATACAAGTAAAGATGCATTTGATTCATCAGCACTAAATACTTGCAAAGGAAATCCCATCCTGTCCCTTTTCTCTTCCTTTTTCTTTTTCTTTCACTCTCCATTTTTTCTCCATTTCTTGCCCTATTACTTTTTACCTATTCTAGCTTACCAAAATTTGAATCCCTTTCCATTCCAATTCCTTCCCTATATACATTGTCTTATTTTTTCCATTTATTCATTTTCTTTTCCTAGGCACTCTTCCTTTCCTTTTAATATCTCACTCACATTTCAGTAGAAATTTCAGAATGTTAAATTCAATTTATAAATTATGCAGTTTCTGCCAAACTACAAAATAAATATATAAATATTGTTAACCGACCTTGGCTACCATGATACTGTTTTACCCAAGGCACTTCTAGTGTCATGTGACATTTATTTATCATTATCACTGAATCAGGCAGAGTCTTGACCCTTCTTTACCATTAGTTGTAGTAGGTTTTTGTAATGCTGTTAATGTCTTTTTCTTGAATAGCTTTGCTTCTCCTGTAAGAATAAAGGAAATGCAAAGAGATTAGTTTGGCTGTAGTCTCCCCTGCAGACGTTTTTTGTGAGGAGGAAGCGTTGTGTGACGACCCTAAAAACGGCTGCTGGGGAGACTAGTTTGGCTGGAGCTGATTGAGGGAAGCCTACTGTGCAGCCATTGTGAGGCGCTTCCAGTTCCCATCTTTCCCCCGGTAGCTAGTGGGGGAATGATGGGAACCAGAAGTGCCTCACAGCGGTTGCGCAGTAGGCTAATCGAGTGTACCCAGCTTGGGGTTCCTGTAGGCTGGGAAGGGGTCACTGAGAGAGAAGGGGAAGCATGAGGCTTAGGAATTCCTGAGCAGTTTTTAAACAGGTATTTCCTTCTTTCTCCTCCCTCAGCATTATCCAATTTCCCAATGCACAGTCTAACTAAACTAAGGTCAAATGTTGAGCTTCACATGAGCCTTATGCATTGAAAACAATAGATAATAAGGTGGTCTTCTTTTATGTCATTAGGTTCGGCCCATGAGAAGTTCAACTTTTGAACTTAGCCTTAGGATCCTAAACTGACAGTTAATTTAAGAGGACAGTTCTTGCCAAAGGTGTGTTTTTCATTTACCATCGTACCTTTTCCTTGACTGATTAACCTGGCAACACAAAGAAACTCATAGAAATCCACCGTCCCTGAGGAATCTATGTCAACTTCCATCATGGCTTCCTGTGAAAGAAAACATTGAAAGCTTGTCAGCAACAAGTGAAATGCAAGAAAAGAGCGATTGAGCTTTCATTATCATGTTGCTATGGCACTGTCTGTCACCGCTGTGTAGTGCAAGTCTGAGTTGCAGGTTTGATTTTCGACTGAACCGCATTTTTGAGTTGAGCTTGTTTGACTGATGTGTTGCTCTTTCTTGTCACAAGGTTTTTAAAGTAAATTACCTTGATTTCTTCTGTCGTAGCCATTCTTCCTAAAGTGTCTGGAATTGCTCGAAGCAGCTGGTGACAAAATATACTTGGTATTAGTAGCTATCACAGAAAACGTCAATACTATAAAGGAGCCAGTAAAATAAAACAATAAGCAATTTGTAGGGTACAAACTCGAAGTTGCGCAATATTTAAAAACATTTTAATTTCATGACAAAAAAAAAATAGAAAAACAAAAATTAAATTGATTAATAAAAAATTGAAGAGAAGACAAAAAGTACACGTTAAGTCATTGTCAACGTCACAAACTATCATTATGACGTCACGAAAAGAAGATATTTAGTGACGTCAACGATCTTTTCTTACGTCATTAAATATATTAACGCGCGCGAAAAGAAAATGAACGTGGCGCACACGAAAGGGAGTTCATTTTACACAGTAGAGAAATAATCTTTTCAAATATTAACTATCCTCGCAATGTGGTGTAGATATTTTGTTCTATCTGCATTCATAAAGCCTGGTTTTCACTTACGACGAAATCGGAGTCGGATTCGGTAGAAGTACGTTTATATGCGTGACTGATTGCTAGTGAAAACCGCTCGCCATAAGCGTGATGTCCATAAGCGTAAGCACAAAGCTAAGCAAAAGGAAACCTTCCGATCATTCTGATTTCACTTCTGACTCCGATTCCGACACCGTTTTCTGGTTTTCACTTTAACATCAGTTGTTTCCGACTCCAATTCCGTCCCAAGTGAAAACCAGACTTGAGTGACCTGGTTTTAGTGTATATCCATCCATATATCCTTCTGATAGCTATGCGATCATACTCACCTCTTGTGTGTCTAAATGAAAATCTCCATTCGAATCGAATGATTTAAACTGCGCAAACATTTCTTCGATCTAAAAGAGGCAATTTACAATAGTAAGATTGCGATAATGAGGACTAAATATATCGCTTCTAAATTCTAAATCCTTCGTATTCTGTGCATAGCATAGAGAGATTCTTCCCTTTAAAATCCAAAACGTTCATGAGAAGCGTATAACATTTCTCGACAAATATACAAGTTATTTGCAAAAGTCGTTTTCTTGAAATATTTGCCAAATTTTAGCTTGGGTAGGCATAGCCATGCACAACGGTAAATTGAGGCAATAATGTAATAAATGTTACAGGAAAGGATAGTCCCTGGTGAATTGTGTACTTACTTGATTTTCTGACCATTCAGGGAAGTGTTCGAGTGCTTCTTTTGCCAAAGGTTTGCTTTGCTTCATGTCTACAAGCTGTGGATGAACTCCACTCACTAAAACACAACAGTTTTGAACCATTTATTACCAAACAATAGTGCAAAAGAATGAAGGGCAGGAATCAAGAGTTGCATAGCGTTCGATTTGCCTTTCACTTCTGGGTCTCGGGTTCGGTTTCTGGACTCGACATCACATGTGAATAGACCGAGTCTGTTACGGATTTTTGTCCCTTGATTCGAAGTTTTTCTCCGGGTTCTCAGGTTTTCCTCCCTCCGCAAAACCTAGCATGCTAAAGGCTCCGACACACGGTTCAACATTGCGTGCAGCATCGCACTAAAATATTAAGATTGGAACGTCTGTTTCATTTTGTTTATGTTATTTGTATCATCCTCGTAAATTAAACGAAAACATCGAGATTTTCTCTGATTTGGCTGCTGAAATAGTACTGTAATTATAATCATGTTGCATGGAATGTTACACCGTGTATCTGAGCCTTAGATTCCAATGCGATCTGTGAGTTAACCGTACCGTGCCCTGATTTTGATCTGCCCAGATGCTGTTTCGGGGAATCAATGAAAATAATTTGATGGCAAAAGATCAGAACAATGGACTCATCAGTACCTTGAGCAGATTTTGAGCCTCGTCTTTGTCCCTCAGCTGGACCTCCTTTCCCTTCCCTCCATCCAAACAGTAAGGGATGGTTGACATCGATTCTGAAAGAAATAAAAATAATTCACAAAATAAAGTTAATGATTATAAATGAATAAAAACAAATACAAAAACGCCCACAAGAACAAACAGAACAGACAGAAAAAGCCAAACTGAAAAGCCAACCATAACAATCAAACGAACAAAATATATATCACAAAACCGCAAATCAGCAAATTGCGCGCGTTAGTTAATGTGACGATGCCTTCTGATGACGTCAGAATTATTCTCATGACGTCATAATTGCAAAATTTACTTGTGACGTCATTATAGTGGTGACATCATAATGGGATCTGATTTGAGACGGTAAACAAAATTTATGAAAGATGAAATAAGTACATTTGGTTTTTCAAACCTTCAATTTTTATCAATAACCTGAAACAATCTCCGGGCTGATCAAAGTCAGAGCTCAGCTAACTCCAAGATTTAGCGTGCTAGGTTTTGCGGAGGGAAAAAGCGTAAAGGAGAGGAAAAATCGTAAAACCCGGATAAAAACCCTTGAATCAAGGGAGAAACCTAACAACTCTTACTAGTCGCATTTCAATATTAGGGATTGTTCAACTACCTGAGATCGGTGTTTTCTACTTCTTCCAGGTGTTTTTCGAGGTCCATGAAAGGTCGAGAGAGTTTCTTCCCCAACGGATGACCACTCAACTCCTGTCGGACGATTCAAGGTGAATTATTTTTGAGAATTTTTGTTACAACTAAAAGTGCTGTTTTTTGTCTCGCTTCGATGCAAAGGCATGGCTACCTTTCAAGATGGCGCAGGGAACTGTGAAGGGGACTATTATGAACCAGCTTTTCAAAAGTGACCAGTGAAAAAAAGGGAGTGTTGGGGAATCGCGCAACGTGTTAAAAAAGGAAAGGTTTGTGTTTAAGATTATTAACGCTTCTACTTACCACGTTGATCCCTAGATAATGTGAGGGCAATGTTGCTCTGAAGTCGGAGAGCCTTCCTGTTGAGGAAAGAAGAAGTCAGTCATGGAAAATATTATTCTCTCAAAGATGACGTGGTTAATGATGATGACGGTGATGACGATGATGAAGGATGAAGACAACGACTAGGACGACGTACATTACTCCTGGCTATGATGATGATGATGATGATGATGATGGTGGTGGTGGTGGTGATGATGGTGATGATGATGATGATGGTGGTGGTGGTGATGATGGTGATGATGATGGTGGTGGTGGTGATGATGATGATGATGATGATCGATGATGATGATGATGATGATGCTGATGATCGATGATGATGACAGAGATGATTGCAATTGTGGTCGACGAGTAACGATAGTGATGAAAATGGCAATGATATTATATTCCTGGTAATGATGGTGCTCTTTACTTTGATAATAATAAAGTGATGATGATGATGGTGATGATGGTGGTGATGATGATGACAGTGGTACAGTGATAATGGCGATTATGCGAGCGACCAAAAATGATGGTGATGGTAATGACAATGCCGATGGTATTCTCTGTAATAGCGATGCTGACGATGCCATTATGAAGACAGTTTCAATGGCAATGGCAATGAATTATAATGATCCCTGTTCTCACCTTCTTTCACTGCTGCATACATCTTGTTCAACATGGACGCAAAGGCCTTCTGGTCCTTGTTGTAGTCCTTGACTGTCAAGTGTTGACGTTCAAGCATTATTCTACAAAAAAATGTCACATAACATCAAACCCTTGTAACACGTATCAACTAGAATTTTGATTTTTTTTTCTGGTGATATAAAAGTTTGGGCTACTTACGTCTATCTCGAAACGGATCTTTCCGAGGCGAGAGCACTACCACTACACCACCCTTGATTCCCAGATCATAGCTTAAATGGGTAAGCACCTCTCCCTATAATCCCTCCCTAAAATATTCTTGTTTCAGTCACATCCAACGTATCTCCGCAAGCGCGTCACCGGAAAACAAAGTAACCATTCTCAAGGGAATGACGCTATTGCACGAAAGGTTTATACCAAGTAACATGATAGATCATAGTTAATGGTGTGGAATTCACTATTCACTATGGCCAGATGGAACGTTTTTTAGAGCAATTTTGACCTCAGGCAACACGTTGCGAGTTCCTGATCTGCAGTCAAAACCTCGCAACTCAAATTGAAAATCGTCGTTGCAAATTGCTTCGTGTAAAATCGCCTTAACCCCCAAAAAATCTTTTTGTTTTCTTTAAATATCTATGGCAGGAGGATAAGCTAAAGATACCTGAAATCCCGACTAATTCCACTCAGAAATCCGACGTAATATTTCTGCTGTTTTTGAAGCTCTCCTTCAGCCACAAGAAGATACTGTTTTGTTTGAAAGAACAAAAGCAGTTAAATCTTGGCACCCTCAATCGTGTTTAGCTTTTTCATTGTGTTTTTCGTTTGTATTCCTGTTTGTGTGTCTGCCTACTTGCCTGACTGTCTGTCTGTCTGTGGTTCTGTCTGTCTGTCTGTCTGTCTGTGGTTCTGTGTGTCGGTCTGTCTGTGATTCCGTTTGTCTGTCTGTTTTTCTGTCTGTGTGTGCGGGTGTGTCTTTGGTTCGTCTTTATGTATTTTCAACTCGATCGACTCACCCTATCCTTCATGAATAATTGTTGTTTCATCTTCTCCAGTTCACTTTGCGATGCATTACCGGCTTAAATATCAATACGAGACAAAATAAATAAATAATGGTTTATTCGATGCGCGCTCTGATTGGCTGAGAATTGTGCTTGACGCCATTCGCGGGCAACTTTGCAAAGATGCCAAAAATCAGCACTGAAAATTACAATCAATAGCAATCTCAATTATATACTGGTCAGCGGTTAGCATACTACTGGTCAGCGGTCAGCATACTACTGGTCAGCGGTCTATCCATAAAATGACGGGTTTTAAAAATATTACTATGACTACTCACAAAGTTTTCTCTGTCCGTTCTATCAAGTGAGAGAATTACTATATAGAAACTAAATCGCCTCCAGAACGTATCTGCGTTACTTTTGGTCAGCATGCAGCTCCGAGAAACTATACAGGTGCTGACCAGGAGGAACGCAGGCGCTCAGGACGACATTGAGAAATGATATGTTTAACAATTTAGGGTCCTGAGTGAATTAGGATTATATTTACAAACACTGTTGGTCTTACCATGTCCGTGTAGCCTTACAGCACCGTTCTTGATATCCTTCTCCATTTTCAAAAATTTGACCTGCTCACTTAGATCCTAAAAATTAAAAATAATAACCTGTTATTTGGCCAAAAATTAAGCTTTACGAAGTCTCTCTTCAATAAATGAATGCTATGCTCAATAAGCCTGCGACTTTTTCATTGGGTACTGATAAAGGTTGCGCAACAAGAGGCTGGTTAAATTTCGAGTTATGGTTTTGGCACGTGACCTCTGTTCCTAGGAAACTAATCAGGGAAGACAGAATGGATCCAGAATGAACGTGCCGGTCTCTGGGATTGAGAACGCTAAGGCATATCACTTAACATTCAAGCCTGTTTATCGCGCAACTAATTTTAATCACATACCTGTATTCGTCTATTTAGTCTTGTTTTAATTTCCTCGTGTTGTTCTTTAACTTCTTTCAGTTCTTTCGTCAGGTGTTCCTCACTAACAATATGAATAATTATGAAAATTCGTCCATTACGCCATTTAACACTGAGAAGTTCAATAGAACCTTGAGTGACCACGAAACAATGGCTCCAAGTCGAGGTTGGACTGATAAAATGCAGTTAGTGTATGAACACATGAAGTCCAACCTCGACCTGGAGCTATTGTTTCGCGATCCCTCACGCGAATTCGGGAAAGGTTTATTGGGTTTTCTAGCTTGTAGAGGCTCTCTCGTTCCAGTGCTTGTCGATTATATGAATCCGATAAGGTACTGAGCATGAGAGTCTCTGTTACCAAGGTTACATGTGAGCTTACTTTGAATTGATATCCTTTATAAGTTTGGCTTTTTCTCGTTGCCAAAGACTGACTGTTCCTTCGCGCTGTAACCTAAAATATTAAAAAAGAAAAGAATGCATCTTAATACTACTCGGAAGTTAAGCTGTTCTGAGTGCGCATGCTCGATAAAATCTCCTCTCCTTTGTTTCCACTGCGCACGCACGGATACTATCGAGTTTTCTAAAATTTTGAAACAATCGAGTGAAACCTGATCAACATTTGAAAATCAAAATTATCAAAGGGAACTGCAAACATTTTTGAATGAATATGCATGCAAGCGCGCGCGTGACATCATCTGGTCACGTGATCTGATGACACTGATCACAATGAAAGTATGATGTCACAAAGTGTGGGAAGACGAATCTTGAACGCTTTCCTTAGCTGCATTGCAACATTTTTTTTCCAAAAAAATACTTTGTCATTTGGAGCCAAACGTTGGTGAAAAATGCGAAACCCTTTAGACGTTGTGCAATAGATGCGCAAAGATTCTTGAAATGAATTAGGTAAGTAAAGTACGTTTCGAAATTTTTCTAAAGGCGCTGAAATACGAGTAATAAAATCGTGCAACTTGTCGCGCAACACCTAGACCACCTGTACAACGACAACATTTTGTTGCGCGACTTTGTTGGAGAAGTAGAAACTCTTTCTGCAACAACGAAAATGTATTGCGCGCGGAGTTGTAATACAAGCAACATTCGCTCTGCAAATTGCAACGCAACAATGTTGCGCAACAAATTGCACGATCATTTTGCTCGTATCAATACATTTCTGCGCCTTTATTTTCCTGACGATATCTGCACAAGAAACAGGATGGAAATACCTATAAAATAACAAACTGACAAAAAAAAATAACGAAAATTTTGTTCGTAGTTAATATTTGTAGTGAGTACAAACACTAGACTTACTGTTGTATTTGTCTGGATTTTTCTTCGAGTTGTTCTTCGAGTTTTCGACATGTTGCTAATACAGTGTTCTTTTCTGTGACAGCATAATCATGGCTAGAACAGCAAGCAATAGCTGAACATTATTACACAAACCTTTAGTATTCAACTATTGAGTTAGAGTAGCGCAACGGAATTGGTTGTGCGGTACTGAGTAAAATCAAGTCCTGCAATCGAACGTCTTAGACCTTAACCCTAGCCCTAGCCCTAACCCTTACCCCAGGGTTTTAGGCTGCATTTAGGCTACGTTTATATAAATATAGGATGATCCTACCTCTAGGGCAAATTCTTTTTTTTTTAATGGTATCCCTTGAAGTGTAGCACTAAAGTTACCCCTACTTGTATCATATAAAGGAGTTCTTAGAGATGCTTTGGCGGATTTCATTGCGATATTTTATATAATAAAATATTAATATCAAAAATGCTTACTTTTGTCTTTGATGCATAGACTCCGCTTGTTCTTTCTGCAAGTCGACTAGAAAAAAATTGAGCAAAACAAATTAAATTAAGCTTAAGGTATCAGAATACGTTCGCAACAACTATGTTCGTCAGTAAACTTATGTAACCTAAAGGCACAGACACACGATACGACATTGCGCGCAATATTGCAGGCAATGTTGCTGAAGTAGGATCGTTCCCTACTTCATCAGCATTGCGTCCAACAAATTGTTTCGTGTGACATGGCTCGCAATATTGATTGCTAATTGATTGATAATTTTCAATTAATTATCATTAATACTTACGTCTTAGTTTGAAGTTTTCCTTTGAAATATTTTCTTCGGATTCAGACTTTTCCTGTGCACAAAAATATATCACAAAATGAATACAGAATGAATCACTGATGTCAATCGTTATTATTATGATCTTTATTATTGTGATGATGATGATGATGAGGAGGAGGAGGAGGAGGAGGATTTACCTGTAGGTAGTTGATCAGTTGTTTCTTTAATACATTGATACTTGTGACTACACCGTTAACCTGCTTGACGTACACTTTATCTAAAATAGAATAAAAGTACAGTATTTTAGAATAGCATTAATGCATTGTAAACACCCCAAACTCTGAATGTCTTTACTGAACAGGATGCACGATGCCAGGTATGGCTTGGTTGGTTGGCGTGCTGCTTGTTAAGTAAGAGGCCCGTAGTTTGATTCTCAAACTTCACACACTTGACGGCATTTCTTTTATCAGTGTAAGTGTACTTCAGTCTGAGGAGGGAAGTGGTTTAGTGCGCACCGCCCCCCCCCTCCCACACAAACACAAAACTTGTCATCGCTAATCACCACCGTAAAGTACAGTAGTGGCGCTATACGGTTCATGTATGACCCTGGACCCCACAGTCTTAACCAGTTTGAATTAGTTAGGATTGATTTGAGAGAAGGGAGAAAAAAACAGGAGGACCGAAAAAACCCTTGGAGTCAGAAAGAGAACCAACCAACTCAGCTCGCATCAGGCGACTGGTGAGCTCGAGCTCCCACGCCTCTGCTTCATATTTGTTCAACTACTCACCATATTCTGCTATATCTTTTTGTCCTTCTGCCTGACTTTCCTCAACATTAAATTCCTTCAGGTTTGATGCTTCCGACTGAATATCAGAAACAGAATTATCAGATGAACAACAGTTGAGTAATAACTTTTTAAATTCTTATGGCATGGCTTAATTTACCCGAACAGCCATGACACTAGGCGTGACGGGGGAGAGTATCGCAGGCGCGTACAAAACCCCGACGGCTGAAATCTGAGTCTACCATGACACAGCCAGATTCGCACAAACCTAAATCCCATTGTAATAAGTGCGACAAATTCTAGTTAGAGCAGATTTCGTATGAGTGTGAAAAGTCATGGCGCGCGACACAGCACTGACACGGTCACAGCAAGGCGCAGTAAAAGAGGCGCGGCAGTTGCGCGGTATAAGAATTGAACTCTAAGGCACCTGATGGGAATAAAACACAGAATGTCTTACTAACTCACCTCGCATTGCTCTGAGAGTGCTTTGATTCTATCAATTTCCTGATAATGGAAAGTATACATCAGAAAATGTTATGTCTATACTGTCCTGACTTGGCATAGCATACTTCAGTCAGGATTAATGAACAGCATCTGCCCAGAAGTCTCGGTGCACCAAGCCGTATACTTGCAGAGTGGAAAGGTATGTTTCCTGATACTTTTATTCGCATACTAAAGTCAAGCCCTGGAAAACATCTGGTATGAAGGCCGGGAGGGGGAGGGGGAGGGGGAGGGGGGGAGGGAAGTCCCTTCACCTGAATTCTGATTGAACAACAAAGGAGAGAAATTCTTACCAAATCTAATTTCCTCTTGGCTGACTCACTCGTTGGACTTTGGTTAAAGTCTATAATTCTTTCCAGCAATTCACAGATCTAAGAAAATGACAAAATTTGATGTCATAAATGCGCGCTTATAAAATGCATTGATTGGCTTCAGCGACAGTGCATTTGCTTCTGTGTTATTCCAAATACTTATGCTGCACTGCATTGGCTTCCGTTGATGTCCTTGTAATGGCTTCCATGGCACTTCAATGGCTTCTATGGTATGGCAATGTCTTATGTGACACTGCATTGGCTAATATGGCATTGAAGTCACTTGTGTGGTACTGCACTGGTTTCTGCTCATGTTTTTGTAGTGGCATTACAGCGCCTTATGTGACACTGCATTGGCTTCTTTGGCAATGCAATGATGCATGTGGCACTGCATTGGCTTCCGTGGTCTTGTAATGGCTTCCGTAGCATTACAATGGCTTTCGATTGCTCATAATGCAATTATTACTTTTCCTATCATCATAAACATGATACTTTTTCCATCAACTTCAAAATATAAATTTTTGTTGTCCATACAATTTTATAATTCTAGTCTTTAATTTCAAAGGCATTCTTAGTTTCCATAATTATTTCTGATATCAATAATAAAAATCACTCTTAAATCATTGTGCGAAGATTACCCCATTAGTAAAATTAAACCAAAACGTAGCGACTGCCTTTTTTGCACATGACCAACCGTCGAACAATACCACAGGATAATCTATTCATTTGGTATCCAGGATAGAGTTTAGCAGAAGATTATCGCATTGTTTTACTGAAAGACAATCTAAAACCGGGATTATGTTATGTAAACTACGATGTTCAATGAAAAATAAACAATCTTTTTCATACATAAATAGCAATTTCGAAAACCTTGAAAATCATAAAGCGAAAAAGCACTTGAAGATAAAAACTCCAAAACAATTTCCCCGAAGTTTTAGAGATATTTTTTCTCGAAAAAAATAACATTTTTAAGGCGATATATTGTCTTTACGTTAAATTCCTTAATTAACATAGCTTCCAAATGAATTAATACTAATTTTTTTCGCGTATCCATGAAAGAAAAGTAAAACTACCCGCAAAGAACAAGATTGGAGCCATTTTTTTAGACTTTAGGAGCGACTTAAATTAAATTAAGAGCTATAAACAATTTAAAAGCACAAATTCTTAAAGATGTGCTTTAAAACTCGGCAATATAAAGCAATATAAGACAGACGATTCAGATATTAGTAGACACAGTCTATTGACTTAGTCATTTTGACTTGTATTGAGTATGAAAGTTCGTCGTATCTTCTTTCAGGAAGACGAAATGACTGAATGTTCTTTTTTGTCGCCAGAATTAATATAATTAAGCCGTTTCCTCTTTAAAATTCTTGTAGAATTGTAGAAATATTATAAACTTGGGTAGTAATTTCTTTATCTAGTCAAGTAGTTTCTTAATTTTTGCTGTCATTTTCTGAAAATATAATTTAGAGACTGTCACGTTTCGAGGGTTTGTACTGTTGTCTTGGTGAAGAGCGGTGTGTGTTTGGTTTGTGAACCAACACACAGTCGCTGTTAAGTAATTTTGCATTTCGTCGTTCAAACGAAAATTTCCAAAACCTTTTATGAATGAGCAATATTTTTTATAAATGGTTATAATCTTAGTAAGTGTAGGCTAAAATACATCGAAAATTAAATATGAGTATCGCAAAATTAAATAAAGGAAAGTCAAGGTATTTTTTCATTATATATGCAGTCAGTACCGCTTTTTATTACCGAATTTAAACCAAAAAATCGCGTTTTTGGTCTTGTTTTTCTTAACAGTGTAGTTTTTGATACAATAAATGATGTTAGCCTTAAGCAATCTCGCAGTCTCTCTTCCAATACAAGCCTTTCAGTTGAAATTATTATCATAAAAAGTTCTAATTCCAGCTGCTAGGCTACGGTATCTAAGATGGATATTGCTCGTGATATTGTGACGACTAAATGGACTCAATAACTAACCTTAGTGAAATCACTTCTTAAATCTCTGAGCAATTGCTTTACCACTGCGTTCTTCGGCGAGTCTTCCTGTAGAGAATTACGAAAACAAAATAAAAACAAGCCATTATTTTCGGCTACATGAAGAGATGTTTTTTTTTTTGAAACGGATTTGGAAAAGAGAGCAATTAATAGTATATTATAAGAGTCTTTTTGTATGCCTACCTTGTTTTTGCTTGAAGACATAATGATCTGAAGTTAGTTAGTACAACGGTGGTCGTTCATTGAGGTGTTGTGATCAACCTTTAAGCTATAAACTCCTTATTATTCGCGCCAAAAAAACGTGGCAAGATCATAACAACAGCACAGAGGAACAAGTGAGGACACAATTCTGTCATTAACAGACAGCTTTCTGAACTCACCAAGTCACTTGAATAGCGAAGATAAAAATCATTCAAAACATGACTTGTTTGTGTAGCAACGGACCTTCTTCCCATGCCATATTCACGAAAGAATTAATATTAGAATAATTCGTCACAAATCAAATAAACTTATCCAAATCGTATTTGCAGCGATTCTGGTTGTCTATTAACTAGTGTTGATATAATTGAGCGAATACCACCATCGCTTGGCAACACGAAGGCAAGACAAGAATAACTCCCGACCTGACAAAAGACAGTCAGCAAACAAAAGCCGTGTTCATAAAGCTTTTACTACAATAATATTCAACACGGGTTAAAACAAATACATGATTGCCAAGAAAGTAAATTATTTCCTGCGAAGGTTACCCTCATTATACATGCTTAGAATTATCTGTATTAAACAGAATTTAAAAGTACTTTTGGAAAATAGTTGTATTGAGTATTGAATAGTTGTATTTTCGTTAGAAGTTCTAAAATGCAACTCACTATCTTCTTAGGAAAAAAATTATGCACGTATTGGCTTAGAAAAGATGCTTTTTGCATAAACCAGAGATATTGCCCTTAGCTGCAGTTACTTATCGAGGCCTAGATACTTATTAAGATATTTGATTAACGACAGGAAAAAGAGATTCTATGTTTATCAAAAGAGCATTGCTATGAACTGCCCTGGAGCTAAACACCCCAGTCTAGTTATCAGGTTATCTAATGCAGTAATTCATTGTTGTTCATAGCAGAAATTGAGTGATTACTTTTTTCAGTTCAACGAAAAATAATTATTTTCAAACTCAAAGGGTAAAAAGGTATAGCCAATATTTTACTTCGATACCGCGGGGAGTGGTTGTCCAATTCTTCCGAGCCAGGGGCTCATGGATAAAGCGTTCGAAGGTGAGAACTTAGTGACTAGCCACCCAAACCATCCCTGGATCTGCCCATGGGTAATCATGATAACGATGGTAATCATCACACCATGATGACACATAATGATGCTACTGCTGCTGCTGATGATGATGATGATGCTGCTGCTGCTGCTGCTGATGATGATGCTGCTGCTGCTGCTGCTGATGATGATGCTGCCGATGATGATGGTGATGATGCTGCAGCTGCTGTTGCTGATGATGCTGATGATTATGATGATGATGATGATGATGCTGCTGATGATGATGATGATGATGATGCTGCTGCTGATGATGATGATGATGATGATGATGATGATGGTGATGATGATGATGGTGATGATGCTGCAGCTGCTGTTGCTGATGCTGCTGATGATGATGATGCTGCTGCTGATGATGATGATGATGATGCTGCCGATGATGATGGTGATGATGATGATGGTGATGATGCTGCAGCTGCTGTTGCTGATGCTGCTGATGATGATGATGCTGCCGATGATGATGATAATGCTGCTGCTGATGATGATGCTGCTGATGCTGCTGATTCTGCTGATGATGATGCTGCTGATGATAGTGAACAGACACCCTTAGGTAGAATGGCGACAGCGGTATTTCTCGATGAGATCTATATCACCCTCTTGAAGGACAGCTGAAAGTCGACAATACTCTACTGATCTACTTTTGTACAAACTTGACAAAAATCTTATCACATCTCACAGAAAATAATCCTTTGCATAATAAAATACCACATGTGCATTCTAGAACAAATTCACAGACAGTAGTAGTAGTAGATATGTTAACATTCACATTTGATTGGGAAGCTAAATGTCGGATGGTACTTCATGTGTGGTACAAACACGTGGATCACCAAATACGTTTATTGGTAGGGATATAATAATGTACCATATATGACGTTCCTACCTTTTGGCAATAATAAAAGAAATCATCAGTTCACTACTCAACAACGTTATAATCGAATCTACCATTGATCCTGTTGATATTTTATGCAATTTGAAAATCTTATTCTGGAGAGCCTCAGTATTTTAATAGAATTTTAATATCTCTATTGATCTCGGAATTTTATCCATTCCGAATGTGTTTTTTTTTTTTTTTTTTTTTTTTTTTTGTGGTTTAGTTTTAATGTCCGGTTCTTTTGCCCTCTTTTTGGTATGTTTTAATTTATTTTAAAATGATCCAAAACATTATAATCAACTCAAAACGTTGTTATTAAGAAGCAATTAGTTTGACATTTCAAAAATAAAAGCGGATGACCATGAGGCAAGCGTAAATTAGGTAGAATAATGTATCATATGCGAAGGATTATAAGGTGAAGTGCGCGGGGATAGAATGGTTTATCCTGTTTCTAGCTGTCTGGTGTGCAAGTGGATTATTGGTTTTGTTTGTTATTCTATAATCTCACTAGAACAAAGATTATTATCGAATTCCACCTAATTTAGGAGATTCATTCTCAAATTGACAAGCTCTTCCTCTAAGCATGTACTTAGAATACAAGATTCGTAAATGTTATGAGGGTAAACTTTTAGCACCACATCTTACCACGCGACGGCGGCTCGTATCTCTCCTTCAAAGCCACCCAACAATCCACCATATTCCGGGCTAGGTGCCTCCAAAACCTTGGGGTTAAGGGTGTGTAAATATATTGTGGGTGTAAGAAGGAAATGAATGAAAAAATTGGAGGGCGCGGGGTGAAAAGACCTGGGAAATCTTGGAGTGTGCATGTTTGAAGTACGAAGAGCGTAGAAATCGTGGTGGTCTTTCCACCAGAACCACTGTCAAGGGGTAGGAGGTCAAGTGGATTTAAACTGGGAGGTGAAAGAAACGACATCAGGAAGTCCCCAGCACGGTAGGGTGGATGAAAATGCACGTAGCACTCCCGCGAATAGCATTGATGAACTGAAAACGTGTTTCCCAAAACCCACCACTATGTACATAAAAAGCATACGTGTTAGAGTCTGAAACAGTTATTGACTGTAACTAAATAAACATGACAGCTACGACTAACACAAACGGCAAAGACTTTAAGTTCTCTCTCTCAGTAGCTCTAAACTGTATATTTTTTTTCACATCCAACAAAAAAGAATAATCGCACGATTTTCACATTTTCTCGAAGTCGGTTGTTTCGAAAGCCCACTAAGGATTGTAGATTAGAGTTTTTTTGTGATTTTTTTTTTTTTTTTTTTGTGTCAATCAAAACTGCAAGAATTATCGAGTGAGAACGCAGTCAAAGTAAATAGATGTTCTGTCTATAATAAAAAGGTAACTCACAGCCAAGCAAATATGGCCAGATTTTAGCAATTTTAGCAATGGCGCCTTTGCCACTAGTCTCGAAGTGTACGTTGACGCGAAGTCGTATCGATGCTGGAGGCTTACTTGGATATTCCTTAAAATTTTAAAAGGATTTTAAGGCTATTTAACTGGAATTCCGAATTGTTCTCTTGCTGTGAGACTACTGGATATTTTCCTTTCAGCTCAACGAGATGTTTTGTGATGGAAAAAATAAACATGTAGAGACACGACAAACGTAAATTATAATCTTTCTGTTTTGATTATAAAACATATCTTCTGACTGACTTTATACTTGATTTCAGTGTTAATAATTTTATTTTTTTATCTAGATGTTATCAACTTTTACCTAGAGTTTGACATTGAAAGATTAATTACGTAATATATCTAAAAAATAAATCATTTTTTTCATAGATATGGGACATATTCACTCGGCGGTTACTTCATCAAATGTCAAACAGAAAAGACGTTCATAGAAAATTAAAAAATCCTCCCATTTTTCATGCATAAAATGGCAGACAAATCCTCTTCAGTCATTCCTTCATTTTACTTAAATATCATGAATATATTTTCATAATTTCTTTTACACAAAATATAAAATTTATAATTGCGGTTTATAGGATATCCATATTTTTTTACTTTTATTTTAAAATTTCTTTTAAAGTTGGTTGTTTTCAAGTGAGGAATCAATGTTTTGTCAATAGTTTATTTTATTTTATTTTTTCAAAGCAAAAAAAATAGCCAACAAATTTACCTAATTTGGGCATAGCTCTTTCGTAAACGTTTCCTTTTTCAGATAGATTTTTTCAATTTGTCATATGACTACAAATTTTAAACGAATACTCAATTAACCAAAGTACTCCCTTATACCGTAGTGTTTCCTGATAAAAAAGATATTCACATAAATCATTATGAACTATGAAACGAAAACCACATAAAATCTAATACTCAAGGAAAGATTTATAGACCTAACTGTAGTGTTTTTATACCTTAGCCAGATTTTCAAAGAGATTTATGAAATATTCATGGGATTTGTATAGAAAGATGTCAGTCTCGTTGGCAATGTACCGACTTTTCAAATCGCCGTCTCTCCTGGTAGCCTCGTCACTCGGCTTTAAGATATTTTCTTTTTGTTTTTTTTACTTTATAACTTGAAGAATAATGTATTTACTTCGAAGTTGTAGTCTTTATATCACTGGCTTTCGTTTCTTTGGCTTCATTTTCCTTTTCTCGATAAGCAAGTACCTTTGTTTTGTCCAACACTAGAGGTTCAGGTTCGCTCATTTGTCTTCGACAAAAGTGAAAAGCTTTCGGAGAATTATTTTTCGTGCCATTGTCGAATGAAGAGTTGGTTTTTTTCGGAGAATAAAAATGGAATCCTTCCACCTTTGGTGTTTCTGGTGTCGTTGGCGGTGTAACGGCTTGAGTTGACGGCGTATCATCCGCAGAAGATGCTCTTTCATATCTCCTTCGCCTCTGTGCTCTTTGTAAATGAGAAAGCATCTTGTATGATGTGATTCCTACCTTCTCTGACTTCGATTTTACGGGATAAAATGAATCTTATACAGAAATCCCCGTTCGTTTCATATCTCATTTGCATAATTTATTATGAATATTCAAAGTAATTAACGTCAAAAACGAACCAATCAGATAACAGAATATATAAACATATTTTTTACAGGTTCCCACGTCTTCCGATAAGACATAAAAAGTCATTTCCTTGTTTTTATCCTAAAGAGTTTCATTTAATGAGCTATTTGTTCTCCTTTCACAGAGTATTCAGCAAAAATACATGTGTTTTTTTTGCGAAATAAAATTCTTAATTTACATATCATTCTTATTTTCTGTGGTTTTTAAGGTTTTCTTTTCGTTGGAGCAAATTGTTTTTATCCTAAAGATGATCATTTAAACTTCTATTACACATAGTATTCAACAACAAAAAATTTCTATTTTTTCTCCCGCAAAATAAAATTCGTAATTAACGTTTTCATTCTTATTTTCTACTGTTTTCACTTTTCTGTTTTTTTTAAGTTAAAAACAATTTTAAGGATATTAGTCATTTGTTTCTATTTTCAGTTTCCGTTCTTTGTATTTTAAATTTTTTGAGGTTTGAAAAACACACAACTTTTCCTCACAATTTCCAGTAATTTGAATTATAGTTTAATCGCCGAGTAAATAGTTATTAATTATTAAATACTCAGGCCCGGTTTAGACGTCGAATTTAACGTGCCGAATCTAATGCAAAAAGGAATTTAAACAATCCAGCTTTTGCTGATTTGATTCACATTCGGCACATGTGAAATTCGACGTCTAAACCGGTCCTCAGTTTCGGTATATGTTTTTGCAATAATTTATTTTTTGTTAACCAAATATATTTCTTCTATCATCGATAATTGATGCTTTTTATTCATTGGTTCATTATCTAATCATTCACTTCTCCTACTCACTTATTCATTTATTTATTTATTTATATCCATCCATCCATCCATCCATCCATCCATCCATCCATCCATCCATCCATCCATCCATCCATCCATCCATCCATCCATCCATCCATCCATCCATCCCTCCATTCCATCCATCCATCCATCCATCCATCCATCCATCCATCCATCCATCCATCCATCCATCCATCCATCCATCCATCCATCCATCCATCCACCCATCTATTCGTTCATTATCTCTATTTTCTTACCTCTTGATCCCCTTTAATTTCCGATAAATACTACAGTCTCTGATCAAACAATTTACTCGAAAAACTATTAAATGCATCAATATTTATTTAATATGCTGACGGCAGGTGTTAGTGGGCTTATAAACAAGAAAGCTGGGATCACGTATGAATTAACCGCCATTAAGTCTTAAAAATCTAAACAGTGATCTTGTGGGGAAGATATTTGTACGACGATCATTCAAAACGATGAAATGACGCTTGAACACCATGAAAACTAACAACATCAGGAAGCAAGCATGAAAGTAAATGAAACGAGGGGAAATTCCAAATTTCAAATCTCACACATAAGATCAATAGACCTTTTTCGAATATGGCGTCTATGACGTCAAACGAGGAGTCCGGGAATGTCCCGGATGTTAATAGTGATAATGATTGTGTTTTGAAATCTGGGGTATTCTAGTCCCAGATGCTGCTAGTGGAAATCATTGGGTCTTGACATCCGGGACATTCTCAGAATCCTTGTTCGACGTCATAGACGCCATATATTTAATTAACTTTCTTGTATATTTCCTTAGCTTATATAATAAATTAGCAACATAAAGACTGGGGGCTAACTAGAAAACTTACCAGTTAATTTAGCCCTCAGGCTCAACTTATATATATACAATTGTAAAAAACTATTTATATGTACATGGTAACTAATTTATTGTATTTTTTCTTACTTTAAAATTGTCAAACTTTGTTAATTTAATGAGCAATAAATTTGATATTGGAAAAGGGTTTATTCTTGGCCTGCTTGTGGCTGAGTTACTTCTGGGTCATGTATGAAGTTAATTCTGACATAATCTATTTGAATTGTTGTTTAGAAAATATTGTTTTCCTCTCTTGGGCTATTTTTGCTACAACTTCAAAGAAAAATATATAAAAAAAACAAAGTTTATTATAAAATGTTGTACAAATTCTTACAAATTTATTTGGCTAAGTGCGCTTGGAACTTTGCCTTTACAAATGGTTAAGGTATATTTTCGACTGTTGGGCTACCTGTGGTATATAAAACTTCAAATATATTTACACGGTAGAATATAAAATATTGTAATTATCTTTAAATAAGATATATAAATAGATTGTTTTTCTCCTTCCTTCAGGACATTTTTTCGATTTTAGATCTTTTTCTTGCACTTCCTCTTCCTCGTCCTCTACCTCTCGTTCGCTTTCTTCCCACGCCTCTGCCACCATTTTTATTCGTCCTTGGAAAACTTCCCGAATTGGGCCAGTTTGTTCGGGCTTCTTCGGAATCACTGTCGGAAGAAGTCGAACTGTCGGAAGAAGTCGAACTGTCGTCGTTTTTATTTCCGAGGCCCGAAGGCCCAGACTCGTCTTTCTTTGCAGCGGAGCTTTTTTTCGGAATTTTATATCGGTTTTTTGCATTATTTTTTTGAAGCATCGATACATTATTTTCGTTGTATTCGCAATTCGACGATAGATTGTTAGGTTTGTTATTTTTGTCGTTATGGTTCCCCTGTGTTTTCGAGTTACTTTTTAACATATCATTATCTTTCTTTAGTCTTTTGTCTATTATACTCCCTTTATCTTTCTCTTGCATATGCGAATCTTGGTCATTCACATTCATTTTTCCCTTCCCAACTATATTTCTCTTTCCTATCTTCCTACCTTCCTTTTTGGGCTTCTTGTCCACCAATGCCGAGCCACGCCCTTCCTCTCCTCCAACATGGTCGTTAGCCGCAATCGACCGGTCGTTCATATCCCGACCACCAGATCCACCATCGTTGAACTGTTCTGTATTTACAGCTTTTCCCGTAGAGCGACGCCCTCGGGACTGTCCACGGCCTCTCCCGCGACTGGCTCGAGCTGCAGCCATCTTGTTGCGGGATCCCGTTTCTTTGCCTCTGCCCTTGACACTACTTGATTGCGAACCACTAGAAGTTCTACCTTCATCTTCACTGCTGCTCTCGCTAAAATTGGGCGGGTTGCGGAATCGATTAATAACGCGACGAACACGTCTGCTTGGTTTCTTTTTTGGCTCGTGGAATTTTATCTGGAAGAACTGTTCCATTCTCATTTGAGTCTACAAACAAGACAAAATGAGAGGTTACTGGGAATAGTTTCCGAAGACGCCTGTCAAGTCTATCTGTGTTGCGCTATCACACACCATGCATAAGAGTAATGGACCATGAATAAAGAAAGAAAGAAAAAATGGAAGGAAGGTAAAAGCAAGCAAACAAAGAAACAAAAAAAAAAGAGAGTAGGGACATATTTTGTGGGAGAGCATCGCACAGCTCGCATGTATCTTCGTGCAAAGCTGTCGGCAGATCTCCGATTTAGTATTCGTGGTCATTAGGGCTTGGCAACTATTCTCGAGTTCCAAGCAGTAGACATGAACCACGGTGAAAACACTATTGGTGGTCAAAATCTCCTCTGCAGCAGTTCTTAGTGTCGGTCTCAAAACCCCTCCCCACTAATGGCTGCTTACTGCAGCAAGACCTTCAATTCCAACGGCTTAGCCAATCACGGCTCTAGTTCTAAAATCAAGAACTGAAGCGCGCCAGATAAAAAACAAAAGGAGTTTCATTCATTGTTTTAAATGTTAGGAAAAAACAGGCGGCTCGTTGTTTATTATATTTTGGCGGGAAATCAACAAGATGGTCCCTCATGGGCCTGTTTCCTGATTGGCTTAAAACAAACAATTGGAATGGAATGTCTGGCTGCAGTAAGCAGCCATTAGTAGGGAGGGATCTTGAGATCGACACTAAGGACGGCTGCAAAGGAGACTATACTGGTCACTACTGACCTCTTGTTTGTTCAGCTGCTTTAAGACCGGAAGTAAAATTTCGTCTGTCTTGGTATCAGGCCAACCGAGTTTCTCCTGAGCAAACGTTGAAACAGTCAAGAAAAAATACATTTTTAATTCTATCATTATTATTAAATAATTATTTTATTTTTACATCCATTCATCCCATCTTTCTATTTTTTTCAATTTATTCATTTATCTTTGCATTCATATTCATTCCTTCCATCCATCCATCCATCCATCCATCCATCCATCCATCCATCCATCCATCCATCCATCCATCCATTCACTCATTTCATTCATTCATCCGTCCATCCATTCATTCACTCATTTCATTAATCCATCCATCCATCCATCCATTCATTCACTCATTTCATTAATCCATCCATCCCTCCCTCCATCCATCCATCCATCCATCCATCCATCCATCCATCCATCCATCCATTCATTCATTCATCCATCCATCCATCCATCCATCCATTCATCCATCCATCATTTGTTCTCTTGTTCATTCATCCATTTGCTCTTCCATTTATTCGTTCTACATTCATTTTTCTATTCTCTTCTTTCATACAAGTATAATTCTTCTTCTTTATTTTACCACAAATCAGTAACATTTCACGAAAAGGATATAATCTCAATCCATGTAGGTCTGGCTTGCCCCACTCGAACGCCTCAAGTGACTCGTCTATCACAGGATTAATGTAAGAATCCAAGACCTCTTGAGATGGGAACCCTGTGGGAAGAGTCACCTTCCGCTGAAGAGAGAAGAGTAAATTCTTTTATTAGTAAGGAAAAACGCTGAACACTTGTTTCCATAGCCTAAACGCCCTTCATCGAGAAAGGACTGGATTGATTCTAGGGTTGGTAAGGTTTAGGGTTAGTTTCCAGTCCTCTCTCGACAAAGGCATTTTGGGCTATGGCATCTACCATCTACCAAGGAAAACAAGGAAATTTTTGAAGGTAATTTTGATATTTTTCAATAAAATATATACTTACTAATTTCTTTTTAACATTTGTGTCTTGCATCGAGTTTTTGTTGTTCTTGGTCTCCTCATGCCATTTTCTGAAAGGAAAAAAGAAAAAACAAAAATAATACTCGGTTTTTCCGCTAAAATGTGACCAATCAATTTGGGGTTCAAGGGCGGCATATTATCTCATCTCTGGGATCTCGGGTTCGACTCCTGGACTCGCATCACATGTGAGTAGAGTTTGTAATGTCTCCCCCTTGATTTGAGGGTTTCCTCAGGTTCTCCGGTTTTCCTCCCTTTGAAAAACCTAACAAGTTAAATTCCAATGCGAGAGTTAGCCTTGACTTTGATCAGCTCAGACGGATTGTTTCAGGGTTTGATCTGTGATTTAGTCATGCCCTGACTTTGATCAGCCCAGAGGTTGTTGATCTGTGATTTAGTCATGCCCTGACTTTGATCAGGCCAGAGGTTGTTGATCTGTGAGTTAACCATGCTCTGATTTAGATCAGCCCAGAGGTTGTTTTTGAATGCCAAAAAATCAGAGCTTTTAAACTTTGACTGATAAGGGTTTGACTTACTTAAACTTTTTCAGAGCATCGAACCCCTCACTGCTAAACTCGTGCAACACTTCCATAGCACCCACAGCACCCAAACCTAGAAAACAAACAACAAATATACTTACAGGATTGAAAACTTACAAAAATCCTTGGGCAAAGGAGAGAGATTTTTTTTGGATAACAGATGGGAGTGGGAAAACTGTGATTATTTTCAATGCAGTTTATTAGTTTAGTTCTTTCTTTCTTTCTTTTTTTTTTTTTTTTTTTTTTTGGTTTTGTTTGTGTTTTGTTTGATTATATGCCACTTTTGCATATATGAAAAGTCCCTTATGGTATTAGCGTCCTGCGCAGCTGCTGTGAGGCACTTCCGGTTCCCGTCATTCCCCCCGCTAATGTGGCATAGACTGCAAGAGAATCCCACTTTTCCCTACAGACTCAGTAAAGACGTGTTTTTAGGATTCCTGCGGACGAGTCGCCTACTCAGCTACAATCTCCGCGCGTCCACAGGAATCCTAAAAACTTGTTTTCATTAAGTCTGGAGGGAAAAAGTGGGACTTGCATTCTACGTATGGTATTTCTTCTTTTACTTTCTTTGGAGCTTGGGATCCTTGCGTCTCCCTCAGTCACATTAATCTACATACCACAGGTAACCCGACGAAGGAAAAATCGAGAAACCCAAAAGCAAAGAGTTACTTCTACAATGTACCTTGGATTCCTTCAGTATAATCACTTCCTGTGATAAAGGCTAGATTGATCATCTTTGAACGATCCAAAGCTGAAAAACATGAAATACCCAGTCAGTATCGTGGTAGCCTGCGTGCAGCCCGACTTTAACTCTGGGTTTAACCACAGTTACGTTCGAATGCACTCAGGCTATATCACAATATGAAGATGAAATTAGAATTGTTATAAGAGAATAATAATTTAGACATTAAGCAATTATTGGACGAGGTTGAGCAAAATTTTAGTTGTGAAATGATGTGAAATTTGGAGTCTTCGAATTTGTTATGAAAACCCAGAGTGAATAATCAACTCAATATTCGAGTTATGAAATCATTAATGGAGACTAGGGGGGTACGCTTGAGCCGTTTTGACTGTAATAAGAGCTAAAATAAAGATGCTTTGTTTCTTAGAATGGATTTCAGTCATAAAACTATTGTTAGAACTACATTACCTAAGTGTCCAGTAATGGCATCAAGGGTGTACAGTTCTGCATGTTTATTTTGATTGAAGATATTTTTGTAGACTTTTGTTCCACCAAACAAGAAAACATCACTGTCGTCCGTGATGGTGCCACTTGTCTGCTGGGTGAAGTCCAGGAAGGCACACTGCGCCTCAGCTTCCATTGGACTGACAATGTATGGTACACCAAATAACCGTAAAAGTTCCTGGAAAATATGAAACCACAGGTAACCCAATAAGATGTGGATAAAACCAAAGGTAACCCAAGTAAGATGTGGATGAAACCACAGGTAACCCAAGTAAGATGTGGATGAAACCACAGGTAACCCAGGTAAGATATGGATGAAACCACAGGTATTCAAGCTAGTTGTAGACAAAACCAAGGCTGTAGCTCAAGCAATATATAGATGGTCACTCAGTTGGCCCAAGCTAGCAAGATATACATGACCTAACAGGTAGCACAAGTAAGATATAGATGAACCCTGCCCATGCCATATATAGAAGACTCCACAGGCAGCCCAACTAAGAATTAGATGAAAAAAACACATATGCATTTACCTGACTTTCAGTGAGCATTTCGTTGGATACAGTGGCTGCAATTCTTTCTTGACGCGCTCTCTCAGTCTGGAGAGATTGCTGTTCAATATCTAGGTTCACTTGCATCACTTCCAAATCTTCCTAAAAATACCAGGATAGATTGCAAAAAAACATTCAGCATCTACATTGTATACCTATCTGGAACTGGGGGGTGGGTTCACTAGCTGTGTATGCTACCCCTACTGCCCCCCCCCCCCCCCCCCACCCCAACACCTCTAATACACACACACACCTTATCACCTTAGGAAAACCCAGGAAGTAAAGTAGATGTTTTCACCCCTTCCTTGTGTATGAGACTGGGGTGAGACACTTTCCTTCTCTAACCCTCCCCTCCCCAATCTGATCTATCCCTCTACAGACCCCTTTCACGTGATGTCAAAGTAGTTCAATTTGGAGGAAAAAACTAAAGAATTTCAATCTCTTGAGAGTTGGAACCAGTTGTTTTGTCCTCCAAAATGAGCTGCATTACTAAGTGCTGTGAAACCAAAAAAACAAAATTTACCTTGGATGTTCCTGCAAACTCTGATGGAGCTGGCACAGGTGATGGTGTTGTCTCTGCTTCAGTAGTTTTCTCATCAGGGACTAAACTTCCTTCTTCATGGCTCACTTCTTCAATCTCCATGCCTTCTTCCTCTTCCCCTTCTTCTTCCTCTTCCCTGACATTTTCATTTAACATTTCATCTTGATTACCGCTGTTCAACATTTCGGCTTCTTCTTTTTGATCTAAAGAAACACAACAAAATTTGCAAGCAAAACATAAAGCAATAGTAAAAATAGTAAAATATAAAACTCTAGAATACATGATGGTCCATAGATTTCCACAGGTAGCCCAGTTAAGAGTAATCCTTCCCCCTCCCCCCCCCCCCCCCCCCACATACATAACTACAGTAACTTTCCCCTAACCCTGTCTTTCATTCCTCCATTCAAAAATAGGTTTTACCTGTTATATCAGATTTATCTTTTTCTATGTCTTCTTTGACAGTGATGTTCTCCTCATCATCAAGTTGTGTGTCTTGTATAATCTCAACCTCTTCCATTCTATCTTTATCACCTGTCACTTCGTGATCTTTTGAGGGGATCGTGTTAATTTCAACCTCTTCTATTCTATCTTTATCACTGGTCACTTTGTGATCTTTTGAAGGGATTGTGTCTTCATCTTCTTCGTCATCCTCATCACTACTGCTCTCTAAACGAAGCCTAAACTCAATTGTCCCATCATCAGCTGGTAACACTGAAGTAGCATCATTATTGACCAGTACAGTATTGTCTTCTCCAACAGAAATGATATTGGGGGGTGGTTCATAGCCTTCAACAGTCTTCTCACAAACCTCTTCACGATTAGAAAGCTGACTAGTTGATTGTCTCTTGCTCAGCAACATTTCAATTTGATTTCTACGCCGCTCAATTTGAGCTTCAATTGAGTCTTGTTCTTCACTTTCATCCTTATCTAGACTTAACTCATCTGGTGTTTCTTCTGAATCAGCTGTTATCTTGTTTTCAATATCAAAACCATCATCTTTCACAGAAATATTATCTTCACTATTTCCATCAACTTTGTTTTCCTCCACTTGGGAGATTTCCTCATTTTTAGCCAAAACTTCAAATCTTTGATCCTGCAAGCTGTCCTTCACCATGACCTCTCTCCAGCCATCATCTGCCTTGGCATTGCCCTCTGTTTCCTCTTTCATATCAAAATCCTCTCCTTCTCTTTTCTTGTGTGGCTCATCCAGGTCTAAGACAACAACCTCTGGTACGTCTAACAAAGATACATCGACTTCAGAATCACTGCTCGCTGCTTCACAAGTCAAATCCACTTCGAAAGAAGGAACTTGAGAATGAGTTGTTGGTTTAGTTTGCTGGGGAGGAGCTTCATAATCTTCACGTAAAAATCCTCCTTCGCTCAAGATGGGAGTATCTGTAGATAAAATTTAAAAAAGTTAAAAAAAAAAAAAAGTTACTAAACAGAAAAGAAACTATTTGTGCAGATTCAAAAAGAGGAAAAGATTACCGGTATTGTTATTATTATTTTCCAAAATGTGACCGCTTCACTAATGAGGATGCACAGTTAGCTGTGACATCAGAGATCTTGCAAATTTTACTGTTTTCACATCCCACAAGTACATACATACAAAGTAATTTTTGATGACCAAAAATGTTGCTTAAAATAATGTAGATGGTTATTCAGCCTGTTATTCTTCCATGTTTCAAGTGCATTAATTGGTACATAAAATAAAATAAATGTGATTTATCCGTGGCATCTCTACAGAGTATTTATTCATTCACCGAAATCCTAATTGGAATTTAAAAGTTTATCTTTTGGAGGGAGGAATCACACTAAGAGCACAAGAGAGAATCAACAAGCAACTCTACTCACATACAACACAAGACAAGTCCAGTGGGACTCAAACCCAGGTCTTATTGATGAGAGAGGAGCACTCACTGCTAGTACGCCACTAGCCTGCATTGCAGGCATTCCTCGTTGGTTCTTTTTGGGAATCCTCCCCATCCCGAAAAGAACCAACGAGGAACGCCTGCAATGCAGGCTACTATGCCATACATGCTTCCACCTATACATGAAATTTTATCATCTGAATTAGGGTCATCAGCATCAATACCTTGATTTTCATTGGAATCAACTTTGGATGTTTTGATGAGGATGTAGTGACCTGAGTCTTGAGATACAATCCGCTGTGACAGCACACTGGAGTCAGCCCCCAGAGCATCCTGCTGGGATGACAGCCCAGATACTTCCCCATTGTTACGATTGTTCATTTCTTTGCGCAGTTCATCTAAACGATGGTGGAGTTTACCACGTTGTAAAACATTTTGTAGTTGATAGTCAGAGAAGTCGAAAGCATCCTAGAGAGATAATCATCATGGATATAAAATAGATGACAATAAAACCATCAAATCTCTCAGATTGAAGGTTGTGCAACCATTAAAAATCTATCAAGCTTTGGCTATCGTATCACAGAGTGGGACACTCACAACAGAGCTGAAGGTGCAGTAATACGAGCAACAAAATCAGGCAACTTGTCGCACAAAACCCACATACACAACTCACCATGCAACAGAAATTGATGTTGTAAGTTGTGGCTGCTTGTTCCAAAAAGTACTTCTACTTTTTGCGACAAAATTTTGCAACTTGCAACATCGATTTTTGTTTTGTGACAAGTTGTGTACCTAGGTAGTAATACAGTCAACTTCATCCCGCACTCACTCACCCATGCTTCCCAGGATGTTTTGTCAATGTTGTTATTGTTACAGTGTGAATCTCAAATGCATGGCAAACTTTAAAAAACATTCTCCTACTTCTATGCACCAGTTTTGGCAATGGAGCTCATAAAAAAAAATAACTTGTAACTTACTTAAATTGTGAAATGGCCAAGAATCAAATTTGTATTTAAAAGACAAACGCATGTACCTGAGGCATACTCTGTATAGATGACCATTTCCTTTCGTCCATTACATCTTTAATCAATTCATGTTGGATCTCTTCTGGTAAGGATCGGAAATCTTGGGAATCAACATTGATGGAGGATGGATCTTGAAACTTTTTCTGTCAGAGAAAAAAAATTACAATATAATATTTATAGTGCAATGCACCTAACCATGTCCACGCAATTAAAAAGTTAAGTATTTTTACAAGTACAATAAAAATTTGTACATTTTCATGTGAGGTCAACGTCATGTCAGCAAAGATTTTATTTATATTTGCGACAGACAGGACCAAAAACATGCCAAATTGAAATAATTGAGGGAGTTTAAAAAATTAATTGGTTGGCGACAGTCACACTATAACAATTAACAAAAAGAATTGGTACCAGAGAAACAAAGCAAAATAAAGCAAGATGATCAGTTACATGTACACAAACCAATATAAAAAGATAGAAAGAAAAATCTATCTAAAGTCTGACAGAAGAAAAAATAAAGACAATCGTTTTGACCAATTTTTATTATGATACCTCAAAGTCATGCTGGCTATAAAATGGTTGAATCCCATCATCATCCTCTGCCTCTGACGAAGAAGGTCTAAACAAAAGATTTTGCAATGTTTAATAATAATTATTATCTATAACATATAATATTGCTAACTCTTTTAATTGATAATTTTCAATGTAATACAGTTACAGTTTTAATGCAGTTGCCAATATTCATTTTTAAAAAAATAGAATAAAATAATAGTTAACTTACTCTTGCATGGATTCTTGGTTTTGGCTAATTGGAGGGAGTTCAAAAATGTCTGGGTCTCTAGGGCTGTTATTCCTGAAGATAGTTTTCATGCTGTTAAGAAAAAAAATCCAAATAAATAAACTGAAAACATATGCAAACTTTATGTTATGAAAACCCAAAAATATATATTACTATTTATTAATTCTAATTTCGTAATAAAAGTTCTCAAGTTAAATTTGCATCATAAATGGGAAAAAATTTCATACCTTTTTTTTCCAGTAACAGTTTCTAATGCCTTTCCTTTCAGATAATTTTTGACCAATTTTTCAGTGGCTTTGTTGGAGCCATGTCTTGCCTTGAATTTTCTCTCCCTTCTTACAGCCTACGGAATAAGATACATTACATATACCAACAAAACCAGTAAATATTGCTAATTTTGATAAGCTGGTATACTGTCCCATTACTTAAATTTTATGGGACTTCAAACCACCCTTTAGATCGTTAAAAATAGGAATTCGAATACAATTTAGTGTTAAGCAAGGGTACAGTTCAAATTTCAAAACTCATACTCTCACTCGTAGTCGAATCTAAAGTTTACTAATGTTAATCTGACTACTGTGACACTAGAGAAAAATGTTTACGCATGAGTGCCTTTCCGCAAGCTTTCCAAGAATTTACAAGAGTTTTAACGAGAAAATAAATGCTTGTTTTCTCCAAGTTTACAAAAACGTTTGTGGGTATACTTTTTGTGAGACCAAGATACTGTATTAATAAAGACAATATGAAAGAATTAGCCTTAAGTTTCAAGAACTGACTTTAAGTTTTGGCATTTTGTAAAGACTATTCTTCAGGCAAGTGTGAAAGTCAAATTTGCATATTTCTACAATAGCACGAAGACGCTTTTGGCTAATTTGCATGCAGACTTAGAGCATGTGCAGACGTTTATCGCGCATGTTGACTACTGTAACATGTGTCATCCATGGCATCTTTAACCTGATTGGCCCTCAGCCCAAAAGCAGAGTTAAAACTGTGTAATGATTACCAAAGTTTTCTTCTTGAGGATTGGTACTCCTCCATCAAAGATGAAGATTGGCTTAATCCTGTAGAACAGCAGCTTACACAGCCGGTTGAACAGCACAATAAGGTGTGCATTTGGCAAAGGATTCCCTGACTTGTCTCTCATTCCTTTTACTGCCTGATTCAACAAAATACTTGCATCTTTTTGATTGAAATTAAACAGCAAGTTAAGAGAAATATCAGTCTCACAAAATGTTTACAATATTGACCTAAATATTCCGTGGTATTTTGTCAAAATTTATATCTTAATTCTTGTGTTCTCCAGAAAAATTATACCTTTATAATGTTAAGCTTTTTTACTTACAATACACTTAAAATTTTACGTTTCAAAAAAGGATACCAACTGAAAGAACCTTTCCTTCCAGAGACTCTAGAGTTACTGGTCTTCCAACAGGTTCTAGTAGCTGCCAAAGGCCTTTGACTCCCATTTTACGTTACACAAGTCACCGAAGTTGAAGGCAAAATTCGAAAGGGTTGCTTTTCAAAACAAGTTTTAACTCTCCGTGCATATCTTCTTCCTTCTCAAAGAGCGCTTATTCATATCCGAAGGTAAAGTTTCTTCTTACTTTACCCCATAAAAGCATCTTTTACTAAGCTTGCTTCGATATTTTTACGTATTTTTAAAGATTTTTTAACAAGAACAACTCAACTCAACTTCGTCCGCCATTTTGATTACCTAACGTGTGCGCATGTTACTTGCTTGACCTTCGACGCTGACCGGAAGATGATGAGTAATGTGTGGGCGGCTATAAGAAAAACCCAGAACGAACGAATATTTTTTATCTGGCTGTTATTATTGTTACGTATAGGCTAAGAAAAGCTGCTAAGTCTTCCTTGATTTTAAGAGTTTTGCCCCAGAAATTTTTGGGGAGTTTTGATGACAAAGTTATTTTCCAATTTCCAATATTCTCCGAGGTACTGTTTTTCGCTTTTCAGCCGGATCCATCACAAAAAAAAATTGGTCATTATATTCATATTTCTTTGAATTCTTAAAATTTCTGCAATCTCACTACAGAAAGATTTTGTATCAATGAAAAATGGAAGGGCATTGACTTTGAAATGGCTTTTTCTGCAAGCAATATCATTGGATGATATACATGTTGGTGAATTTTGATTGGTTCACACGGAAAGCCACTAAAGTGCCACATTTTTTTTTTTTTTTTTTGGTCGAATTTTAAGCCCAAAAGTGATTCAAATTCTTCAAACACATTGATTTCTTGTTTAAACGGTATTGAAATAACTTTTCACCTTCGGACCAGGCGGATAATATTTTTTAAAGGTTTGTTCATGAACGCACCCTCGCATAAGCTCCTGGCTAAAACAAGTGCTTGTACTTCAGCCGTTGTCTCAGCACTAAGATAGCAAAGGTATAGAACGAAAGACATCTAAGATCCTTATATAGTCAAGCCTGGAAACGCTGTAGGTTGTGCACATCTTTCACCTTGTCAGCAATGAAAAGCGCTATCTGAAACGACATGACGAGAGGAAATCCTTATCGCTCGGCACTTCATGTCTATTCTACGTAGATGATGATGGTGATGATGGTGAAATTCCCTTGCATTTAGAATATTGTTCACTGGCTTAAATTGTTTGTACTTGATTAAAGAAGCAGAGGTTTCGGTGGAATGAATTCGGGCCGTCAGTTATTAGGGAAAACCCCGGCTGACTTGTCCACAAATTTATTTTGTTCCGGCTTGAACTTGGTTGTGATTGGTTGATTCACCGGGTGGCTGGCTCGTGACCTTGACAAAGCGAAAGCGAAACACCTCATTTTGTTTCTATCAATAAAAACAAACAAATTATATAAAGAACTTTTCCCCTAAAACATCCTTGAAGACTTGAGTGAAATACTTAAATACTTTTTCGGAGCAAAATCGACATTTAAACTTTCTCACGTCGATATGAACTACGAACAGTTCAAAGTCTTGGGCACGTACGTACGTACGATAGAGTGATGCCAAAGTCTAGAAGTCTTTCATATTTCACGTGGGCGTACATAGAGTTTACATCATTCACTTCCTAACTCCCTTAAAGAACGAACCAAAATAGTTTAATAATGACATGCCAACTGACAACATAACCACGGGAATTGACGATGATATAAATTGAGGATAGACGTGCAAAGTTTAACCATTTATAGTTTGACAGTCTCAACGTAAACAGAGGAGTGTACTACTGAAGAGGGACCATAAATACCAGCCTCTCTGAACTTTTCTGACATTTAAAGTACTATCAGCTACAGATTTGACGGATTTAAAGAGCTTCTACTTGTTGACATCAAAATGGACCCTGAAGTACGAGCGATGTTGGCAGGCAAGTCTGATGGCGAGAAATACTGTACTGTTGCCTATGCTTTTGCTTGTCTTCTGACAGGTCCCGTTCCTTATCAAGGCCCAGAATATGATATCTTTCCAGACTACGATGGTAAGCACTGAAAACGATTTTACTTTTGTAAATATTGACTAATTTATCGAACATACTAGCCCAGTTGGGATATATCAATCTGTGCATAAATATTATTAGTTTATTTTTAGTACATTCTTCTCATAGTAATCGCCCCTATTTGAATTTATTCTTAGATGACAGTGATGAAGAGGGTGCCTCATTCAGTAAAACTACCAAAGTCAAAAAGTCAAAATTAAAATCAACGAAGAAAGACAAACGGAAGAAAAGCTCAGAATGAGCCTCGCACTCAAGCGTGAAAAATGAAAGACCTCTCTGTTTATATATAGGAATCTTTGCTGGCAAAGTATTCAATACAATAGATGAAATTTAGGAATGAATTCCGCCAACACATTCGTCATTATCTCTAAGGTAGAACATGGCTATTACCATTGCTAACTTTTTAAAGAAGGGAAAGAACCCGAAATGCACTAAAAAAATAGGAGAAAATAATTTGTATTTATTAACTAATAAATGGAATTTATGCTCGCTTTGCACAAACCAACTGAAATATTTTCGACAAGAAATACTATCAGAAAAGGCTATACGATGCACAGTTGGAGAAGAGAGAAGAGTACAGAATTTCATAAGAAAATTGCCATTTTTCAGATAATAGAATTATGAATTATGAATTCAAGAGAAAAGTTTTTATATCAGTATTTATTGTAAAAGTATAAGAACATATCTTGAAATGTTGAAATTCAATTTACATTTGATTCCGATTCTGCCTACGATTATACGATTATCATGTTGAATTGTCTGTACATTGTGAAAAAAATTATCACTCTAATAAAAAATATTGAAATTTAAAATAAGTTTGAAAAATCAGAAGAATTTGTTGGGAATACGTGCGTATATCTTTAAAAAACATAAAAACTAACTCAAAAAGATAAATCTCAAGGTGTCTTGAAATAAAACAAATAAAAAAAACCTTTAAAATGCGATGTATAAAAGATAAAATCTATTGCCTGATACAAACAATTGCACTATCTCACTGTGACGTCATTTGAGTCTGAAACAAGCAGTCAGTCGTCATGACAACAAAATGGCAAAACAAAACCTCCTGCTGAAGACAGGAAATGATCTTACAAAAGAAAAATATATCGTGTCTATCATAATAAAATATATCTAAAGCAACACCCAAAAATAGTAAAAAAAAATATCAAAAAAACGACATATGGATTTCTTTTATCTTAGACATGAATGACATGAGACAGCGAGATAGAACAAGTTTTACACCATTATTTGAACTATGAACTGAAAGACTATTACTGATATACAGGCGACTTTCACGTGACGTCAAACCACCTCAATTTTGGGCGACAAAACAAGAGAATTTCAATCTCCTGGGAAATAGTCCTCCAAATTTCAAATTCCAAATTCCAAAGTCCATTCCAGCATGATACAAAAGTTCTATATCTCCCCACAAGTAGAGTTATTTTACCCTACCATTCAAAAAGGCGACTCTCACGTGACCAAACCAAACCTCTGGTCGATTTTCACTCCCAGTCTCCCACTCACTTGATGGCCGACAGGGAGAATAATGTTGAGTTTTTTTTCCATAAATGTGACTCCTCGCCTTCTTAGCACGAATGCGAGGCTCTTAGTGGTGTTACCAATGGTTACCATCTCTCGAAATAAATATTGCAATTTTTGTGTGATTCATTAAAGCCAGCAATATATCATATTATCTATTCCTATACATTTTGTCGTGCTTTTCACTGATATCCTATATTGATTATTGATTATTTATTAGAATTAACTTCTATCTATATTTTAGTGCCCTTATATCAGTTTATCATTATATGTGATGAAATACTATTTTGATATTTTTGCTCGTTATCAAAGCAACCTTAACCTTGTTACTCGTGTTAACTGATTTTCGATCCCCCTTGAACGAATAATTATAAGTTAATTCCTGGATACAGCATGCATTGCAAGAAAAATATCTTTTTTTTTCTTTTTTTTTTTTTAAGTTATACCTATTTTGCTTTGGAAATCCTTGTTTACTTTTTCAAAACCCCCTTCTTTCCAACTATTCTTCCTTTTCCTTTCTTTTCTTTCATTTGTTTTGCTTTGCTTTCTTTTCCTTTCTTTTCATTTCCTTTTGTTTCCTTTCTGTTCTTTCATTTTCTTCCTTCCTTCTTTTTCATTCTGCCTTTCTTTATTTTCTTTTTGATTGTAATGCATGCTTAGTGGAATTAATATAATTTTTCCCATTTCTTTCCCAGCTCCTCATGGTTGTGTGCTTCCATAAGTTTTCCCTCCACTAGCTTCACTACTCGCGATTCCTGTCGATTCTTCCTCGTTCTTTTGTTTCTCATTATTACCGATATTTTCAATGTCTTGGTCTGGCGAGACGGATGATGCATCACTCAGTTCCTCTTCCTTCAGATTCTCGAGGAACGATGTTTTATTCATTTGATGATGAAGATTGGAGGCGATAAGACTCAGAGTGACGGACAGTACGGCCAAACCAAGGAATGTCAAGAAAATATCGATAAATACGAACTGTGGATAAGAAAAACAAAGAGTATTTTATTTAAAACTTACTAATCATATCATGGATGGGATGAATGGATGGATGGAATGGATGGATGGATGGATGGATGGGATGGATGGATGGATGGATGGATGGATGGATGGATGGATGGATGGATGGATGGATGGATGGATGGATGGATGGATGGATGGATGGATGGATGGATGGATGGATGGATGGATGGATGGATGGATGGATGGATGGATGGATGGATGGATGGATGGATGGATGGATGGATGGATGGATGGATGGATGGATGGATGGATGGATGGATGGATGGATGGATGGATGGATGGATGGATGGATGGATGGATGGATGGATGGATGGATGGATGGATGGATGGATGGATGGATGGATGGATGGATGGATGGATGGATGGATGGATGGATGGATGGATGGATGGATGGATGGATGGATGGATGGATGGATGGATGGATGGATGGCGTTACTTACTTTCGGCTTATCTGGCACAACATCTCCAAAACCTATGGTCAGATAAGTGACATACTGGAAGTAGAAGGCAGTACCGAAGTCCCAACCCTCCATCCAGCAGTGTAACGCTGCGGTGAGGGCAGTAAAGAGAAAGAGGATGAGTAAACCAAGCCATAAAGGTGCGTCTATCTCACCATCTTCATTGTCTGGATTACTGGAACAAATAAATTAGAGTGTTAACACATGCTTGCGCACTCATCAGACAGACTTTAATCAGACAGACTTTAATCTGATGAGTGCGCAAGCATGAAACTCGGAGTAACAGAGAACATGTCTCTTCTTTAATCTAGACTATACTATATTTATGCTCTGCACTTCTGTGTATCGAGCACTGTTATGCAGCATAGACAAGACATACTGTAATAATATAATATATTTATATAGCGCCATTTCCAGCAGTTCAATGGCGCTGCGCTAGAGACATCAAACCCCTACATGACATTTACAACTACATAGAACCACATCTAGAAACTTTTACTTCATGAGCAGGTACAAGAGATGATACTGCATGTCATTCCCTTTAGTGTTATTTCTTTCCTTGCATACCAGCAGCATAAGATCAGCAAATATATCATATATTTGGAAGGTTTGGATAATTTTAGCCATCTGTCCAAGAGGTTTTAAGTGAAAAATACGCGTAAAGAAAAAGATGGTATTTCACGCAAAGAGCTGAGTTGGATTGTTTTTAACTTTACAGATTTGAAATCAACTGGTTTGTAATTATCTCACTGAAGTAAAAACGTCTTCCCAACCTCCCCTCCCAATTACTAACCCACTCACGCAATACTTACAAAACCCACCCACCCCACCCCACCCCTCCCCACCCCACCCCTCCCCACCCCACCCCAAATACCTCACACTTACTTGCTTTCATATTCGTATTTAGGATAGAAGTGTTGAAACCACTTTAGCACCAGTGAGCATGCATGGTTTATAGAGTCGCCGACAAGTTTACCAATAACCGCCATGAGTGCTAGTGTCAATGGGATTCCTAAAAGGGCATATATCACGCACGTCATCCGACCAAGGGTTGTCACAGGTGCAAGATGACCATAGCCTGAAAAAGAACAGATTGTTTTGTGTGTCAGCTTGAGAAACTCTAGAACTACACTTAAACTACTCTCATGCGAAGCAAGAAATAAACCAGATTTTACCTTCTGCGCACGAAGAAATTTGCTAATTTTTATAGTCACACGCGCATGTTAATTAATAATCACTCACACAGAAACAAACTGTCGATTTCTTAACCAGCTGACTTAATCGCCTTCCCCGAAAAGAATTATGGGTCACTATTTTTGGTTAGCATTTTTCGAACATTTTCCGAGCATACGATGAAGATTTTTCTTGTTGATTGAAATATGATTCCGCCATAAGTTCGACTAGTGTTTACGATTAATTTAAAGAAGGAAGAATTCATATTTCATAAATTCTCTTGGCAGAATAATGGGAAATGCTAATCAAAATACGATGTCGAATCCTCAATTTTAAATGGTTGACCTTGAGTTTGTTGTTTCGGTCAACTCAGCTGGAAGTGATCAGTCCTGCGCAGTCCGCAGTTGTGCGCAGTTGTGCGCAGTTGTGCGCAGTTGTGCGCAGTTGTGCGCAGTTGTGCGCAGTGTGCGCAGTTTGACAGTGTGAAATGATTCAATTCTCCCGACACGCACACTGCGCAGTCTACCCAGGTCCCCCGTCACGCGCAGTGCGCAGTGTGGAATATCCTCTGTCATGCGTACTACGAGATTACCTTCACTATCATGCGCATTAATAAATAAACGTCATGAATGCTGTCATGCACCGCCCCTTGCGCAGTAAACTGTAACACCTTAGAATGCGATAAACTCACCTATCGTGGTCGTTACTGTCATGCAAAAAAAGATAGAATTCAGAACGCTCCATTCAGGCTTGGATGCAGCAACTCTTTCGCTGTTTATTCGTTCAAAGACATTTTCAAATCGATTGATATCAGAAGAGGTTAGGTTACTGACCATGGCGCTCCCAGATTTGAAGTCCGGTAGAGCTTGGTTCCCCACGGTGGAATTCTGAAACACATACAATGGAGTCAATTCGTGAGGTATAAATTAGGACTGTGGACCGCGGGGAGGGAGTTCCGGGGAGAGGGCCGGGGGACTTTTGCTAAAACTCACTAACTTCTCAAATCTCATCACCAAAACCTTTTGGTCTTTAGCCCAAAGCTAAACAAGGTGCAATGAGATCCTATCTAATGGCTCGATCGACAGATAAATAAAAATATCATAGTTCAATAGTTTCATAACTGAAAATATTTATTTTAACTATTCTATTTTCTATTGAAAATCCGAAAATCAGTCCTTGCGTGTCTAATGGAGAGAGAAATTCCTTCTCGCCATCGAAGGGCGGAGGAATTTTCACCTGCAGTCTTATCTGTATTTGCTCAAACTACCGTAAAGCTTGTATGCATGCAAGCAAAAGAAATGGCCTTTCTCATGATTCAACAAGAAATACGTTTGGAAAAGCTTTGTATTAAGTCCTTCTTGAGCACTAGTGAGATCTTTTGCTTTTTAAGATTGAGATTTTAACTTTGTTTTGAGTGCCAAACTCCCTTCTTTTCTCTGCGAACTTTATTAAGGAATTTCAATTGTATTTTCGCAAAGTGCAGAACCATCTGAGCTGATCGAACAAATATCAAATTGAACTACAGGTAATGGAAAAACTTAAAAAGTTTACCAAACTTTAAACATCAAAAGTACGAGGATAAAACGTTCAGATTCGTTTTTAGTAAAGTATTTTAAGGAAGAGAAAATTGAGAGTGTTTCTGATGAGGATTTTTATCAAATAACTTCACTAACTCGAGAAATAGAGCGCGAAATCTACTGATGCGCCACCCCATTACGTATGGTAATCAGCGTGTGAACACAAGCTTTTCAAGTCAAATCTCTTCGCTCTAGCAATCCCTAGAAGTGGAGTTCCAAGTAAAATATAAAAAAGATACCTTTATGAACAAAATTTCTACAAAATTTGTTTCTTTAGTATACCTCACATTTGAAGGCTAAAACTCGCGCTAATTTGATTAAATTCAAGACCAACACTATAGTTGGAGACAACCCAAGCCCACGCTTGTCTGCTTGACGCTTTGTACGAGATTGAAAATCCCTGAGAATTCATATGTGGGCCGGTATTATTCGCTGCATGAGAGATTATTCCGGTTCTGATATAAAACAAAGCTACGTGCCTAAACCAGCGAGGAACCTACACTGTTTACTACAAACCTTACATAGTATTTCAGACTTTTTTTTATAAACAATTGAGGCTACAATCCAGAGGAATAACCTTCCTGAAGTCACAGCATTTGTAGACATTTTTTTTCAAGATAATTTAAAAATAATAAAGCCAGTTTTAGAATAGACTCGCTGCAGTTCATTAAAAAATTATTACGCTCGATCATCGTGAATTATAATAACGATGGAACTTAGGAAAAACAATTGGAATCAAAGTAGTGAAAAATAAAGCCGTGAATTTCGCGCGCTAAAACTGACGATTTGATTATAAAGAGAATATCTTATCATAACTTAATATTTATCAACTTGAATTTAGTTCTTGAGCACTGAGGGTGATTAGTCTCGGATAGAAAATACTGCTCTATGTTCTTATGAGGAGAAAGAACTAGTAGAACAAACTTTAATTATTGATAAATATGGAAATATTGTCGGTTAGTTCTGACGGCCACAGCGATCGAACCGTCTACAATATCTAAGAAAATTTCTGTATTATTGTGATATCTTAATCAGAATTTTCAGCTGTTTGCGTACAGTTTGTTAGTTGTTAAGACTTAAGTTGTATTTTCATTGTAAACATTATTTGAAGTGCTTAGTTATGGTACGTACTAACCTTGAGTATATTGAAGATTTCTGCTAGCTCGTTGGAAGGGTTAATTTTCACTGGAGGTTGTCTTTCTATAAGCATAAAAAGTAGTCCACCAAGAACGAGATACATTGTGTTCACAAAGATTAAGAACAGGGGGAAAGCAGCCCCACGGTTTTTGACCTTCTTCGTAATCCATAACATCCACTTCATCGATCCCTTGAGTCGTTTGTGAACATGTTTATGATAGTGTTTCGTTGGATTGATGTTTCGTAGTGACTGTCCTATTCTTGATGTGTTGAAACTAGACTTAGGTTTCTCTGATTCTGGCTTGTCCTGAAGGATTGGTTCCGCGTCTTCTTCTTGTGCATTAATCTTCTTGAAGGATGACATAATTGACACTACTCAATTTTCTTCGTGCAAAATTGTACAACAAGTGAACTCAAGAATCTTGCAGTATTATTTTCAAAGGTTTAGCATGGATGTAGAAGGAGTTGGTCCAACTATTCATTTCTTATGTAGAAATCAGAGATACACACGAGTATAAGTTCTGTGACGCGTATGTTACGCGATTTAATTATTTTGAGTGGTTTCACAGTTGAATAGATTATTACAGTGCTCAAGCAGAGTCCTTGTTAAATCAGCAAATCAAGATTCAAACAGCGACAACCACAGCCCCAAGCAATTGTCCGTGCCCAACGAGCCAGATAAGATTGACTCAAATCCAAACACTTTTGATATTAAATATAATTAGACTGTGAAGAAAGGTCCAATATGTTCTCCAATCATTATGTTTGTTGATGTAGGTGTGTTGTGGTTATAGACGCGTTAATTCTTTTAGAAAATCACAGCTGTTCAACGAATCATGTCTTTCGTTCTTCCCAAATCTATTAAGACAAAAAGAGAAATAGAAACAAAGGCATATATGGTTATACAGCCATACAAATACATCACAACCAGTTAAAATCTTAATTTTGTTTCAGAGTTTCAATAAGTAAAAAAAGTTTAAAACATTTCATTATCAACCCATTTGTATTTCTTGCAAATGGTAAGAATTAAGATTTTAAAAAAATTGTTGTTTTTGAACACATGAAGGGAAACACTATTGACTTCTTCAGATTTGAATTCAGTCTATGAGGAAGAAATCACGGCGGGGGAATCGGAGACAAAGAGAGGGTGAATATCAGAGTGTTTTACCCCAAAGCAACAATTGGCGAATAAAATAATGAGACCCTTGTGAATAAACTCTAATGTCGTAGAAGTATTTGCCTGAATTTATATTTTAGAATTAATGCTAGGCATCACAACCCCCTTCCCGATTCAATGTTGCCGCATCTAACGAATGGCAGCTCTGAACTGCTCGTCCAATCATACAACATTGCGAGAGGGAGGGGGCTGAAGACTAAACTTTCTCTCTATAGGGATTGGGCTTCCTGTGTTGTAAGGGTCTCAAGGAAAAATTAAAACAAGAGAGTATGAAGTAAGAGAGCACATGATTATGTAAGAGAGGATAATTATTTGAAAATCTATTTTTAGCTCCGCGCGCTGACTAAAATATTTTATCATGGGATTCCTGAAGAAGTTCAGACTGCGTGCGCAGCTAAAAATTAACTCCGCGCGGAGTTTAAAATGGATTTTCAAATAATTCTCATGGGGATAGACCTATGTATGGGAGATGTGCTCTCTTACTTCATACTCTCTTGATTAAGACAATGCTTGCGAAAAAAATAAAAAGAAAGGAAACGGATGAATGGGATGGGATGGGATGGGATGGGATGGGATGGGATGGGATGGGATGGGATGGGATGGGATGGGATGGGATGGGATGGGATGGGTGATGGATGGATAGATGGATGGATGAATGATTGGAAAGACCACACGCCATCGTTTTGGATTGAATTGGATAATCCAGAATGCATGGGATGGATGTATAGTTGAGATAGAATAGAGGAGAAACAGTCATTGGCAAAAGTCTTGGCCTGTAAGATGAGATTAGTGCATCACGCGCCATCGTACTGGGATGTTTAGGATAATTTGGAATGGATGGATGAGATAGATGAGAATTTAGTATATCTTTTCACCTGTCAGTTATTAAGCATAACAAACTCAACTTGAGTGTCCTCTCTCAACTACTAACTCAATTTCCACAACAATCTTTTTTTAGTATCACCCGTAAGTACGTTAATTAACCGATTAAAATAGTCACGTATCGTACAACCACTATGTACTTCAGCTGTAAAGATTTTCTTCCAATTTTCTTACTTGTTTTTTCACCTAATCTTTTTTTAAACACTTTTTTTCCATAGTAAGTTTTAACTGTATAGTTCTTCCCTAAAATTGTTGACTTAAGCCAGAAATATCATTATTCTGATCTAAACGGAGTATATGAAACATCAAAGTATTGAAGCCTTCAGTACGTTGAATGATAAAATATAAAAAAAGTATTTTTATAAAAATATGCTTTTTATCTATCGTATCTTTGCTGATTTATGCTCTTCAAGAATCTAGAGCGATTCAAACTGATATTATTGTTGGATGCTAGAACTTGTATAATAAACTTAATTAAACTCTATTGCTTTGTTGGCGATAGCACTTCACTTGCCACCAAGGAGCCCGAAAATCTTGAATATTTGAAAAATATAATTCACTTCAATTAAGTATCTTAAATAATTGTCAGTTTTTTTTTTTTACAAAATCTGATACAGGATGTATTCAGAGAAAACTGCTTAAAGCTGAAAAAACAATTTATGAATCTTAATAAGACGACGTGGCGTTAGAGTTGACTCAATGTTGATTCAAATAAAACAGAAAAAAGCTTGACAAATATAAGTCAGTTTATCAATAAACAAAGAGTTCTGCTTTGAACGATGAAAAGTGTTGCCACTTTTCCTGTCTTTAAAAAATAAATTCAGAATTTGTAGACTTCATATTTTTTTAAAGAGATACATTATTGTATGAGAGCTATATTAAGAAAGAAAAAAAAATGATTCAATAAGTGTTAAAATGTAACGATACATTTTTCCCTAAAAATCAAAAATAGGCGCCGTTAATTCTAGAAATCATTCGAATAAAAACTTTAAATGTCCTTAGAATCTTACCTTTTCCATTCAACCATTGAAGTTTCTACGCAGTTTGCCTGAAGGCTTCGAAGACAACTTTAAAGTGTTTCTCCTACGTTCATCAGTTTAAGCAAATCTAAAATACAGACAATAAATTTTGAATCTAGAGAATAGAAGATGAGTGAGAATAGTTAATAATAGATGACTTTCTATTATTTCTTACCAGGGTACCTTTCTTGATATACATCGGTAAACATCGCCAGAATGGGTCTTAAAGAGTCGTTATAACATACTGTTCTGCTAATTGATAAAAAATGGGCCTGTCACGTGACTCACAACAATAAAAAAAAAAACCAAGCAAAAAATTTTCTTTTTTTGAAAAAAGCTTTTCTTGGAAAATAATCTTTTTGAGTTTACTATTTTGTGTTGGATAGAAAAACTTGATGGAATATTGAGTATTTTATCCAGCATAGCCATCAAAACCGCTACTAAACTCAACTTTTACAAATAATGTTTATCTCAGATTTCATCACCACCATATGTCGATAGGGAAGATAATAATTATTTTAAGATAAATTAGCAATAAGAAATTCATTACTTGGGCTACTGTGGTAACTACAGGTGAAAATTTTATGAAGAGAATTTATATTTTTGAGCCATTTTAACATAATCTAAATGAATGTATTGCTATGCGTCTTACGTGTTAAGGTAAAATCAGTTAAAGTGTTGCTGATTTGATGCCCTGTATTGGTGAGGATCACCCTCCCCTCCCTTCATTACAAGAACAGTGAAAGGTCAGCGGTTTAGTCAAAAGCGCGGGCTCAACCGACAAAAATGTCCCAGTGCATTAGAATCTGTCTTTTTTTGGTTTCATTTCTTCCTTCCTTCCTATGCTCCTTCCTTTTTTATCTTGTCTTTTTTTCCTTCTGTATTTCTTTGTTTAATTTTGAGTTCTTTCTTTCTCTCTATCTTTCTCTCTCTTTTTCTTTCTTTCCTTCTTTCTTTCTTTCTTTCTTTCTTTCTTTTTTCTTTCTTTCTTTCTTTCTTTCTTTCTTTCTTTCTTTCTTTCTTTCTTTCTTTCTTTCTTTCTTTCTTTCTTTCTTTCTTTCTTTCTTTCTTTCTTTCTTTCTTTCTTTCTTTCTTTCTTTCTTTCTTTCTCTCTTTCTTCCTTCCATTTTTTCTTTCTTTCTTTACCACATATTATACACTACCAAATACTATCATATGCCCATCACATCGTATACTAAAGCCTCGCAATCAGGTGAACGCATGAATGAATATTTTGAATTCCAACAACTACCGCTAATGAATCAGAACTTCTTTCTATTGTATTAATCAGTAGACTGTGAGCTACGCTCGCTGGTGTGAACTTCAATCGCCTTCTTTATATTCCTCTCCGTTCTAATCCAGCCAGGATTCAAAATGTCTGATTTTGAAAACTCTTCAAGATGATAACAGCATTTCTTACCGTAGTGTTGTTGAGTGTCTGGATTGTAAAGCCAGTGAATACCTCAGGTAACGACAAAACAGTCTTTGAAAGGTTTGGTAAATTGTAACTTGTGGAGAACCGTTCCTCGCGCAGTGAGTTGGCTTTAGCTATTCGTGTCGTATGCATATATTTTATCATCTCCCATGAGGCAACTGCAATGTCACGTGCAATGCGTGAGAAATGAGCTATCATATAAGAGGTTTGATTTCTGCAAAAATCAACTTCTACATTTCAATTTGATCATAAGGGTCACAGGTGGTTAGCCACTAGCTACCCTCGCATAACAAGGACGATTCATTCACTTATCTTATTTGAGAAAGCTTAATGGCCGGAAGCTTTCATTAATTTACTCTAGCTTCCCATGACTTTGCAAACTTGAAAATCTATATCCAGTTTACTCGGGCTCCTTGTGAGAAATCTTAAATAAGAAATTCTAATCAAACATCTTTTTTTTTTGATTGATGGATTTAGGGTCAAACACGATAGGCGTATCAACGTCATGTTTTCCAACCTACATCCAGATATCCCTTCTCCGCGAGTCCTTCCCTGGCGTCAATTTGTCTGCGTTGTACCTACGAAGTCCATGGTGCAAGCCATCCAAGAACTTGACCCACGTGACCTTCAAGGCTCCCTTATATGGATGTAAGACACATCTGGTGAAAACTGATGATTATTATGCTTTTGATAACGTCGTTCAAGGAGTTAGCCCGAGTATTGAAGTAAGGTGTTTCTATAACAACGAACACCACTCTGGCTCAGGCGACACGGGAAAGTGGCATTACTCAAGTAAGTCCATATCGACCAACCGTAAAGTAGCCTGTGTACGTCTGTTTCTCATCCCTGCCCCCTCCCCCCCCCCCCCCCCCCCCCCCCCCCCCCACAGACTCTCAGATGGCTTCTGGATTCAAGTATTGTAATTGGATGGTTTGCGCTCTCCTGATTTTTTTAAATTATTGGTCGAAAGTGGAAGCCATTTGAGCCAATCTTCGACCTATAACATTGTAAAGGAAAGAACGAGAGTGCTAGTGGGTAACAATCTTTAATTTATCAGGACAAGAAAAACACGACCATTATTTTACCTCTCAATGAAATTACCCTTCCTAGATCCCCGCATATATCCGTAGTGCTCTCTGAGTGCTGCAATTCTTTCTCATCAAATACTGATAAATCATCATCAATCAAATATTTCTGTTCAACAGTTAAAATAACAGCACAGTTGAACTTGTACCGAGACTCAAAACTGTCCCGCCCTGTGCCGCCTGGAGAGGCCATCAAGTTTGAACTACCGAAGCCTCGAGATTTGATCTTTGACTTACGAATCATCCCAAACCAGAAGAACGTGAGGGTTTGCTTGTTTGTCAAGTTCTGTGGGTTATTCTTCAAGGATAAAGTCCTGTCATTGATAGAGAATGGGTAAGTAAACGAGACAGATTACTGTGAGGGGAGAATACCGCAATGTTGGGCAGGAAAAAAGTCTTGTGAATGGAATAGTCATTTATTGTCCTAATTAATTCATAATTTGTTGCGAAGTACATTTTATATCATGTATCATTTATCATTACGGAGTAGGACTGGTTACGAGTCCATTCTCGTTCCCAGACCCTACTCACTAGCCAAATCGTAGGATTTTTCGTTAGAAAGCTGAGAAGGCTCCGGGTACGAGAATGGTATACAAGTCATGTGACCAATGCGCAAGACTGGTAACAAGTCATGTGACAAGTAATAAGCGCGAGGATCGTAGAGTCACGTGACAAGATCTTGTACCAGGTGTATCTTTGATTCATGGAAGACGTTTCTCAATTCTAGACAGGAAAACAAGATGACTACAAGGTTGCTGTTCACGTCTCCTCAGCGCATAACCTTCAGGTTCAATGCTTCAACCCTCGTAACATCGATGAATCTGAACAAACTGAAAGCATTCTGCACTGTGAATGGCTACCATGAAAGAAAAGCTCAAAACGTAATAACAAACAATGTAAAGAAAGATTGCAATGGTAGCCATGGCGACAAGCACCATGGTAACGCTAGTGACTGCCAGGAATCAAAGGAAGGGCCAGATTCCATGGAATTCAGTAGGAACTCAACTCATTGCAACTGTGAACAGAAAGGATTACCTGAAGCAAATGGAAAAGTTAATCAAACGAGAGGTGGTTGTGGTGGAAGCTGCGTTAATGGATCTAAAGTGTACAACGGTACGTCTTATACTAGTCGTGATAGAAATCTACGGAGAAAGAGGGAGGTGAAAGACCAAGGGCTCCTGGGTATTGTCAGCCGCGAGAACAACACGTCATTCGACTTAAAACAGAACAATGGCAGCAGCAACAATCAAGAGACGATATCTAACTACATCTCCAAAGACAAACACGGTTGTGATTGTCGTGAAAAGTGTTCGTCGGCTGAATGGAATGGGAAACCTGTGTCATTATTGCTGGAGAGGGAATGGACTGCAAAGCCAAGTATTCCAAAACGTGATTTGAAATTGTTTGAAAAATATGACGCACGGCACGTGCCTCAAACTATCAAGAATGGTGAGTTTTACTAGCTGTGTTAGATTTTAAGGGCCGGGAAGGGTGGAATAACTAGTGAAGTTCTGCAATCACGGAGTCCAGTTTATCCGCGCGCATGCGCGTGAGCTCAAAAGTTCGTTATCAGTCTTCTTTTAAAGACAAATGCCCAAATATGGCCATCCGAATTTTCACTTGTTCCCAGTGTTTTTCTATGTCAGCCAAATATTCACGAAAGAGTAGTTGATACAAACGCATCCAGTACTGATTCTAATAATCGTCTAATCAAAGCCGGACTTTGTTATCAGAACCTACTCTACAAATGACTTACATACTTGTTTCTTTGTTTATCAGGCGTAAACTCAACATTAGCACAGGCAGTTGGATCAAGAGAAGAGAGAATCTCCTCTCCTGCACTCCTCCTGGCATGCTCATATCTATCTTTACTACTGGTTATTGGTCCCGTGTTGTTGGTCTACCTGTGGGACAGGCGCAACCAAAAGAAACGAAGACGCCACAAGCAACGCATTTGATATGCGCGCGGCTGTTTTGATGCAAGGATAATGCTGACCAGAGAACAATCCGTTGATTGAGATTTGTAGCGTCCTGTGCAAGTTAAACGAAGCCCGCAAATCGTAAACAAAAGTCCGACAATTCTAATTCCTGAATAAATTAAGAATTTCGTTTGCGCAAATCGAATTTCGGAACAATAATAGTAATAAGATATAAGAACGTCTTAACCAATCACCAAACTCCAACCTAAAGAGATAGGTGGCTTTCTTGTCCACGAGCCCGACTGCTTTCCCTAGAGGTATTTAGAACACGCTAAATATTTTGGATTACACATCACTCTTTAGCAACCCTACCCTGCGAGAAGTCCCCCTTTACCTTCCACTCCATATGGGCAAGAGAAGGGAGGAAGTAGAAGGAGACTTTGCTAGCATGGTATAACAACCCATCTTTCCTTATTCAATACATTATCCTGCAGCGCGCATAGTATAGTTCAGTAGATTTATCAGTACTTTGATTATTCTTGATATTAATAAAGAATTCTAAATATACACATTTTGTCGTTCGTTTGGTAGTAATAATACGGCATAGTTAGTATTATCTTTTGCTGAAGTTGTCGGGAACTTTAAAATAAAATGTCGAATACTTCAATGTCGTGAACCCGACTGGGCTTCCTGTGTCAAGATAACGGATTCTTGAGCGCAACCTCTGCTTACAACTGTCGCATGCAATCTGCTTACGGCTACGCTTACAACACTAATTGCTTCGTGTAAATCAACCCTACTATTTGTTTATAACTGTTGTATGTGACAAAAAAGTTGTAGCAAGTTGTAGGGTTGATTCACACGACGCAATTCTTGTTGTAAGCGTGGCATAAGTAGATTGCATGCGATAGTTGTACGCAAAAGTTGTATCGCGTAAATCGGCCTTAAGAATTTAATATGATATAATATATCTAATGATCTAATCATCTAGGCCTGTGTAAGAAGAATCGAACCGACTTTAGAAGGGATAACCCTAGTGCTGAGGTCAGTGCTTGTCGAGTCCTTTTTGTAGAGTGCAACACTCATCTGGAACAGTTCGTTATCCACAGGGGGTCCTACTGGGGTGGCCTGTGACGCAGCAAACAGAGCTACTTTACCAAACTATAGAGAAAAAGAAGAAAAGAAAATCTTAATTATAACTGTTGTCAGAGATTTTTGCCTTGTTATCTTTTCGCTGTTGTTGCTGCTATTGTTGTTCCTGCTGCTGCTGTTGTTGTTGCTGCTATTGTTGTTGCTGTTGTTGTTCCTGCTGCTGTTGTTCCTGCTGCTGCTGTTGTTGTTGCTGTTGTTGTTGCTGCTGTTGTTGCTGCTATTATTGTTGTTGTTGCTGTTGTTATTGCTGTAATTTTGTTGATGTGCGATATATTTTTGTTCATTACCGGCTTCTATTACAAATGATTAAGCCTTCATCAACACAAGCAACTGATGATAGTGATGATGATTACTATCGTATATATTTACCTTCGAAGATCTTCCAAGCTGTTTTCTCATCGAAAGATCCCTGCGCGCGCACAAAGCACGTCGGCATGGCCCAAGATTACCCAGTAATGCTTCACGATCTCGTCTTTTCGCCGCTGTGGCGGCAACAAAAGCACCAATACATTTAGGTCCCTCCTCGGGAATAGAAAGTTCATTTCCAGTCTCTTGTTTGATGGTTGTTTCACTTTTAATGTTCGCGCATGCTTCTTGTACGAGTTGTGTCAATCGCTGACCAGCTAGATTTGGGGATATTCCAATACGATAGAACACGTGACCTGGGGTGAATTTTTCTAAATGCGATCCAGGTTCTTTCTCTGTAAATAATGAGAAGAAAAAGAAGGGTAAAATTTCTCGAAAGGGTTTTCTATCAAACAACGCTATCTATAATGGGTTTCCTATTGAAGCGAACAATGTGGCCATACCTTTCTCTGGTTGTTGAGACAATCCCAAGGAGCTCCAATCCACATCCTCAATACCTAAACCCTTGTTAGCGTCCTTCTTCTCTTTCTTCTCCTCCTCTTCGTCGCTCTGCGTGTACATCGCCTCGAACTCATCATCACTTATAGGGTCATACACGTCATCGAACGAAGGACCTCTGTCCTCTGATGATGGAGAAGGCTTCGCAGGAGCTGCTGCTGCAGAGGGAGTGTCGTCTGTCTTCTGCGTGGAGGGAGATCTCTGGTCATTCTCATCGAACCAACTATCCTCACCTAAAGGACTGTCACCATCGCTCCAATCACTGAACATTTCATCGGCACTTTTCTCTGTTGCTAATATCTTATCCTCCTTATCTTGATCATCTTCTTTGATTTCCTTGTCATCTTGTACTTTTTTCTCCTCCGTCGTCACTTCCTCTTCCTCCTCTAAGTCGGCCCAAGGTTGAACTACAACTTCAGGTTGATATTTCTTTTTCTTCTTCTTCTTAGGTTTCTCCGCGTCTTTTTCCATTGGTTGTTCTCCCTCCAAAGCAACAGCTTGTTTCCTCTTCTTTCCTAATTTCGGTGCTACTGACGTTGGTGTTGTTGTGTCTGGTACTCCTTGTTTGATCAAGTCAGGCTCTTCCACTACTGCTGTCGTGGTGACTGCCTCCACCACAGCCACTCCAACAACCTTTTTTTTCTTCTTCAGTCCTTTCTCTTTCATTTTCTTTTCTTTTTTCTGTTTTTTCTCCAGTTTGACAATCTTCCCTTCTTCAACACCAGAGCCACCAGCTATGGGTTCTATACTTCCATCGCCCGTCACCCCCACCTTGGCTGCCTTCCCCTCTTTCTTTCCCAACTTCTTTTTCTTGATCTTCTTGGTGATGACGGTTGATTTCTTCGTTCGTATAGGTTCTTCTGGGGCTGCGGGGATGTCAGCTAAAGAAGGTTCCGTATCGAAGTCTGCAGGGGACTGCTCTCGTAGTTTCTTGGGCTCGAACGGTGAATCTGGTCTGGAGGATACTGCAGTGACGGGACGAGGACGCTTGCTAAAAAGGAAAACAAAAACAAGGGAATAAATTAATGGAAGAAAAAACTTTATATCTGCTGGTTAAGGTTCATTCTGGAGAACAGGAAGAGAATGAAAAAATGGGATGAAAAGAAAGAAAGAAAGCAACAAAGTCCATGGATAGCTTACCGTTGGTTAACATCTTCCTCGTATTCCCAACCTTCTGCTCCACGTTCCAACGAGCGTCGTTCCCGAGGTTCTGGTCTTCCTCTGACTTCGTGTTCTGCATCGTAAGGAGGTCGACGCTCTTGTGGAGGGATGTTTCCACCTCGTGGAGGGCTCCCTCTTCTGTCCCTATCTTCCCAGGGCCTCTGATCCCGAAAGCCTTGTTGAAGCGGGGGAGTGTCCCGCGAGTGTCTCTCCCGGATACCGGGTTCCTCGAAGGGTTTCCGGTGGTCTCGGAAGTCACGATCTGTGCGGCGTTCCCAGGGTGCACCTGTGTCGCGGTACCTGTCGTTTGGCGGTCTTCCTTTGTCCACGTATCCTCTCCCTTGGAAATTAAGCAGAAATAAACATGAAAACAAATAGATGAATAAATAGTAAAGTACTGAACTAACGGGTAGACAAATGAAAAGACAGGCGATGAACCAAAGAGAAGAGGACACACGGAAACATAATGAAAAATGAAGCTAACGGATAGATAAACGAACAAATAAAGTGGTCACACAGGGGTGAAATAGAAGAAAGATTATTTAGCGGACAGACAGACGGGCATACAGACTGACAGACAGACAGACAGAAAGACAGACAGAGAGAAAGACACAGACAGACAGACAGACAGACGGACAGACAGACAAAAGGACAGACAGACAGACAGACAAACAGACAGACGGACAGACAAAAGGACAGAGAGAGATAGAAATCATGTACGATAGAGAAAACTGCCAAAATAATTCATGTTACTAGACGTTACCTCTTCCTGTAGGCATATCCCTGCCTCGTGGTGGACCTCTGTCCCTGTCTTGAAAGGACGATCTCGGACCAGGAGGTGGTGTTCTTCTGCGTGTATCCCCTGGCCTACCTCTGCTATCATAAGGAGATGAGTACTCCCCTCTTCCTCTGTCATACCCACGTCCTCTTCCAATAGCTACATCCCTACCTCCAGGTCCGCCGCGGTAACCATCATCAACTCGGCGCCGGTCGTCATAGCGATGAGGGGGAGACCTCCCTCTAGGAGGTCCTTGTGATGGTGATGGGCGGCGGTAATGATCTGGTGTGTTAGCTCCAGCAAAGCGTGGATCTCGTCCCCTGTCATCCGGTCTTTCTCGACTACGACTAAATTGAAAAATGAATGAATGGGAAATAAATAAATAAGTGGTCTGAAAAGGGAAACGTCTGTACTTAAAACGTACTTTTGTGCTTTTTTCTTACCTATCTACATAACCGTCCGTCCTTCCTCTTCCTCGTTCATCGCGCATGTCCCGCTCATTGCCCTCCACGTCATCGTGGGGTCTTCGGTGTACATCTCGTGGCGGTGGGCGTCCCCTACCCTCATCCCCACGGTCATCCCGTCCTCTACCGTGTGGGAATTCTCCTTCGTCCCGTTCCCCTCGTGCGCGGGATTTCGGAGGGTACTCTTCGGGTCTGTCATCTCGGTACTTAGGTTTTTGATAGTCATCTTCTCGCCTTTCCCTTCCTTGCCGCGGGAATTCCTCATCTCTGGTTTCTTTCGGGTAGTCTTCGTCACGTCCTCGGTGTCTCGGAATATCGTCGTCTTGAGGTCGGCCTCTTGGGTAGTCATCAGCTCTAGGAGGAGGTCTCCGACTTCTTGAGACGTCTTCGTCTCGAGGTCTTCGTCTGTCGAAGTCACCGTCAGGATGACCACGTCCTCCTCTGTCAGGGTACCTCTGATCTCCTTGTTCATTAAGCGGCCCCCTTTCTCTACTCATGTCTCGTTCACGTCGCGGTAAATCCTTTTCACGTTCGGAGAATCGATTACTGCGGGTAGCTTCAGCTTGGTTTGGAGGTGGACTAAAGTGGGTCTCATCGTCGGGTGGGGTGCGAGGGCCTCTTCCGTGAGGATCGTCGTGTCTTCCGCGGTCCCTCTCTGTACCGTCTTTTCTATACCCACCATCTTCACGAGCTGGGCTACGAGTACGAGTGGGTCGTTTTCTTTTAGGCTCTTCTGCTGCGTCATCGTAGTAATACCTTTCATCTTCCCTCTTCACGTGTCCTGGAGGGGACGGTGTTCGAGGACCGCGTGAGCTAACCCTTTCTTCAGCTTCCCTCCTTCCAGCTCTACCCTCAGACCTTCCTTCCTCTGCCCGCTGCCTTTCATTTGAAGGGGGTCTTCGGGCATGCCCAACAACCTTGGAGCGTACTTTTCGATTGTCTTCTTGTTCGTCAGGGGAGGGGTAGTACTCTGCAGTATCACGTGATTTGCGGGAACGCCCTTCTTCAGTGCGTCGAACAACAGGCTCATCAGAGCTGGCAGCAGACTCACTCTTCCGTTTCTCTCTGGTGGGCTTCAAGTGAGGGCTTAAGCCCCCCTGATGCCTATACTCCTCTTCCTCTGGCCGCTTACGAATAGGCTGTTCAACGCGCTCCCGTGGGGGACTACCCTCGGGGTGAGTCTCAGGGAAGTGCTTCTCTCTACCCCCAACCCCAGATAGTTTCTTCCTGACTTTCTTCTTGGTTTGGTGATGCTCTGCCAACTCTGTGTCATCACTTGAGCCAACATAACCTGTACTCTCCTTCACTACTCTCTCTACTAGTTCTGGAGGAATCTCCTTTCTTACTGGAACATCTTCGTCTGCCTTGGCTACAACCTTGCGCTTGGGTTCATCTTTTCTCCTGGGAGAAGCTTCTTTCTTTTTCTTTACCTTTGTCCCCTCACCTTCCGAGTCAAGTTTCTTTTTCTTCTTCTTTTTAGTGGTTGTCAGCTGAGGTGCAGTCCCGTCGTCAGAGGGAGTACCAGCTGATGGTTCAGGATGCAGCCTGCTGTGAACTATCGGCACCTTCTTCGGTTCCTCCTCCTTTTCATTCCCTTTCCATTGATCTATATCCTCAGCGCTCGCTGCAGCGTCTTCTTCATCTATCAAAGCAAGCTGCCTCTGTAGATCTTGCCGACGTCTTTCAAGCTCCAACTGCCGATCATAATCCATTTCACCACCCTGGTCTTCCCAGTTCTCTGCATCTTTCATTTGCCGCTCAAAGTCCTTCAGCATGTTTGCCTTGGTATCCCAGTCCTCGTCGTCCTCTTTTGGACTGCGGTGTTTAGCCTTGGGACTGGAATCGCGTTTTTTGTGAGTCTTGCGTTTTCGTTTCGCTTTTCGATCCTCATCTGAGACAAAACAAGAAAAAAAAAAACATTAAAATTTCTAAGAGATCACCTTCATAAAGTTAACCCTCTATATAACCTCTATTTTATCAAACCCTAAAACAACCTCTGTAAGTCAGTGCACGGCTAACTCATAGAAACAACCAGTGCGCTGATCAGAGTCACGGCATGGCTAAATCAAAGATTGAACCTTGAAACAAGCTCTGGGCTGATCAAAGTCAGGGCATGGCTAACTCACAGATCGAACTGGAATTTAGCATGTTGAGTTTTGAGTAGGGAAGAAAAACCAGACAACTTAAAGAAAATCAGTGGAGAAACAACCACTCATGATGCATGGTGAAAACTAGAGCCAATCAGTTCTTGCTCGGCCCTACACGCCACATAGGCGTAGAGGATAATGATAAATCAGGTCTTGGAATGCCCTTCACCTTCAGCTTCTGTTTCCTCTTTGTGTTTCTTCTTCGATTTAGTTGTTTTCTTTGGTGTTGAGTCTGACAGATCTTCTTCTGACTTGTGTCTCTTTTTCTTCTTGATTTGTTCTTGCTCTTCATCTTCATCATCATAATCGATACTATCTTGACTCCTAGAGTGGTATTGCTGTGATTTTTCATCTGAAACACGAAATAGTGAATACTACAGTGAAAAAAAAGATGGCCAACTCATCTGGCTTCTGCAGCAGAAGCTGATTATACTAGATTTAAAATATGCATGTTGAGGGAGTAGATGGACATCTGAATAAGAATGAAACTTATGAGTCAATACATGTAAAAAAGTTATAACTGTCAAGCGCAGATCCAGGAATTTGTTGAGGGGGGGGGGGGGGGGGGGGGGGGTCCAAATGTTGAAAGGGGGGTCCAAATGTATAGTTCATGGACTTCATACAAAATTTACTTCAAACCTGTGGCAAAACTAAATTTTAGGATAAAACAAACAATGGAACCTTAGGTATGACAGGGGGTCTGGACCCCCCTGACCCTCCCCCTGGATCAGCCCTTGACTGTACTGACAATTCAGATGTTAGTCCTTCATTGGAGTAAAAGAGGAAGGGCTAACATCTGAAATGTCAGTTTGTATTTTCCGCATAGTATTTAAGACACCTACGTAGACCCAACTCACGATTGCTAGTTACTGGAGAGGTAGAGGTTGGTTTGGGTGCTATGAAAAACTCACCTGAATCTTCATGTCTTCATCATCCAAGAATCAGTTTGAATCGTGGAGATAAAACAGAAGAGATCAAAAAATGAGTTAGTAGAATAAAACTATTTATTACATGGGTTTCCAACATTCTTGGTGAATCTGGCCCCAAGGGAGAGAGAAAGGAAAGGGGTCTTCCTTAAAAGAGAGAAAGGAGGAGAGGGGAAAAGGAGGTGATAAGATGGTGTCGTCAAGGGGTAGAGGGGATGAGAGGAGAGGAGCAGGAGTTAATGACTTCTATAATAAGGTACATCACCTACCTGTCTTTAGATCCACTTGAAACTATACTCCTAACACTCTTACTCCTGGGCTTTTGGTCTGAATAAGGACCATGGAGGAATTTACAGTTATTTCCATAAGGACACCTGCCGTCACGCAGCCAATTACGACACTTGTCAGGTGGATAGCTCTCACGTGTCTTGCTACGCTGCTAAACAAAATATATATCATAACATATCTTGCCTTGACATATGTAAAATTATTGTTTTCGTAGGAGCATGAATTAACTTTGAGTTACAAGAAGCATATTTTTTGAAGTCGAAACAACAACAGCAGGAAACATTAACAATGGAAAAAGGAAATTAAAACCATAAGGACACCTGCCGTCACGCAGCCAGTTACGACACTTATCAGGTGGATAGCTCTCACGTGTCTTGCTACGCTGCTAAACAAATCATATATCATAACATATCTTGCCTTGACATATGTAAAATTATTGTTTTCGTAGGAGCATGAATTAACTTTGAGTTACAAGAAGCATAATTTTTGAAGTCGAAACAACAACAGCAGCAGCAGCAGGAAACATTAACAATGGAAAAAGGAAATTAAAACCTCAGAAACAAGAACATTCATCACAATAATCATGATGAGTATGTTATTGTTTTTGCACGTGATAACCAAATGTAAATTTCATTCAAATTTTTCAACGGGCTATTTGTATTCTAACCAATATGAAGAATTTGTTTGATGCGTCTTACTAAAAAGTACTTTAAAGACAATAACTTACGTCAACAGCTCCAGGTCCTAGCCGTTCAAAAACGCTTCTTCGCGGGTTGTATGAAGAAGAAGACGAAGATGGTTGAACAACAGACGAAGGAACGCTTCCCACCTCGGTAACCTTCTTACTCACTTCCACCGTAACTTTACGCGTTATTCGAGGCCCTGACATCTCACAAAGTTTTAATATTCTTTGCTATCTTTATGAGTGAAGAGCCTCAGGATTTTAAAAGCGATTTTCTCGAGTCTTTTCTTGTCGTTTGGTTCATGTCATGGCGGCCATTTTAAAATGGCGGAGTATTTGTAAATGTTACGCGTCACGAATGTTAATCGCCTGCGGTGTTTATATCAGCGGTGTATATGCGCAGGTGTTTCCCGTCCACGTGCGCGGTTAATAACATGGTTGCATGTTGGTGAACGTTCATAATTAACTCCAAAATCGTCCTTTTTTTACGATCTTAGGGCGCTATGAGTGAACAACCGACCCCCCTAGGGTTGGCCAAGTGGCAGCTTGCTCTGCTGGTTGGCGTTCCAGTTGCTGTAGTTGTAACTGCTGGAGCTATTTGGTACTTAAGGTCTGGGACAGAGGAAGAGGAGGAAGATGAAGAACACGGTAGCAGTAGTCCATCTAAAGGCGTTGAGTCACCTAAAGCAGAGGCAGAAGATACTACTGATCACATGGTAGGCTATTTTTGATGCTGTATTCATGGTTGGGTCGTATTCCTAAAGCTATTGTACATATTGTTTGTACAGATCAGGAACACTAAGTCAACACACATGTACTGTAAAGTGATGTAACAGCCCTTAGCCTCTTTTACCCTCAAGAGACCCACATATTCTATATTTCATAATAGTAGGTTAATTCATATGTAAAATATACCATATCTAGAAATATTTAGTGTGTATTTTAGTTTTGAATGGTGACAGAATTCTGCACATTGATGGGCTTCCTGTGGTACATTCCTGTACTTATACTGTACTTATATCTTAAATGTGAGATATTTGTTTAATTGGACTCTGTTTTTGTCCTCGTAGACCCCTGCAGAGAAGGCTCTAGCTGCTAAGCTTAGAGGCAACAAATATTTCAAGGGGCGCAAGTATGAACAAGCCTTGAAATGCTATTCAGAGGCCATTGATCTTTGTCCAGAAGACAATAAAGCAGATATGGCTACATTTTATCAAAACAGGGCTGCAGCATATGAACAGTTGGTGAGAACTTACCCTAATTATGTTATGTTATCATATCATTATTAATTTTACTATACTCCAAAATTACCTCTGGGTTGATCAGGGGCGGTATGGGGTATTTGTGTGAAATTGTGAATGGGATTTTTTAATTTTTGTGATCTGTGATGAACATGTTCTAAACTTCATTAACTGTGAATGTTCTTAAATTTGAACACCTTTGTTAATCATTTTCGTTTTTGTGGAGGGAGGAAAACTGGAGAACTATGAGAAAAAATCTTCTGGGAAGTGGACCCAAGATTAGCACCTAGATTAATTTATGATATTACAGACCATTATTTGTGTTAATATGTTAACAGTTATTTATTGTTTTCACATTTATAGGGACAATTTGAAGATGTGATAGATGAGTCTTCAAAAGGTAAGGAAAACTATATATACATAGGCCTTTCTCATGCCACAGTCATGTTGACCAGAACAGTGGATTTTCCCCTTGTAGCCTTGGATAAGTGGACGTACAATGATGGAATTTGTTTTGGTTGATTGTTATTTTAATTGATAACCAGAAATCTATTGGAAAATCCAATAAAGCAAAGTTACAAAACCTATTGTTAAAATGGTTGACACTTTAACATCACAATGGCAATGTTTATAAACATTATGTCTACCTATTCCAACACTTCAGGATAAGTTTACCTATTTATTTATTTATTTACATAACTTCCACCTTAAAATATATATAAAATCTAAATAACAAAATATGAATCAAAAATATAAATAAAGACAATAATACAAGGAACATATAAATAATTATAAGAGAAAAAAGATGAGGGACAGCACAACAGAGCAAGGCTCCAAATAAAGTGCACCCGTAAAACAAAACCTAGGAAAACAAAAAGGAGAAATTTAACCAAGAAAGGGTCATGCCTAAAATTTAGCATGATTTCAGAAGTTCACTAGTTTTTGTGACTAATGTAAAACTAGTTCTTTATTTGATAAGGTAATATCATTAACAACAGTAATTTTACTTTTTGTCAGCTCTTGAGCTTAACAACAAATACACCAAAGCTTTAATGAGAAGAGCAAGAGCATATGAACAGCTGGATAAGAAAGAACAGTGTTTACAAGGTAAGGAATTTGACCAAGTAAACAGCATGGTAGACCTCGTTAGCTCGGGTGTAATGTTTTCCGATTTCAGACGACATGACATTCCCTTGAGAATAAGGTTCTTTGTTTGAGTTGTATCCATATTCATGTGTCTTCTCATACACAACCATCAAACAAGGAACCAGAACTCTAAGGTCAATAACACATTGAAATTGAAATTGTTCAGACGACATGGCATTCCCTTGAGAATAAGGTTCTTTGTGTGAGTTGTATCCATATTTGTGTCTTCTCATGCATAACCATCAAACAAAGAACTAGTACTCTAAGATCAATGACACATTGAAATTGAAATTGGAAAACATTATGCATAAGCTACTGAAAAAACGTCTATTGTGGTGAATATGCTACTGTTACACAATCTTGATTTGCAATTCCGTAGATATAGTACTGTTTGTTTACTCGTAGATCTGACAGCTGTATGTCTACTAGAAGGATTCAATAATCCTGACTGGATGGTTCATGCTGATAGGGTTTTGAAGTCAATTGGCAAAGAAAAAGCTCAAGAATTCTTCAAGGTTTGTGAACTCTCTCACTATTGACTTATTCATAACATTGCAGACACAAATGGACCCCCCGGATCGAGAAGGGGAAAATGAGTCTAGTCCGTGATCTGTGGTGAGCTGGCTTTTCCGTTAGTCCCTGTGTGTCTGCCATGTTCAGCTGGATTTTCACAACAGCCGAAACAACAATCGAAATGTTTTTCTTTTGGGGAATGAAATCTGTTTTGAAATTTGTCATGCAAAAAACATTGCATAAAATTTGTTTTTTCCCTACAACATACAGGTAGCTAATGTGAAAACCTTCCATTACACTAGCCATGTTTGCAATAGAATTTGCAATAGAATAGATTAGAGATAAGTATCAGAAAAATTCTAGGATCTGATAATTCTGTTGTGTTTACTTTCAGGATCGCAAACCAATCATTCCATCACCAACATACATCAAGGCTTACCTTGATTCCTTCAGCCAAGGCAAGTAAAAAACTTTTATAAAAACAGTGAGACAATAACAGCTTCACCATGAAAATAACAGCCTCCACGACTTGCAGAAGTCTGGGTTCTTATCTTCCGACAACCAAAAAATTGCAACTCAGACCATTTTAAGTACATGTAAATTTGGGCCATGTCTGGAGTTATCTGTATAAGAAATGTGAGAAGCTCTTTGCGGTGGACTTAAAGTGTTGATGGCTTGCAAACATTCCCAAGAGTGAAATGACAAAGACATGGCGGCCATGTTGGTGGTATTAACAATGGAATCTAATGAGAAATCTTTTGTTAAATATCACTGACATGGCCACAATGATGTAACATATGTTGGAAAAACTTATTATTAAATAATAAAGTTATTTTGTTCTTTGTAGATAACATTCTTTCAGACAGCATACGAGAGGATGAAAGTATTGCTGCAGATTCCCCATTCTTGTTAGCATTAGATGACATTAAAAACAAAAAGTTTGATAATATCATAGTTTATTGCACCCAAGAGATTGGCCGAGGTATGTAAACTGTATCTATGGCAACTAATTTATTGGCATGGCAACCAACTGCCCAAGCTGTATTGAGTTGCCACATCAACCAAATTTCATGTCACCATAACAACCAGCTGCTACTGGTATATTCATTTTGCCATAGCAACCATGCTGCCATATTGTTACTTTCCTTACAATAAGACTTATTACTTAGTAATGTGCAGTAACTAATTTGTGCTGTCATTATTTTTCATTCAGGTGAAAGCCCTTGCTATGCCAAGGCCGTTGCCTTGAGAGGAACAATGTATACTCTGACATCACAGCTAGAAGATGCTGTTAAAGACTTGACAGAAGTGATTGAAATGGATGATGACCAAGTAGATATCAAGGTAGGATATTATAATATGGCAGTACGGATGGTGAGTGTTGCCAATGTGCCACCTCTGAGTTGCTCAGGGCTTACAATAACAGCAGGTCATCCTGCAATGTCTGGCCAGATTTAGAACTTGCGCAGTCAAATATTTGCCTTGCCAGTCATTTTAACCATGAATGTTTGTGTCATGTATGTTGTAGCTCAAGATCAACTGTCTCCTGAAGAGAGCGAGTTTGCGAGTACAGGACGGCAAAGAATCTGAAGCAATTGAAGACTTTCAGAGAGCTATCACACTTGATTCAACTAATTCAGATATCTACCATCACAGAGCACAGGTATGTAGATTTTCTGAATAAATCACACTCCACATGCAATGGTTTTAACTGGTTGGTTCTCTCCTGTGCTTTGAGGGTTTTTCTCTAGGTTATCCGGCTTATTTTCCCTCTACAAAAAATAATTAACTTCTAAATACTCCAGTTTCGCATTCGATGTAAACCGCTGTTTTTGAACACCACAGACTCATTTGCACAGGCTTAGCCTCGTTTATGAGTCATCTATTCAAATACACCATTAAAAGGCCGTGGGATTGGTATTATTCAACTTGCACATTCTTTACATAACAGTTGGCTGTTGCTAATGATTTGCAAAAGTCAACTGTAATGTAAAGAATGTGTGAGTTGAACAATACCAATGTTTTGAAATCCCACGGACTTTTAATGATGTCGTTGAATAGCTGACTTATAAACGAGGCTAAGCCTGCGCAAATGAGTCTGTGGTCTTCAAAAACAGCGGTTTGCATAGAATGCGAAACTGGAGTATTCCAAGAGCCACACACACAGTGGAATCCACTGTTAAATCCCATTTTTTTATTCTTACTTTATTTTATTTTCAGATCAACTTTTTGTCAGAAAGACTGAATGAAGCCAGAGAAGACTTTGAAAAATGCATCGAGTTGAACCCAAGCTTCATCCAAGCCAAGGTACAGCTGGCATACTGTAAATACAAGACTGCTCAAGTCAGTCAGAGCCCTCTAATGGCCAGGAGTGCAATGGAAGAATTTGAAAGAATTGGCTCTGAGAATCCTGACAGTCCTGATGCATTAAGTCTACATGCACAGGTAAATAATAATAATAATAATAATAATAATAATAATAATAATAATAATAATAATAATAATAATAATAATAGAAAACACTTATATAACGCACTATATATAGTCTCAGTGCGCTTTACAGAGACAAAGAATAAATTAAGATTTAAAACATTACGAGATGTTTAAATGAAATTAATAGAAAGTCGTAGTAAAAAGTCATAGACGTGTTCTTATTTGGGAAAAAGGTAGGTCTTCAGGCAATGGAGGCTACACAGTAATTCTGTACTGGCGCATTGATGAGTGGTTTTAACCTGTCAAATAGTAGACTAATAGAGGCTACTAGATCTGAAATTGATTAATTATATAACCTCTCATCGTCGTCTGATGATCACGGGGGAGGCCATGTTCTGCAGGTGGCAACCACAGCCTTCCCTCAAGCTGCAACTAACCATATAATTATAGAGGATAGTAGATCTTAGAGTTATTATTTTTACCTGTGAAATACTGTATCCTACAGTGTTAATCAAAAAATTGTGAGCACCTAGAATTATTTTTAAAATGTTTCTAAACCAAGAAGCTTTATTGTTATTTTTCCGTTATCTTGTGGTTACATAGTAATTTCTGATTGGCCAAAGAACAATAGAACATTCCTAGAATATTATTTTTTAAGGTTTTTATCAAAATAGAAAGATGAAAATTAAAATGACTCTTTGTTTCAAGGCACTGCAAGAACAAGGAGAGTTTGAAGAAGCATTAGAAAAGTTTAATGCTGCTCATAAAATCCAACCAGATAATCCGATTCACTTGGTGTATGAAGGGTAAGTGTTTTTCCATTGTGACCATAAATTTAAGCTGCAGATTCTCACTATCTTGAAATCTGGATATCACATTGCCACCCATGGGTGGCATGTGCCGCTATGGAAAAGCTGTCTCTAGGTTCATGGGTTCAATTCCTGGCTGAGCCACATGTAAGTTGAGTTGATGTTTTCTCTCCCTTGCCAAGAGGGTTTTTCTCCAGGTACTCTGGTTTTCCTCCGTCCGTAAAAATCAACTTGTTAGTCGAGTATTGTAAATATTAAAATAGTGTTGTGATAGAAGACTCCCTACAGGAGTGATGGTTGTGTGAGTTTTTTTAATTCTGGAAAATGGTGTCCTTTGTTTTTAGTTTGCTAATGGTCCAGTGGAAGCAAGATTTTAAGAAAGCAGTTGATTTAGTCGAATCAGCTATTGAACTGGACAAAAAGTGTGACTTTGCATATGAAACTCTAGCAACATTAGAAGTACAAAGGTAAGCTTGAACAGAAGTAATTTAGTGTCTGGTACGTTATTAGCAAACATGGATTACACCAGTAGTTTTGAAAACATTTGAAACTTGGGAATCAGGGATGCTGGTAGCATTGAGAACGCTAGCATCTCACCAATGCGACCTGGGATCAAGTCCCTCTGGGCTCAGGGTCTTATGCAAGTAGAGTTGCTTCCTGGTTCTCTCCAGGTTCTCTGGTTTTCCTCCGTCCACAAAAATCAACTCGTAAATTCCAATTGACATTTTAGTGAACCAATAGCTACTTTGTAGAGATGCCACTGCTAAATCCCATTTATTTTTCATTTTGTGGAGCGAAGTCAGTTGTGTTGACAACCTTGTGTTAAACCTTTTCATCTTCTTAAGGCAAACAGTTTTCCCACTTCCAACTATGTATTTATTCCCTTAGAAATGATTGTTTGTGGAGTCTCATCAATGAATACTAAAGGGAATGACATGTGGTCTAAAATGGGAAAACATTCCTAGATGATTCCTAGATTCCTTCATAAAGCCTATACAGATAAGCTGCCATATGTTATTTCAACATCAACTTTTTATTTCAGGGGCAACTTAGAAAAAGCCATTGAGCTGTTTGATGAAGCATTACTATTGGTGCGAACAGAGGGAGAAATGGCACAGACCTATTCTTTAAAAGAAGCTGCAAAAGCACAGAAATATGTCACAGAAAAGATGGGAATCAGACCTAATGTCTTCATGGGTTAAAAGAAAATATGAAATACTGCAAAACTGTTACTCATCAGTTAGCAATTGTTCTCAAACCTTAGAATACTTTTTACAATTTGTTTTATTATGAGTAAACTAGTATTAAAAAATGTTGAGTGAAAATTAAAAAAACTTATAATTCTGACACAGTGGGTACGTCTAATTTTGTTGTTAAAACTAGGTACCATCTTCCACTGCCGTTTGTATATGCTAAAAGCCTGGTTTAGAGCATTGTAAGTGTACAGTTGTAACCAACACTTGCAGACTCGGTGATTGTCTTTTTTCACACCTAAGTGATAAATGCAATACTAAAATGCAATCTGAGCTGTGCTCCGTGGTCAGATCAGACATGAGTTTTAAGGCTGCCAAAGACGCCTTCGTATGCCACATTGAGCTGCCTGTTGATGCTTGTGTGAACCAGGTTGAAGTGCCTTGTATTTATAGATTCAATGATTTTATATTTCTCTTGAGTATTCTACCTTTCTTTTCGTAGTGCTGCATTAGGAAATGGTAAGTAGAATAATGTAGTTTTTTAAGGTTGTGTAAAGAGGAAGGAGTCCATCAAATACCTGGGTTTTGCTTTCACTAACAAATAAGTAAACAATTTGACACATTTTAAGATAAATAAGTTTATTACAAGAAACCAAAAGGTTGTTACAAAGATGAAGCAATGGTTTGTTAATTACAGTAACATAAACGCATAGAAATGAGAGTGTTGTACCTGCTGGATGACACACAGAAAAGTTCTGTACTGTATTAGCCCTCAGGCACATGAGGGGTTAATGTGAAAATTATGTAATTCAGGATCTAAAAATCTAAAGGCACTGCCAATGCATGGCAAATAGTTGGCCGATAGTTGGCCGCACAGCCTTTATTTGGGTGATTGTCGGCTGACACATGTTAGCTGGTCAATTACCCTGTCACACTGAGAGAAGATTTCATATGATTGTGAAACAGCATGACACATAGCACTGTTACCTAAGACCTGATAATGTCAAGTCAAAATACTTGATGGCATAGTCATGATCACAGCACAGTGTGTAATGCATTTACACATTTCACAGCCATACAAAATTTGCTGTATTCAACAAATCATCGATACAAGATAACTACTTATCAATCAGATTGTGACAGTAATGTGACAGCGATCTGTATGTTTTTCAACAACGTATTGATCATTACGAGAAGCAACCTTACATCGATCTATGTACTGCATTCACCAAACCACCACAACATCAACACAGTTAATTTTTTGCTTTACACAAACAAAATACATTGACAAACGTGAAGTTATAAGTCCTCTAAAACTAGCTGCCACATGGGTACACGAAAACAAGCAACCCATAGTACCTGGCAACCAGGTTTTGGACTAAAGTCTATGTTGTGCATAAGAATGAACTTATTGAATAAATACAAGCTTTTTTCTAAGACAGAGAGAAAATGACTTCACAGTATCCTTGGCTCATTTTAGAATCAACCTCATTTTAATATGCAATCATGTATGTTGCATAACTTTGACGGCACTGTTGACGTCACTCTCTCTCGGCCATAAATACTAAGTCACTTTTGAAAGTAATATGTTAAGATATAATAATGATTCCTTAACTTACTAAAGTCCAACATAAATACCAATTTTCGTAATCATTTTTTTTATAATCATCCCACTCAACCTAAATGAACATCTATTGGATTATTGATAATTCAATTATTTAAATAGAAAGTTGACACATGCACAAACTACTTCTTAAGATTCTCTAAACTTTTATGAAGAAATTTAGATGTTTATCTTACCGCCGCTGATAGAGCAGAGCTCTTATAATATTTTCTTTTGGGGGCTTTGAGTTTTTTTGTACCTAATTCACATTCATTTTAAAATATACCAAGCGTTAGTTTGACGTTACATAGTGCTTATCCAAGTCACTCACTCAGTACTGTATGGTGTAGAATAAGTGCAGAATGGTAAAACTGTTTTGCACAATACTTAATTTATATTCAAACCTATTGCATTGCTCTTTTTCATTTCTGTCCTGTTTGGGAAGGCATTAGAACTCCAGCACATTTAGCTTGAAGTCGGCATGTGCGGCAATAGAAAAAATCCAATCAAACTCGAGCAGTTGTGCATGATTCTTTACCATAGATATGAAATCATGCCATCTTAAATTCATCAGTTCAGATGTGAAATAACGTAGAGCTTCTCAATGCAATAAATTTTAATACAATGAGTCATTCCTATGATGTTTCATCCCTTAATTTTCCTAACATGCTAGAAAAATTTATACTATTATAATACTAGTATATTCACCAAATCTATAAAAGACAAGCAGAAAAAGGAAGCAAACACGAAAGATATCAATGACACTTAAAAACTTATCAAAAAGAAATTAAATGAATTCTGCTACAAAAGAAATTACTATACTACAAAGAAAAAAATCTTCAATATGCCAATAAATTAGAAAAAAGAAAAGAAACACAAAGATATCAAATTATGACAGTTAAAAAAATTACCATATACAGATATCCTGCTATGAACAATCTAGCACATAAAGAAAGAAAATTCTGCTATGCCGAAGTGTAAGTGACAATGACATCGAGGATCTGACTCAAAACCTAGTGCAAGGCTTATGTAATCTACGAATTGTGTTATTGTAGTACACTGTTGCCTATGTCGAAGAGAAAATGCTAAAAAATGTTATCAGTATTGAGCGAGCTTGTAAACAGGGTTCTCATACCCATTCTCCTGAAGATTAGCCAGATGTTGCTGCTCAGAATTGCCGTCATTGTCTGGGTCAACCAGTACAGTCTTTGTGGGGTTGCTGCTTCTTGATTTGCGCATTGCCATGATGATGATGATGAAAATCATGATGACAAGGGCACCACAGCTGAGGCCGATCACTACAGCAAAGGTTGCAGGTGGCTGAGGTCTCTCCCATTTTTCCTCATCTTCTTGCCTATCTTCTGGGTCTTTCTTGTGTTTGTGTCGCAGATGTTGTTTCTTGGCATCAGAGTGTCGGTGCTTACCATGCAGGCTGTGTACGGCATTCAAAATTTGACCATGATCATTTGATGCTTCCCCAGTCATGACATCAGCCTTCTCGGTCTTGATCTCTGTGGCAGTTGGCATTTCTGTTGGCTGCAAGTTAAACAAACAGACTGTGCTATTAATACCTATTAATGAATTTACTCTGTATTAATGTAACAAGCCCTTTTGTGTTTCCAAACATTCTGCATTCAATCAGGAATGCAATCAAGAAGCTATGGTATCTTGCACCCCTAACTTCCACTCTACAATCCATTGCACCAGGAGAAACAATTGCTGGGCTTCAACCAGTTGATAGAATTCTTTGAATTTCATTATCTCTGCTCCAAATGGTGATCAAATACTGACCACCATGTGCTGTCAATCAGAAATAATTCTGTTGAAAGCTTGCGATTTAGCTGTTGAACATCCCACATTGGAAATCACCTCAAATTTTATTTATCTACTTTTCTTTAATTTATTCTCATGTATTATATTAACAGCTATTGCCCAATAAAGTTGTAAAAAAATAAAAATAAAAAATAAATAAAAAATGTAACCCAGTTATTGTCACTCTTCATTCGAATGGTTTGAAGAATTCACATGTTTGATAGGGACTTTTGTTTAATTATTAATGCATTCTAGAAATATAATTATAAAGATTTGCTTGAACTCACCAGTACTTTTGGTTTGGGTGCCCATGTCGGCAACTCAAAGTAAAATTTACGTGCAATTTTAGGCAACTTGTAGAGGAGCATCATTGTATCATTGATACGCTGGTTGATAGCCTCAAGATGGTTGTGGAAGGTTTCTCTTAGTTCGTCCAATTTCTCTGGGTTAATCTTGCTCATGTATTCAAAATGACGACGGCTAAAATGATATATATGAACTCTAAATTAGATATCTTGTTGATATAGTTAGGGGATTTAAGCTTTTAAGGGCTTTTCAAGTGCACTTAAAAAAATGAGTTTTGAATTTCAGAACTTTTCAAGAATTCAAAGGAGTAGCACAAACCCTGAACACAGGATAACAAGGTTGCAGCATTGAACTACTTACTTGTGAATGCGATCTTCAGTGCAGACTTTCATGAATTTCCTCACAGCTGTCAACACTCCATTTTCATCTGAAGGAGTTTTCTTCAAGGCCTTTAAGAATGCTTTCAAGTGTTTGTTCTTCTTGTCATTCAAATCAATTTGCACACACTGGTGGTGTTCTGAATGTAATTGATGACGTTCAAGTTTTGCCTGGTGTTCCAAAGTGGCAATAGTTTTCTTGAATCTCTCCATCACTCCTAAAACAGGATTGACAGTATTAAAAGTTTGATCATAATATGATACACTATTGAATGTGGAGTGATGAGGATACATACTGTATGGCATCAAGGCACTAAATACATCTACAGATCAATAACAATTCTGTAGAGCAGAGCTCAAAATATCGGTCAGTCAATGACAATGTCTTGCGCCAACTGTTTTTTCAGGCAGTCCACTTGATCAGTCACATCCGGCCATTTATTGTCTCGCGAAAAAAAGTGTTGCAAGTTGCACGGGTAATTTGAATCAATGATGAATGAATGATTGGCTTGTGCACATGCTCTTATCACAAGTTGCATGACCATGTCACATGTTAATTTTTACAAAAATTGTTGCAGAAAGTAGAAGTCGATTCTACTTTTCGTGCAGCAAAAAAATGAAAAATTCAAGTTGTGCGAGGGGATGTCAAACGTGAAAAACGCTTGTTTAACCTGCAATAATTTTTTTCGTGAGACAAGTTGCACGAGAAATCGTAGTGTGTGACACAGGCTTTAGGGCCCTCAAACCAAGTTTAAGTTTAGAAGACTTGAAATTGAAGGGATAATACTTTAGGATGAGAGTGTTAAACACCTTCAAATTATAAAATACCTTTAATCATTTCCTCTGCCTGCTTTTGATCATCATTCTTCAAGATATTGTAACGCTTCTCGGATGCCTCCCACTGTTTGATGACACGAGACATGCGCTGACGATGTCCATTCTCCATGTTCATGCGGCGCTGGTGGTACTTCTTGTGATCACAGCCTGAAACAGAACAAAGAATATCATGCCCATGCCCAATTGGTACTATATAGTAGTACTATGTTAAGTTTCGCTGGGGGAAAGAAACTGGAAAAAAAAAACAAAAAAAAAACAGAGAAAAACCTGCAAATCAAGAAAGAAACCCAACCAACACTACCAGTTCAAGTACCAAACCCGAGACCACAGAGCTGGGAGTCGCATGCTTTACTGACACATACACCACACTTGGAAATTATAACCTAGCAAATATTCAAAGGTTAACCACTCACCAATAGATTTTCCTGTCAGGTGTTTCGATACTTTCTTAATCTCATGCTCCAGCTTCTCCACAAATGTAGTGGGCTTTGGTGTTGTTTCTGGCTGATCAACATCTTCTGCTCCACCAATAAGAGGCATCACACGGGAGCTGTCTGTTGGTACCTCAGTGGTCATGTTCTGAGGGCAGCATACAAATTCTACCCCAGTAAACTTCCCTGTGCCACAAGGTATCAAAACTCCATAATTCTTCAGGATCATCCCCTGTTCCTTACACTTGTCGACAGCCTTGCCTTTCCACTCATCATGAGACTTGCATTTGCTGCCTTTGTGCAGATGTTCAAATCTGCAGCCTTTTGGCACCAGCAAAGCATCTGCTTCAAATGCACCCACTAAAATGAAAGATTATGGTTGAATAAAAAATATAATGATTGTGGGTGTTTTGATCTGTTTTTAAAAAAATGTTTTAATATTTCTATTGGCCTATTAGTAACCTTATTATTCACTGTGGGGGAAATAATTGTTTTTGACACCCTGAAGCAACCCCTGGGCTGATCAATATCAGGGCATGGCTTAATTACTCGCAGATCAAATTCGAACTTAGCATGTAATTAGGTTTTGTGGAGGGAGGAAACCTAGAGATCCCAGAGGAAAAACCTCAATTCAGAGAACCTAACAAACTCTACTCTCATGTGATTTTGATTCCATAAATTTAACCTGAGAGCCCAGAGTGGAGTGCCATCACAAAAGAGCACAACCTAGGATCCAAGAGATGTATCAACACTTACCTAAACATCTGTAGGCTGTGACCTTCTTAACACCAGTACAGTTTACATTGTTGGGGTCACACCACTTGTCAACTGTTTCAGGGGTGTTTTCCTCCACAATGTTCTGTATATCCATTGATGAGTACACATGTTTGCAGTATCTGAATATTAATAGAATGACATGATGAGATACTGGTAATAATTAATTAATTTATTAATCCATTCATTTGTCCATTCATTCTTGCATCCATCTATCCACTTTTCTGTTCAGCCATTTTGTTATGATCGATCCTACCATCCATCTACTTATCCAACCATCTCTCTGCCCATCCATCCACTCAGCCACCCCCTAAACACTTTTACTTAATTATGTATAAAAAGTATCCTTCATTCTACAACACAAAAAATAATCCTCACCTCAAGATTTCATCTGCTGAAGTTGCACACATGGATTTTCCATTTTTATCAGTCACCCATTTTCCATTGGTAATATCAATATGTTGGTTCACCTTACCACACCAGAATGCAACCTTGGGCTCATGCTTGGGTGTGTCTTCACTAGCAACACACAATACCTTCAAGATTAAACATATGTTGCATTCATATTAGAGGGGTTATGAGGAAGCATTTATTGGGATTCAACCCATTTTCATAATTAAAATTCTAAAAAAACCAGACATCTTGGGCTGTGTTGGTGAAGTAATTATGAAAATGGGTGTAATTGAAACTTATTTTAAAGTGCCAGAAATCCTGCTTTTCACCCACGCAATACAATTAATCATACATAAGAAACCCTAACCTATTGTTCTACAATTTGTTTGACAAAAATAATTAAAGAATAAATGGACCCTAAGACAACCCTTCCGCTTGTTCATTCCTTTCTTTCATTCATTTTTCAATTTAATTTTTTGCTCAAATTTTTACTCAATTTAATTTTTTGCTCAATTATCTTACGTTTTATCTCTAATGTTATTTTATTTTACAACTTTTTACTTTACAGCTTTGATCTTAAATTAATTCTAGGAACATTTTTTAAATATCATCTGACTACACATACCTCTAAAACTAACTACTCATCATTTTCTCTCCCTAAATTAATAACCCACGTTCAAATGAGCCTTTAGAGTCTAATGGCTTAATCCTATTAATTGTTGGAAGAAATGATTTTGTGAAAGAGATAGCACACCTTAATTGCCAAATTACTTTTCTCCCTGTAAAATAAAGGCTTTTAATGAGCAAAATTAATATTAATAGTTTTCTAAAGTGCAGCACTCTGTCATAGGTCTTCTTTTTTATTGAATTTAGAACTCATATGTCTATAAAATGGTGTAGGATATGGTATGGGTATGGCACAGGGCTTAAAATAAAAACTGGTCAGTAGACTGTGAACAGTCCCTCTTTTCCCTCCTAACTCAGTCGAGTCTGGTTTTTTCCTGCCTTGGATGCGCGAAGAGTTGCTGGTCATGATTACTAACCAATAGGCAATGTGCATCAAAGCTATCAAAGCACTCTGGGAAAGTGAGTCCTACATAAAAGAGACGGGGAAATCAAACTGTCAGAAAAAAACTACTCTGCTATTTTCATGTTGAAATACTTTCATTTCCTTAGAAAAATGTCAAACGAAAAATGGTCATATGAATTTTTAGAGGAGCTGAAAAAGCGAAGGACTCACTTTCTATCATGCTTTGTGCTAAAATTGGCACACTTAGTTTTAGTTTCATCACATTATTTCTGGCTCAACATTATGGTTCAAAATGACTGGCAAGGCAAAAATTTGACCAGACAAGTTACAATTCTGACATTTTTTTGAGAACCTGATGTTATTCTAAGCACTGACAGCATGATCATTACAGACTTATTCACCAATAAAATTTCATAGTCAGGTCAACTCATTTTGTAGAATCGTGTAAAATGTATCAGTTTGTCTTTTTCCTTTTTTCACCCTTCAAAGTAAAAATATTGAAAAAACTAAATTGCCATGAAGTTTATTTGCAATCAAATTCCATAATTCTTTGTTTGATAAAAATGGTGAGTTAAGATAAATATAAGAAAAATAATCCAACATAGATCAAATTGAAGAATTAAGTCTTCGATATCACAAACAAGATTACATATTACCAGAAAAGGAAGTAATGCACTAATCTTTTTCAAATACAGAAATAAGTCAAAGTTGCTATGGTAACGAAACTAGACAGCTGTTAATGAAGAAAAAAACTCTTGATGCAAATATTGATAAACACTTTTCAATAAGAACATCTCTGGTGTAAACATGTAATTCTTGAACAATGTTGACGTCAGCAATGAAAGAAAAAAATAACTGTGTTTATTGTAGGAATTGAGTTAACACCTTGCGATAGCTCCAAAATAATGACATTGAAATTAGCTCTAAAACAATGACCAAGATTGACAAAGTTTCAATTTCTTTTTCCATCCTGACAAAAAAGCAACATGAAAATAAGCAGAGAGCACAAAAATGAAAAAAGAAAAACTTTAAATAAATTATACTTAGAATTAAGTTTTTTTATTTGAATAAATAACGAATTGGAGACATTTCTTTAAATTATAAGCTTATTATAAAATCCCTTTGGTATAACTTCAGGCAATGATAAAATTAATTAATTTTGGTTTTATTTGTTATGGTTTGGTTCTTAATATATAGAGGTTTAGGTAGGGATGATAGAGGTAGTTGTTATGAATCAATTATTGTGACAAAATCTTGCACCACTAAAGGAAACGTATGTTGAAAAAAATTCATGTCATGCAGGTGATAATATCAAAAATCTTTCTATTATAATTACAAAACAAGAGCATGTTTACACATGAACAACTTCATTCAGAAATGTTTCTTAATATTAAGGTCATTGATTTAATATTGAGTTGGAAAGTTTGAACAAAATATTATTGTTAATCAACTCGTTGGAATACTAACCACCTAAGTAACTGTATGAATAGAGATATAATGAAACTCCCCACCTATGAATTATTAATAAAGAACAAGTGAAAGTATCCCTCAAAATTATGTTCTTCATATAGTGAGTGTTAATAAGAATCTACAAGCACCGAAAACACCCACAATTTTTGTTGACTAAGGATGACATTTTATTACAGAATTTGAAAATTGAATAAGTAAATGTTCAAAAAAAACTTGCACATTTTTAGGGATTTTTTATCGTTGCTGTCTGAGCAAACATGTAGATTTGTATTACAAGCTCAGCATGATTGCTTTATTTCAAAATAACATAAAAACTGTATACATATATATAGCTCTTATGTTCCTTAACAGTGAAATTGAAAACAGAGCATAATTTCGTGCAATAATTGAAATTTCTGTTTCTCAAAACTCATCATATTATTCCCCTTACTCATGGAAAATATTTAATACAAATTTATGCGAAATTCTATAATTGTGCTCATAGGAATTGATTCACAATCACTTTTATCTGTTTTTCCCCTCGAATTTTCTTCAGAAAACTTGCAAATACACATTTTTCGAACTTTTTAAATGTTTTACGATACAACATTCAACCTAAATATATTAATTCATATTTTTGTAATGTTTTTGAATCTTTAGAGAAAAAGAACTTCGCATAAAGAATGCTCTAACAAATGATATTTCGAATCAACTAAAATAAGAGAAAAGATAAAATTTCGATGTATATATCGAACCTGAAATCATCAGCAATTATCAAACAAAGTCCTCAAAATAAGGGTTTTTGAAGTTTGTGTTAGGGGAGTTTTGTATAAACTTCGATTAGATTTTATTTACCCATCTTTATTTTATCAAATCATTCGCAAATCATTACTCTTCAAGCATCTACATAAAGTAACATTGATGAATCATTTTTTTTCATCGATCTCTCATCGACATCAAAAACCATTAGGAACTCGACACAAACTCGTCGAGACGAACGACTATAGAAACTTAATCATTTGAAATTAAACATTAAGAATATAGGCAGGAAACATCCCATTATAGGTGCAATTCGTTTTCGTAATAAAAAAAGATAGATCTGTGTTATTATGAGGGACTTTATGGGGTATTTTAATTCCGGAATCGTAAAAAAAAAGCGTAATTTTAGGCCAGCAAGTTTTACCACCACAACCGTGCGGAGATATCAAGTTTCAAAACAACAACAAAACAACGGTTTTTAAAACTCCAGATAAAGAATTCATGACGAAAAGGAAGCCAGAGATAATTCCTAGATATAATTTGAGGGTTTTTTTTGGCAAAGAAGGCATGTCCTGCTCGGTCAAAATTACAGCGACGTTGTGGCTGTGGTTACGCGAAATAGATCGTTGAAACACTCAATATACAAACATGAGGGTTGATACCTCAATCCTTTACAGCTTTTCTACGCCCTAAACACACTAAAGATTCAGCAACAATTGGATCTGAACGTTGGAGAAAGTTTTCAAAGCGACAAAGACATTTTATTTACACTAGAAATAGCGAAGGAAAGAACCAATAATGTGGTCGAAGGCGCGCTGCTCGAAGGACAAGCACCAACAAACGGAACACAAGCATTTTCGACATGATTTTCTCCAAATTGAAACTAAAAAAACTAATTTCACTTACCGTTAAAAGGTTAACAGACAATATCACTGAAAGTAGAATCATTTTTGTCGTTGAAACGACCACCTTCAGCTCTTTTCCTTTCGTATTTACTGAAATCACAAATATGGCGGCTTACTTTTGTCGCTTCTTCTTGTTACTTGGTTATCACGTGATTCTAGTGGGAAGTATTGAGGTCAGAGAATAGTCATTTGTGATTGGTTGATTGTTATATCATTAAAGTTTTTAACTCAATTTATTGGTCCTCGGTCCTCGGAACGATTGACACCCCTCGGTGACGCATTGACTATATTGTTTAGGGTTCAGTTTATAAATATACATAGCCTGGACATTATGCTAAAACAAGGAATGGGGAATAGGAATTGGGAAATGGGGAATGGGAAATGGGAAATTGGAATTGGAAAACGGGTATGGTGAATGGATTAGACCCTACCCTGAATGTTTTGAATTTGTTAATGTATAGGGCTTCTTGCCTTTACCGAACAAAAAGCTAATATGCAAGCCAGAACAACTTGATAAGAAATGGAAACTTCTAGCGCTAGCTTTTCAGTCGGTGATATCACTTTTGACTTGCAACTCTATTGTAGCTTAGTAGAATCTATTTCACTATATTTTTTCTCCCTATATTAATGTACGATCGAGTTTCGTGCTCTGTTCTGAAAATTCTCAGGTAAATCAAGGGAGCACGTTAAAATTTTATTTGTGTTACAATGTGACAGGCGTTGCTCGTATCTGGTTAAGGAGCGTGCGCTGTGAGAGGAATCGTCTTGCGACCGAACAAAAGTCGAAAGGTCTACGATTGCGATCCGAGCTTGAACTTGTGGAATGACGAGTAATATACAATTAGTCCTCGAGTCCGAATGGTCTATGAGTCAATAGACCATGAGGCCGAAGGCCGAATGGGCTATTGACTCGTAGGCCATGAGGACGAGAGGTCTAATTGTTTTAGTAAAAACCTACTAATCGGTCCAATAAAAGGATGCAAAAAGATTTGGATTTTAATTTAAATATAAATTTTTTGGTTTTCAAAACCGGCGCTTTTCGCTACTAGAGGTCTATCACTAATAGACCCCTAGTAGCTCAGCCAATCACAGGGCTCGATTGGTGATAGACCATTAGTAGGTTTTTTCTAATATACAATACTCGTCGCTCCTCGCAAAATATTCGTCTTCGATTTTCGTCGGCCCGACCAAGTCGACGAGGAACGCCTGTCTCATTCTTCTCCAAATACTATAAGGAACGCCTGTCAAATTGTAGATTACTCGCGCGCTAGGTAAACAAACGAAAACACGAACAAAATTTTAACGTGCTCCCTTGGTTAAATATCAAATGTTATTAATTATATGGCAAGGTAATTTCACGCACTATGATTGGTCAATTTGCGGTCCATAACTTACGGTACGGACCGAAAATAAAAATTGTTTCTTCTAGCCTTGCCATATAATTGAGGGCGAAAAGAGGAGCATGCAAACATAATCTGAACGAAAAACGCCCAGCAGCTAATGCCACGCACGGCAGGTACAGAGTCTAGCCAGCACTGCATGTGCCACCATTTTTTCAAGGATTGCTTCTGCACATGCATACCTGCTTCAAAAAACTTCAAAAAAAGCTTTTTTTCGTACAATGCTGCGACTTTATTTGAAAGGAAAATGCCAGATATCACTGTACGCCAAAAATAAGTAGCATATATTAAAAAAATTGAAGTATGATTGATTTTTATTATGTAGTTAAAATAGACCAGGCGTTCCTCGCTCATTTGAAAAGCTCGCGCGCGCGCTCATAAAGGATGCGCAGTAACAATGCCCGCGAACGTCCTTAACCGTGTTTGAACCCTTGACTCTTAAGGCACAGGGAGCCCACAGCCACTGGTAGAATCAGTGATTAGAATAAAATATATCATGCGTAAATACACGTGCTAGCTCCCGCACGAGCTTGGCGGCGTTTCCGGATTGGTTGCAGTTCATGTCTGAATAAATTATCATTGCTAACGTTGCTAGAGAGTAACGGTTAACTTAGACTCTAGTCATTTCCTAAATTATTACTATATCTTCTTTTACAATACCAATATATATTTGTATATAACTTTTTTTTTTATATATAGAAATATAGAAATACTTGTAAACATTAAAAAAAAGGAAATGGAAATAAAATGTAATGTAATGTAATGTAATTGTTTTTAAAAAATTATGAAATGTCTTTTAAGCTTTTTTAAAACCTCAAAATTCTGATACTTGAAAAGTTTGTCTAACGTTCTGTGTGGACAGAAAAAAACAGCATTGACTTATTTTGTATCCATAATAACGATTTTGAAGGAATTTCATTGTTACTGTGATATCCTCCAAAGCTTTAAACGGAAGACGCTCATACATTTCCGGTACTATTGGTCATTTCCGCTTCCGTTCCCCCTTACTCGAGGTGAAGATATAACCAAAAATTCTTGAAGTTTCATCCTTTTTCATTATATTCTACGCTAGGAACTTAGCAGCTGATAATATATTCAGACTGGAACTTCAACCCATCCGGAAACGCCACCGAGCTCGTGCATGCAGAAGCACGAGCTTTTACGCATGATATATTTTATTTTACCGCTGTAAATTAAACATTGATACCAGTGGCTGTGGGCTCCCTGTGCTCAAGGGTGCAAAAATGGCGTGGAAACAGAGACAAAAAGATACCGTAAGTAGCTTTGACCTGATGAAGAGTACTTTAATACACTTTCAGAAATATCTCCATTCTTTTTAAAAAACTAGAAGATCTTTTCGTTGCCAAGTCAGTGCCGTATACCGGCTTTATTCGTTTAAAAAGGTTGTCGTAGCCAAAGGATAGGTGATGGGCGATAGGAAATAGGTCATTTATTGGTCATTTATGAAAATGGCGCTATATAGATAAAGATTTGTTAATATTATTATTACTAGCGGTTTTATTATGGAAGTGAATTGCTGGGATCTAGTGCTTTTTTGCATAGTAGGTTTTATAGCGGCATTATTCAGTATCAGTGAAAGAGAACGTAAAAATAAATAAAAACATCTATGAGGCTGTGCTAAATTGCACTACAATCCAACATTGCACTGCTACCCGACAGTAATGTAGACATCCAGCCACTAAAGTTTCAGTTTCTCGAAATGATAAAATGTAGGTGTCTTGTACAGACTGTGTATTTGGAAATGTTCAGCATGACATGTTTATGTTGGTTGATATATTTATATAATCATACAGTATAGATATTTTAAATAAGCAAAGGTCATATAAGTATTACTTATCTCTTTGGATTTTATAATATTAAGTATATATGTATTTGTTGATATATTGGGTGATTCTTTACGTAATATATACAATATGAGTGGCCGTGTTGTATCAGATATACAACCACGAGCCGAAGGCGAGTGATTGTATATCTGATACAACACGGACACGAATATTGTATATTACTTATGAAACGTCTAGGTGTATACATTCATGTTCTACTAAAATTTTAAAGATAAAATTGAATTTGGCTGAGAAAATTGGAGTTAAAGTTTATGCAAATCAGGACGATTTTGTATCAGATATACAACCTCCTCCACGGACAATGATTTCTATTGTGTTTTCATGAGTTTTATAAAGTCATTTGAAAACACTGACCGGTTCCGCGACTACGCGACTGAACCGAAACGGAGCATGGGTAGAAATCGCTGAAGCGCTTAATTATTCGCAACGGATTCTCGGGTAATGCCGTGAAAATCTTTAGCATTTTTTTAAAGGTGCCTCCAACATAATTGCTAGTAAATTTTGTGATTTTTTAACTCGCTCGTATCGCGTCAAAAACTTAGCACACGATTTTCTAACAGTGATGTTTCATAATACTGTCCTCCTGTTCGCTCAAAAATCGATCGATTTCCATGAAACTTTAGATTCTTGGTAAATAGATTGTCATGACTTTGTCTGTTGAGTTTGGAGAAAATCTATCGAGTGCAAGTAGTTGCTTGGCAAATACAGGCCTAAGAACTGACCATAAAAAAGGAAGTGACGCCGTCACGCCATGTGCTCAGAACATATGCGCACAAACAATGTTCCAAACGTTCTCATAAGACGCGGAAATACGAGCAACAAAATCGTGCAACTTGTCACGGAATTAATATTGCAAAACATTGTTACGTTGCAAGTTGCAGAGCGAATATTGCTCGTATTACACCTCACGCGCAAAACGTTTTCGTTGTTACATAGAGTAAAAGAGATCCTACTTCTGCAACAAAGTCGCGCAACAAAATTTTGTTGTACAGGGTGGAAATACGAGCAACATTCACACTGCAACTTTCAGTGCAACATTGTTGCGCGACAAGTTGCACGATTTTGTTGCTCGTATTTACACGCCTTTACACAAAAATTATGAAAAGCATTTTTGATTCCAGTTCCCTCTCAACTACATTCAAACAGACACAGAAGGGTCTGGGCTCTATTCTGACGTCAGTCTCACGCAACACGTGATCAGTCAAGCAGCCTTACCACTGCTTCTTAAAGCAGTCGAATCCATTCCAGTGAAAAGTGGATCTGTGTTTACCATAGTGGATTATGGGACAGCTGATGGTGGAACGTCCATGGTTCTTATCTACGCATGCGTCAAAGCATTACGAGAGAGGTATGGAGAAGAGCTGTCAATCAATGTCATCTATGAGGATCAACCACTCAATGATTTCAAGTCTCTGTTCATGAGAGTACATGGTAAGCAACGAAATATTTGTCTCAAAGATGCTGAAAAAGAACTTTCACTCAATTACCTCATTTGCAGGGCTAATTCCTGGTCCACCGAGTTTTCTCCAAGATTTCCCAAACGTGTTTGTCATGGCTTGCGGTACTAGTTTCTACCATCAGTGCTTACCCAATGATAGCGTGACTCTTGGTCTCTCGACAACAGCAATGCATTGGTTGCGTGACATACCGTGTGACATGACCGGCGCATTACTGCCAGCATGGATTACTGTGCCAGAAGAAAAGGAAAAGTTTCGAGATCAAGCAGAAAGAGACTGGGAACTTATACTATTGAATCGAGCAGCAGAATTGAAGACAGGTACTGGTGATGATAAGCAACAATATCTCCTATCTAAAGAGCCTTACTATAGTTAGGGGCGTAGCCAGTGGGAGAGCCCAGAGGCTCGGGGGGAGGGGACAAACAAAATGGCGGATTTCGGATTTTTCAACCCCCCCCCCCCCCTTGGGAAAATCCTGACTACGCCCATGATAATATTAAAAGGAAAGTAACTGCATGAATGGTTGACAAAAGTTTGGCGATGCTTTTACCTAGCATGTCATCACTGAGAACACAACCATGTCACCCTTGATCCCTCTAGCCGCTAAGGACATCTGCCGTAGGAGGGTACATACCCCTATCAAGGACCGCGGAGAAAAGTTTTGAGTTGGGGGGGGGGGGGGGGGGGGGCCGGGGGAGGGGAGCTCATCTTGGAAGTCCGAGGGAATGCCCGCACTCCCCTGAAAAATTCGAGACTGAGGCTCTCGGAAATGTGATATTCAGTGTTTTGAGGGGTAATTGCAACATATTTATTGCATTAAACTCATGTCAAAGATTTAGGCAACTTGTAAGAGAAAATCATTTTTGGCTAAAAAAAACCTCGCGGTCCCTGCCTATTCAATTGTATTTGGCATATAAGCGTTTCAGACGCAGGATATTATCAAGTAAGTAAGTCTAAGGTAGGGGTGTCGTCGTTGTTTGGTAGGTGTATAGCTGATATCTTTTTTCCCATTCTATCTTACATTCACCAGGAGCAGATCCAGGGTTGGTGAGGAGTGTTACTAGTCACTCCCTCTCGCACAAGTAAAAACGTGTTTATGTTTGAAAACATCCGGATAAACTTTCACTCGGTTTACTTGAAGCTGTCAAATATAATTTCTGTCAATTTGAGACACCAAATTGGGTTTGATGGGTTTCCTGTGGTATTTGCGCGTGCGTACTTTGCCATATAAGGAATAAAAAGACAAGTCACTCCCCTTCCAAAAATTCTGGATCCGCCCCTGCATTGTCTTCCTAATCGACATTTTTAATTTTTCCAAAGGTGGAAGGATGGTCCTAATTTTGCCTTGCTCACAAGGAGATGATCGCAAATATCATAAAAGTCATTCCGAATGGATCTTTCCAGCGTTTTTGAACATCTTGAATGAGCTTGCAGATGAAGAAATCGTAACAAAGGTATTATATTTAAGGTGCACGCCTACTTTTGAACGCTCGATTTGAGCCCACGATGTGCGCGCGCACAAAAACCGCTGAATAAAATCAGTACAAGATTTTATTGAGGAACCATACAGGTTTTGAACTTCAACATGGCAAAACCCTCAAATTTTGCATGGGACTCTATTTAAGCAATAGAAACAAAGTTCTATGACTCTACCGGTGAAATAGAGCACGCGGGATGTTGGAAGAAACACGAGAAAAGTTCAAAAATCACGAGCCGGAGGCGATAGAGCCATGAGAGAGTCATAAGAACTAAGCTTCTATTGCTTTTATGATATAGCAGAAGATATTTTAAGATTATAAAAACGTTTTATTTTCTGATCAAAATTGAGGTTCTCCAAACTATGGCAAATAAGCGAATCACATTCGGCGTACTTTTTCTCATTCACAATGGAAAGAAGCAGAGTCTGCCAAAGCAGTTTTCACAAAATTGTATTGAAAAAATTATAAAAAGGATGTAAACATCAACATTATACAAAAAGGTTTGGGAAATCCGACTTAAAATTCAAACAGAAGTGACAGTTCCTCAAGATTTATGAACAACACTGGATTTTGTCAGATCTTTTTGAACTTCTTTTCCGGTGTGGCAGTGATATGTGTACCCCCGAGGATCGAGTATCCCGTACCCAGATCCCTAGCGATATGTGTATCCCCTAGCGATTCCCTCCAGGGATATGTGTATCCCCCAAGCCCCCTCCCCCTTAAATGTATATTATGAATAAATATACGAGTCTCGTTGATTATATAATAAACAAAAAGTACCCTGAAAATTCTAGCAAGCAAAAAAAAGTTTTAGAAAGCTGTAGGACACGAAAAAAGTTTTAGAAATCACTCGCCTACGCCTATATAAAGCTTAAGCTTATGTATTTCTGTTAAATCTTCGAAAGGTATGAAACTAAGAAAAAAATCACCTTGATTCAGCTTGATTCGTGAATAATAAAAATATCATGTTGTGATGCTGTCATATGCTTTTGTTTTCCTTTCCTCGCTCAGTTTTACGTTTTTCAGATTTTAAAACCTGGTGAACAACAGATTTCGTCCTGTATTTCTTTTTACTTGTCCCCTTCTTTTTCACGCCGTTTTCTTACGTTTTTTTGTCTTCTACTTTGTTCTTTTTGGGCGCTCCAAACAGTGATACTCCAGGGATATTGGTATCCCCCTCCCAGGGTACACATATCACTAGGGATCTGGGTACGGGGATACACATATCACTAGGGATCTGGGTACGGGGATACTGGATCCTCGGGGGTACACATATCACTGTGACACCGGCACATCTACAACAAAGCAAACCTCACATCCTGGGTAAGTTTATAGTTTTGTTGTTTGAGGGATTGTTTAGAAACCTTTTTATTTCATTCCTAAGTGAACCCAGACTGTTTTCGGGCCGTAGTTTACGCCGCTTTTTCGATCTTCTGACTGGCTGGAAGCTGCTTCGGCGAAAAATCTTTTCGTCAAACTTACTCTAGCATTTCGCAAGGTATTTCCTCGACTTTTACTTATATTACTCCTTTTCAGAGCACTATTCTAGTTGAAAAGTGTATGTCTTTGGTTTAAATTTGACAGAAAGTTTTAGTTTAAGCTTATAACAAATTGTTCAAGCGTATTTGTAAACAAGAAAGCCTAGTTTTTCCCCCAAAAGTAGCCAGTCACCTTAATAGCAAAACTAGCTGATACTAAAGCCAAACCGTTGGCAAGAAAAATATAGTGAATTAAATTGTAGTTCTCTTGTACTTTAATTTTTCAGGAAGAGGTGAACGGTACTAATTTTATGATGAAACGAAGAACAGTCGAAGAGCTAAAAAAGCCTTTTCAATCTGAAAATTCCCCTGTCAGGCAAGCTGGCCTAAAGCTGATTTCCATAGAAACCCATGTAGCACCCTGCCAACACAACCTGAAATGGATGAAAGAAAAGGGGGACGCTCGCCAGCATGCAAAGGAGTTTGTGGCTTCAATACGAACATGGGGCACAAGTACATTCATGGCAGGTAGGAAGCACAGGAAACCCAATTTAGATAAATAAAAAAAAGCGAAAGACTCTTTCACTCTTCTACAAGTTTTTTCTGCCTGCACTAGCTTTAGCAGAAAACATATCCTCAGTCTTGATAATTTGATATACGCTCAACTTCATCCGATGTAGCTGCTCAACTGAGCTATTCTCCACTTTCACATCCCCATAATGCTTTGCGTTTTGGGGGGCAACAACGAGACAAAATCGTTAATATTACTATGAAGATTAATAAGAATTGAAGAAAAAACATCTAAAAACACTTATGCATGCATCTATCAGAATTAACTAAAAGCAGAAAGGAATTTGAACAGCCGACCTTTGTGAGTAAATGTGTGTCATGACATTTCTTAGTAAGGAAACGATCGCGAGAGGTGCTGACAAGAAGGAACGCAGGCTCTTGGCCAGAGAGAGATTGTTCTAGTGTGGAGTTAGTAGTTCATGTGCGCATGCTCCACAATGGTTTTTGAAACTTTTTTGCACCTTGAGGGAGGAGAGGGTTGAATGGGATATTTGTACTTTACATCTTTTATATCAATCGGTGATTCAAAAGTTTATTCTAAACAGTTGTATTTTCCTCTTAATTTTCTACCAGGTTTATCTGGCTCTCGTCCACCCGAAGAAAAAGCTAAAATTGTGGACGAGTTTTTTCAGCGTTACGAGGATGAAGTGACAAAGCACCCGGAGGATCATGGGATGCACAGTGCTCACGCATATTTGGAGATTGAAAAACGACTTTAAAATTAGTACAACTTCAAAAGCCATTACGAGACCACAGGCTGCAGACGTTTTTTAAATTATTGTTTTGGATGTTTTTAACCCTGAAGACTGCTAGCACGACCGTCTGCCAGAGCTATATCTGCATTTATCCCACAGCATACAAAATAAAGCCAACCAGAATACAGGAAAACCGTTGTATATTCATCGGTATTTCACTCTTAGTTCCCATCATGCACTGCGCGTTGAATCTACGCATTTGTATTTTCTATGGTGTTGGATAAAATGGTTATACAATGGTTTCTCGTGGCACACAGTGGATATCCCACTCGTCACTTGTATTTTCTTTGTATAAACACTCGCCTAAAGGCTCGTGTGTATATTAGAAACTACAAGTGACTCGTGGGATATTCCACGGTATTCCACTCGAAACCATTGCATAACTGGTATATATGGGATATATACCTGGCATTTCAACTGTCAGTATGAAAGTGGCTCGATGGGATTTTCTCGGCGCGATACCTTTCAACTTCAAGTCGCAAATACGGCCGGACGCGGACGCAAACAATTCATGGTGGTGGGGGGGTGGGGGGACCTTTTCGAGGTTTTAAGGGAAAGATAAATTTTTTGAATGTGCATGTTTTTACTGAAATCGGATTAAAACCGCGACGAAGTGTTGGTACGTTTACTTTATTTTTATTCCCTGTTTTCTCCATTTTTTTACCTAAATTTTTAAATCACGCTTGAAATCTTGGAGGATGAGTACTTTGCTCAAAGTTCAGAAAATTTGATGAGAATCTGTGGGAGCATTTTCAAGAAATTTGACGTTTCAGTTTTGGAAGTAAGTAGTTCATTTGCATGAGTCACTAATTTTACTGCTAAATCGCTTTGAATTGATGGGGGGGGGGGGGGGGGGGTGGGGGGAATTTGAAAGAAATCATATACCATTTGATTTTCCAAAATGTCGGGTCGACTAAAGTTCACAATGAGTCTTATGGGGGGTGAATTGAAATGGATCATCAAAATCAAGCTGAAATTTATTTTCAATAAAAATTATGGAAATGGATGCAAAATAATGTAAACAAAAATCTTGAAGCACAAAATGTCTCCAAATCATTGAAACATTGTAGCATGCGCATGTCAAAAGAGTAAAACTTCTAAAAAATTCATCACTGAGCATACATAATCTTCATACAAAAATACATCTTTTACTTATCTACCCACAACAAATTATATCAAGTCAGAAAAGAATTGGAGAGTAGGTACAAAGCATTTGGGTAGACTTGCACTATGAGGAATTGGGAGAAAAATAATAAAGCTCTAAATATTTTTAAAATGAAAAAAAAGAAAAACGAAAAAATAGAAAAACAATGGCTTGCATGAATAGGTATGACATTCAGGTCACTCAATCAGGTAATAGCACTACTGACTGTCTACCCAAAAACATTGTCCAGTCCCCATTCAACAATGTGTCCACCTTCACTCTTGTTTCTGCCAAGGGCTTATTACAACTGTTTTTCCACAACAATGTAGGCATGCACATAGTCCATCCCATGATCCTCTGGGTGCTTTGCCACTTCATCCTCGTAACGCTGGAAAAACTCGTCCACAATCTTAGCTTTTTCTTCGGGTGAACGAGAATCAGATAAACCTATACAAAGCAATAACTTCATTAGGTTCAATATAGATGGGTTCTTCATACCTAATTTCGAAATGAACATATAACCTGGTAGAAAAGAGGCAAATTTCTTATAATTGACTTTTGAAAAACCAATTCATAATGATACTTGCACTAAAATATCCCAATAAAAACCCTCTCACCCAATGAGCAAAAACAATCTTCAAATCTTCTAAACATAAATGAGCATTTGAAATACTGATTCAATTATGGGACAATCTCGTCAACTCACCAGACAGAAAGGTACTATTACTCCAAGTCCTTGTGGTAGGCACATATTGTTTAGCATGCTCTTTAGGGTCACCTTTCTCTGTCATCCATATTTGTTTATAGGGACAGCGCACCACTTGTGTTTCTATGGAAACGAGTTTCAAACCAGCCTTAGAAATTGGCGAGTCTTTCTCAAAAGGCTTCTTGAATTCTTCTAGTGTGCGATAGTAATTGATAAAAGTAGTATGGTGGAATTCCTCCTGAAAAAAAATAAGAAGAAAATCTTGATGATATTTACTGTTGAAGATAAAACTGGCAGTAGCAATTTGGGCTTCCTGTGGCGAAGGTAGGCTTGCTTTACCTCAGTTATCTTGCCCTCGCTAACAAAACCTTTCCAGAGGTCACGCATCAAATGATGCATGGATACTTTACTGCCATCTGTGTTGCCAAGAAACTGCCCCTTTTCATCCACAGCAAACTGCACAAGAACCATTCTACAACCTAAGGTAAAATCACACACTTGGAATATTAGTTGTTGACAGTTTGCTTAGGTTAGATGTTGTTCTGCAAAATACTCTGCAGAGATATGGAGCACACAAACTGAAAAGATGCGATGACTCACCATTAGCTTGCAGCTCACATATAACACACAATCATGTGATGATGATCATAATGACAACCATGGCGTTGATGATCATTAGAATTGTGAGGAAGATGATGATAGTGATGATAATGATGATGCCAAACGATGATAATAATGATGATAGTGGTGCTAAAGGTGATGATGATGTTGATGGGGGTGATGGTGATGATGAATGATGATGACCATGATGACGTTGACCATAATGGTGATTGGTGATGATGATGGTGATGATGATGGCAATATTGATAGTGGTGGTCACGCAGCTGATAATGACTATGATGGTGATAAAGATGATAGTGATGATGGTGTGGCTGATGATGGATGATGTTTATAATGATGATGATAGTCTATTACCTGGTGTGAGTTCAACAGCTCTCTTCAGTAATATGTGTTCCCAATCCTTGGCTGCTTGTTCACGAAACTTCTCCCGTTCTTCAGGGATTGTTATCATAGTACTGTGCAATGCACCTGTCACATTGCATGGCTTTTTACTCAGCCAGTGCATTGACGTAGCAGAGAACCCCAGATTTACAGAGTTTTGGGGTACACACTGACTGTAAAAGTCTGTTCCACTGGCTGTTACAAACACATTGGGGAAATCCAGAAGAAATGATGGTGGTCCAGGGATAAGACCTGTAACATAAAATTGTAACAATTACAGACATATCAAGTAACCTTTAACAAACACAATTACATACCATGTAATCTCATGAACAGAGACTTGAAATCATTGACTGGTTGATCCTCATAGATGACATTGATTGACAGCTCCTTTCCATACTTCTCTCGTAATGCTTTGACGCATGCATAGATAAGAGGCATGGATGTTCCACCATCAGCTGTCCCATAATCCACTATGGTGAACACAGACCCACCCTTGATGTCTGTGTTTTTTATTGCCTCTAGAACCAGTGGAGTTGCCTCTTGGATCACGTTAAAGCACCCCAGTGTGTTATCAGAATAGAAGCCTGCCCCAGTCTCCCCATATGGCATATGGCTGTGTGGGGACTGGAAAACATAATGCATAACTTAGAAAAAAACATTCTTAGAACTTTACAGTCAAACTAAGAAAACCATGAACACCTAAAATATGTCTGGAATGTTTATGTAGGCCGTTGCTTGTAAAAAAGATGTTTCCCCACCATGAAAAACGGTTGTATTGAATCTTTCTTTGTGTATCTGTCTGTCTCGAATAGAAACTTCTAATTTCATGAGAATAAAACTAAAATATGAAGTTTGAAACTTTTAAACTGGAAAATACTTTGCGTGACATCGCTGTGATAAAACACATAAACATTCCAGACATATTTAAAGTGTTCACGGTTTTCTTAGTTTGACTTTAAAGACCTGTAATAATTAAGAATACTGGTTTTAATAATGTTTTACGAGTATCTCTCGTTGTTAGGAGCTCTTCTGTGACAAAAGACCCTTTGCAGCACATTGGAATGCAGCTCAATTTTGAGGATGAAAAAAAAGAATTTCTAAACTCCTGAGAATTGGAACCTCTTGTTTTGCCCTCCAAATTGTGCTGCATTCCAACAATGGATCTATTGTTCTGCACATGGTATGACATTCAAAATTACAGCACAACATGCTCGACTAACATGGGAAACTGAAGGAAAAACCTTTATTAATGGGGAATTAATCACATTTTGAATAAACTCAACTTGGACGTGATTCAGCCAAGCATTGGACTGGTAACCCAATGCAGACTAGTGTGAAAATAAGATAGTAACTAATGTTATTTATATCATCAACTTACGAATTGATCCTTCTGGTCCATTTTGAAATCCTTTGAAATCCTAGAAACAAGCTGAAATATAAAATGTTTGAATCAAAAAGGAAGTCATCCTATTGAATAGACAGGCTGTGGGCCATAGATTCTTGGTATGGGGGTAGAGGTAGAGACAGCGGAATATTTCTTGTTGATTCAAACGAGCTGGGCATTGTATAGGACAGCAAAGTGTGCTTGAAAACAATCAGTTTTACTCAGCTTTACACGATTATTTCTTTAATGAAATAATCAGTAACTGACAGAGAACTTTGAAAAATTAGCAAAAAACAAAATAAATACCAATTTGGAAGAAATATTGGCTTTTCTCTTTCTGAAATAAATCTTGACGATTTCATCAGACTCAGTATGGCTCTGCAATCTACTGAGGTCAAGATTAGGAGTAACTTAACACGCGTAATGCAATGCGGTACAAGCTAAATAAAAGCACTCTATTATGCAAAATACAGCAGGGCCTTTTGGAAAGCCTTTGTTGCTTATCAGAAAAAGAGCACCCTGGAGCACCCTCCCCTTCTCACAAAATAGGCTTTACAGCTAATGTCAATGTGATGGCAGACATAATTACTATGAAAATCACTAAACCTTGGAAATTTCTTCTTTGTTAAATAAATACTTCACCTTCTTACTAATATTGAGATTGCTAATTTCGTTTCTAGAGTTCTTTTCGTGAGCTGCATATCACGGAGGGCAGTTTGATAAAGAGCGAAGCAAAGTTAACTATGAGGCTAACGAAGCATATTTTTTTTCTCTTGCATTGCCACAGTTCTGTTGTTTTCGTAGTACATTATAAAGAATTCAGTTCTCGAGTGTAAAAGACTCAACTGTCATGGTTGCCAACACGCAAAAGTGCAAAGCCTCCATATCATCATGACCCAGCTGAGCACATGGCACACACACTTGCTGGAAAGCAGTTATGTGTTGCATACGCTCAAAGAGTTCGAAAGGAGATCAAAAATGCTAAGAAATTCCTCTTATCATCATATACATCGATGTTACAGAGTTAAGAGGGTAGTATATCGAAATCTAAACTATATTTTCTTGGTTCTTGGTACACGCCTAGGTCACGCTAAATCAAGCTTATGAGCCGCACTCAAAATTTGCAAATTCCAAGCAAATTTTTGGACGTGAGCGAAGTTATGCGTTATATAATTGGTATATATACTTCTGAAATAAACGTACATACCCTTCCTTTAGTGACTTTAGTAAGTTAGCAACACTGCCGTCGGCTGTAAATCGTCTATTTATCGTGACGCGTGTTGACTCACCTAGGACACAGGAAGCCCAGCTCAAGGTAATCAAGCTGCCTGTGTTGCAATCAATCGTACACGGCGGTTCACAGAGGTTCCAAAAGGCTAAAACAAGAACTTTTTTTCAGGGAGAGGAGGCTAGGAGATTTGACGCCCTGAAAGAAATTTTGATTCCGCTAATAAGAGTACTTAGAAATTAACTCGACAAAATCATGCCGTTGCTCTCAATTAAATGGGCTTTAAAGGGAGTCCCCCCCCCCCCCCCCCCCCCCGGGGCTGGAAGCTGCTTCGGCGAAAAATCTTTTCGTCAAACTTACTCTAGCATTTCGCAAGATATTTCCTTGACTTTTACTTCTTTTACTTCTTCTACTTCTTTTACTCCTTTTCAGAGCACTATTCTAGTTAAAAAGTGTATGTCTTTGGTTTAAATTTGACAGAAAGTTTTAGTTTAAGCTTATAACAAATGGGGATTTTGCACACCTTGCGTGACATTTCAAATATTGCTTCTCTGGTCCCGAAAATATCATATCTTTTCGCGTTTGACATCCTCTCGCGCGACTTGAATTTTTCATTTTTTTGCTGCACGAAAAGTAGAATCGACTTTCTGCAACAATTTTTGCAAAAAATTACGTGTGACATGGTCGTGCAACTTGCGATTATAGTGCGCGCACAAGCCAATCATTCATCATTATTGATTCAAATTACGTGTGCAACTTGCAATACTTTTTTTCGCGAGAAAAATTCCAACCGAAATCGTGCGTTTGACATGGTCTCTGCAACCTGCAACAATTTTCGCGAGACAAGTTGCACGAGAAATCGTAGCGTGTGACACGGGCTTTAGACAATGAGCAGGCACTCTACAGGTATATTTTGTGCCTCTTTTGTCTTTTTATTTAAAAAACCAAAACTTTGTTGAATGAAAATTTATTAAGAAAGATTAAAACATTCTTGAAAACAGAAATTGCCCATTTTGTGCAGATTTTGGTTAAAATGTAGTAAAGAAACTTTCATTTGTGAGCTGTCAATCAAAAACCATGTCTTTACCGGTGAAAAAGAGCATAGGTTTTTTTCCCAAAAGTAGCCAGTCATTCACCTTAATAGCAAAACTAGCTGATACTAAAGCCAAACCGTTGGCAAGAAAAATATAGCATTTGGGTAGACTTGCACTATGAGGAATTGGGAGAAAAACAATAAAGCGGAAAAATGAAAAAAAAAGAAAAAAAGAAAAACAATGGCTTGCATGAGTAGGTATGATATTCAGGTCACTCAATCAGGTAATAGCACTACTGACTGTCTACCCAAAAACACTGTCCATTCCCCATTCAACAATGTGTCCACCTTCACTCTTGTTTCTGCCAAGAGCTTATTACAACTGTTTTTCCACAACAATGTAGGCATGCACATAGTCCATCCCATGATCCTCTGGGTGCTTTGCCACTTCATCCTCATAACGCTGGAAAAACTCGTCCACAATCTTAGTTTTTTCTTCAGGTGAACGAGAATCAGATAAACCTATACAAAGCAATAACTTCATTAGGTTCAATATAGATGGGTTCTTCATACCTAATTTACAAAATGAACATATAACCTGTTGGAAAAGAGGCAAATTTCTTAAAAATGATTTTGAATAACCAATTCATAATGATACTTGCACTAAAATATCCCAATAAAAACCCTCTCACTCAATGAGCAAAAACAATCTTCGAATCTTCTAAACATAAATGAGCATTTGAACTACTGATTCAATTATGGGACAATCTCGTCAACTCACCAGACAGAAAGATACTATTACTCCAAATCCTTGTGGTAGGCACATATTGTTTAGCATGCTCTTTAGGGTCACCTTTCTCTGTCATCCATTTTTGTTTATAGGGACAGCGCACCACTCGTGTTTCTATGGAAACCAGTTTCAAACCAGCCTTAGAAACAGGCGAGTCTTTCTCAAAAGGCTTCTTGAATTCTTCTAGTGTGCGATAGTATTTGTTTATAGTAGTGTGGTGGAATTCCTCCTGAAAAAAATAAGAAGAAAATCTTGATGATATTTACTGTTGAAGATAAAAGTGGCAGTAGCAATTTGGGCTTCCTGTGGTGAAGGAAGGCTTGCTTTACCTCAGTTATCTTGCCCTCGCTAACAAAACCTTTCCAGAGGTCACGCATCAAATGATGCATGGATACTTTATTGCCCTCTGTGTTGCCAAGAAACTGGCCCTTTTCATCCACAGCAAACTGCACAAGAACCATTCTACAACCTTAAGGTAAAATCACACACTTGGAATATTAGTTGTTGACAGTTTGCTTAGGTTAGATGTTGTTCTGCAAAATACTCTGCAGAGATATGGAGCACACAAACTGAAAAGATGCAATGACTCACCATTAGCTTGCAGCTCACATAACACACAATCATGTGATGATGATCATGACAATCATGGCGTTGATGATCATTAAAATAGCGATGAAGATGATGATAGTGATAATAATGATAATGATGATGCCAAACGATGATGATGATGATGAAAGTGATAATGATGATGATAGTGGTGCTGAAGGTGATGATGATGTTGATGGGGGTGATGATAATGACCATGATGATGTTGACAATAATGGTGATTGGTGATGATGATGGTGATGATGACGTGATACTGATAGTGGTGGTGATGATGATGGTGATGATGATGGCAATACTGATAGTGGTGGTGGAGGTCATGCAGCTGATAATGACTATGATGGTGATAAAGATGATAGTGATGATGGTGTGATAGTCTATTACCTGGTGTGAGTTCAACAGCTCTCTTCAGTAATATTTGTTCCCAATCCTTGGCTGCTTGGTCACGAAACTTCTCCCGTTCTTCAGGGATTGTTATCATAGTACTGTGCAATGCACCTGTCACATTGCATGGCTTTTTACTCAGCCAGTGCATTGACGTAGCAGAGAACCCCAGATTTACAGAGTTTTGGGGTACGCACTGACTGTAAAAGTCTGTTCCACTGGCTGTTACATACACATTGGGGAAGTCCAGAAGAAATGATGGTGGTCCAGGGATAAGACCTGTAAAATAGAATTGTGACAATTACATACATATCAAGTAACCTTTAACAAACACAATTACATACCATGTAATCTCATGAACAGAGACTTGAAATCATTGACTGGTTGATCCTCATAGATGACATTGATTGACAGCTCTTCTCCATACTTTTCTCGTAGTGCTTTGACACATGCGTAGATAAGAGGTATAGACGTTTCACCATCATTTGTCCCATAATCCACTATGGTGAACACAGATCCACCCTTGATATCTGTGTTTTTTATTGCCTCTAGAACCAGTGGAGTTGCTTCTTGTATCACGTAAAAGCACCCCAGTGTGTTATCAGAATAGAAGCCTGCCCCAGTCTCCCCATATGGCATATGGCTGTGTGAGGACTGGAAAACATAATGCATAACTTAGAAAAAAACTTTCTTAGAACTTTACAGTCAAACTAAGAAAACCATGAACACCTAAAATATGTAAAATAAAATAAAATAAAATATGTCTGGAATGTTTATTTAGGCCGTTGCTTGTAAAAAAGATGTTTCCCCACCATGAAAAACGATTGTATTGAATCGTTCTCTCGTGTATCTGTCTGTCTCGAATAGAAACTTCTAATTTCATGATAATAAAACTAAAATATGAAGTTTGAAACTTTTAAACGGGAAAATACTTTGCGTGACAGCGCTGTGATCAAACACATAAACATTCCAGACATATTTAAAGTGTTCACGGTTTTCTTAGTTTGACTTTAAAGACCTGTAATAATTAAGAATACTGGTTTTAATAATGTTTTACAAGTATCTCTCCTTGTTAGGAGATCTTCTGTGACAAAGGACCCCTTGCAGCACGTTGGAATGCAGCTCAATTTTGAGGATGAAAAAAAAGAATTTCTAAACTCCTGAGAATTGGAACCTCTTGTTTTGCCCTCCAAATTGTGCTGCATTCCAACAAGGGATCTATTGTTCTGCACATGGTATGACATTCAAAATTACAGCACAACATGCTCAACTAACATGGGAAACTGAAGGAAAAAACCTTTATTAATGGGGAATTAATCACATTTTGAATAAACTCAACTTGGACGTGATTCAGCCAAGCATTGGACTGGTAACGCAATGCAGGCTAACTATAGGTGTGCGAAAATAAGATAGTAATATCATCAACTTACGAATTGATCCTTCTGGTCCATTTTGAAATCCTTAAAATATGATATGAAATTCACTAGAAACATGAAGGTGAAATATAAAATGTTTGAAATGTAAAAAAATTCAAAATTCTTAATGTAGCTATTATTCATGAAACATCAGTTATTCGCAACACAATTTCATTTTGTAAGGAGATTGTGTAGAAAATGAAGTCAATTACCACTTTATCCTGGACAGAAGATAATATTATCAAATCATGGGGCGCCAGAGCCTCCAGATCCAAATTATGCACCTCATAAATTCAGTCCATAATTCCCAGGGATCCCCTGGACCCCCCTCCCCTTCTCACACAATAGGCTTTACAGCTAATGTCAATGTGATGGCAGACATAATTACTATGAAAATCACTGAACCTTGGAAACTTTTCCTGTGTTAAATAAATACTTCACCTTCTTACTAATATTGAGATTGCTATTTTCGTTTCTAGAGTTCTTTTCGTGAGCTGCATATTACGTGACCAGTTGGTGTAAAAGTCCTGTTGATGTCTGCATTCCTTAGCGGTAGTTTGATAAAGAGCAAAGTAAACTATAAGCCACACTTCGGAAAATCACAAAGGAAAAACGAAGCATGTGTTTTTCTCTTGCATTGCCACAGTTCTGTTGTTTTCGTAGTACAACATAAAGAATTCAGTTCTCGAGTGTAAAAGACTCAACTGTCATGGTTGCCAACACGCAAAAGTGCAAAGCCTCCATATCATCATGACCCAGCTGAGCACATGGCACACACACCTGCTGGAAAGCAGTTATGTGTTGCATACGCTCAAAGAGTTCGAAAGGAGATCAAAAATGCTAAGAAATTCCTCTTATCATCATATACATCGATGTTACAGAGTTAAGAGGGTAGTATATCGAAATATAAACTACATTTTCTTGGTTCTTGGTACACGCCGAGGTCACGCTAAATTATGAGTCGCAGTCAAAATTTGCAAATTCAAAGCAAATTTTTGGACGTGAGCGAAGTTATGCGTTATATAATTGGTATATATACTTCTGAAATAAACGTACATACCCTTCCTTTAGTGATTTTAGTAAGTTAGCAATACTGCCGTCGGCTGTAAATCGTTTATTTATCGTGACGCGTGTTGACTGACCTAGGACACAAGCCCGGGGGGGGGGGGGGGGGGGGGGTATTCCCCTATATTTGCTATACGGGTATGTGCCGCCCGATAGGGTATGGTTTTTTGGCTTTTAGGTCTGGGGTAGGGTATCATTTTTTTACAATTTGTCTGGGGAAGGGTAAGGTTTTTGTCTGGGATAGGGTATCTTTTTGACATTTTTTCCGGGATAGGGTTATGTTTTAGTTGTTTTAGCCTGGTAGGCTAGGTTTTCTGCCGGCACAAAAAATAACGATTTAAATTCAATTAAACAATTGCCAAATAGTTATTGAAATCTATTGAATAATCGTTTTTTGCATTTCAAAAAAATGTAGGTTTAGTCTGGGGTAGGGTATATGAAATCAAAATTCTAGGTCTGGGATAGGGTCAGGGTTTTGAGGACCTGGCGGTACACCCCCACCCAAGTTGGGGTGGTAGTACCCCCCCCCCCCCCCCGGGGACACAAGAAGCCCAGTTCAAGGTAATCAAGCTGCAGCCGTTGCAATCAATCGTACACGGTTCACAGAGGTTCTTAAAGGCTAAAACAATAAGCAATTATTGGACGAGGTTGAGTAAAATATCTTGATTTGTTAGTGGCCGAAGGCACTACGAGACACTAACAAATCTCGATATTTTACGATAACCAAGTTCAATAATTGTTTTATCATTCAAATTATTTTTTTCTAATCTTTGAGGGGCAGTGCGCACGAGTCAAACAATAACAAAGAAGTCAGTTCATTTTTTTTTTCAGTTCAGGGAAGCGAGCCATTGTCAAATGCAACGTTACTGCGCATGAGCAGACCGTTATTTGCAGCAAAATGTCTTTACACCGTAATGCGCATGAGCAGACCGTTATTTGTAGGCAGTTATTTGCAGTTCTCTCGGCCAATCAAAATGACGGGAAAAATAATTTGAATGATAAGAACTTTTTTTCAGGGAGAGTAGGCTAGGAGATTTGATTTTGAACTAAGGATATTACATTGGTAGACTCGAAAAATGTAATCAGACACACGATCGCGAGTGCAAAGTACTGATACACGCCTATTTATTTCGTCGAGCATGCGCAGTAAGAATAAGGGCTCTGTGAACGAGATTGCAGGAATCGCATGATAAAATATTTCAGGCTGTTCGCGGAGCTAAAAACAGATTTTCAAAAAATTATCATAGGGCTCTCTTACTTCATACTCTCTTGTTCATACTCATTGTTTATTTATAGATTGCTTATTCATATTACTTACTAAAGGGGTACGACTATCGAATACCCCGCACCTCGGACAACTAAAGCGGAGCTGTCTACGCGTCAACGCGTTGACGCGTAGCCACCCTAGTATAGACATATTTTTTTGGCTACGCGTCAACGCGTCAACGTTTTGACGCGTAGCACGCGTTGACGCGTAGCCACTACATATAAGAATTTCTCGTTCTCTAAGGATATGTATAAGTGTACATTAAAAGAAAATTCGACGCGTTGCTATGATGAAATCATAGGATGCTTTTTAGGATGCGGGGTATTCTATAGTTACTCCAACTAAAGGCATGCATCGTAAATATATAAAGAAACATAGATGTAGATGAAGGCTAAAACACGTAATTAGAATGGTCTCCAATCACAGTCGTTTTTCCACAACAAGGTACGCTTGAACATAATCCATCCCATGATCGTCTGGGTGCTTTGCAATTTCATCCTCGTAACGCTGAAAAAACTCATCCACAATCTTAGCTTTTTCTTCGGGTGAACGAGAGTCCGATAAACCTAATATCATAAGAATAAATGATATCTTAAATCGTATCGCCAACTTATAAACCTTAATGTATACCAAAATACTGTACATTAATTGTAGGCATAAAAGAATGACAGCTAGCTTTCTAAACACAACATCTCTATGGACCATGCGCACATCTGCTGACCAGGAGAATTGCAGGCATCACATCAACCCTTTTTCATATTAAGGACTCGCCGTTATTTGTCACCTGCATCTGGAGTTATGTTACGACATAAGGGGGGTCACCCTTTGATACCTGTCAGTTGATTTATCTGATCCCTCCAACTATCTCAAAAATATGTTTTTCCCCTCGCCCTGAATCCTCTGGCCCGGCCCCAGGCGATAAATAATAACCGGTCCCTTTATACTCACAACTCACCGGACAGAAAGGTACTATTACTCCAAGGCCTTCTGCCAAGCACAGATCGTTTAGCATACTCTTTAGGGTCACCTTTCTCTGTCATCCATTTTTGTTTATACGGACAGCGAATCATACGTGTTTCTATGGAAACCAGTTTCAAACCAGCCTTAGTAACAGGCGAGTCTTTCTCAAAAGGCTTCTTGTATTCTTCGAGTGTGCGAATGTAAAAGGCAATATTAGTATTGTTGAATTCCTCCTGCAAAAAAGAAAAAAAAAGGAGAAAATTGTGATGGTACTTTAATACTGTCGGAGGATAGGAAATGGATATTGGGCCTCCTGTGGCGAAGGAAGACTTGCCTTACTGATTCTCAACCACAGGACCCTGTCATTCTTACTGCACATACTCGTCAATATGCCATTTGGTTGAGCATGCGCAGTAAAAGTGAAAGGGCTTGGAAGTTGAGAATAGCTTTACCTCGGTTATCCTCCCCTCGCTAATAAAACCTTTCCACAGGTTGCTCATAAAATGAAGCACGGATACTTTACTGCCGTCTGTGTTGCCATAATACTGGCCCTTTTCATCAATCACTATTTGCGAAAGAACCATCCTGCATCCTGATAAAAGTATGAATCAAAAGAGTGAGTTACTGACAGTTTGCTTACAATGGATTTTGTCAGACTGCAAGATATTCTGTAGAGTTTATACTGACTCACTATTGGGCTGCAAGTCGCGTAAAGGAATCACATAATGATAATGGTGGCAATCATTAGAATAATGACGATGGTGATTGTAGTGATTATGATAGTAGTGGTGTTGATGATTATTAGGATAGTAGAAGATGATGACAATGAAGGTGGTAGTGCTAATGGTGGGGATTATGATGATCACAGTGGTGCTGATGGTGTTACCGCTCTCCTGCTGCTCCTGATTATGGCGGTGCTAATAGTGATGATAGTGTGGCTGATGATGATAGTGATGATGGTGTGGCTGATGATGATAGTGATGATGGTGTGGCTGATGATGATAGTGATGATGGTGTGGCTGATGATCATAGTGATGGTGATGGTGTGTCTGATGGTGATAGTGATGATGGTGTGGCTGATGATGATAGTGATGATGGTGTGGCTGATGATCATAGTGATGGTGATGGTGTGTCTGATGGTGATAGCGATGATGGTGTGGCTGATGATCATAGTGATAGTGATGGTGTGGCTGATGATGATAGTGATGATGGTGTGGCTGATGATGATAGTGATGATGGTGTGGCTGATGATGATAGTGATAGTGATGATGTGGCTGATGATGATAGTGATGATAGTGTGGCTGATGATGATAGTGATGATGGTGTGGCTGATGATGATAGTGATGATGGTGTGGCTGATGATGATAGTGATGATGGTGTGGCTGATGATGATAGTGATAGTGATGATGTGGCTGATGATGATAGTGATGATGGTGTGGCTGATGAGGATAGTGATGATGGTGTGGCTGATGATGATAGTGATGATGTGGCTGATGATGATCGATAGTGATGGTGTGGCTGATGATCATAGTGATGGTGATGGTGTGTCTGATGGTGATAGTGATGATGGTGTGGCTGATGATGATAGTGATGGTGTGGCTGATGATGATAGTGATGGTGTGGCTGATGATCATAGTGATGGTGATGGTGTGTCTGATAGTGATAGTGATGATGGTGTGGCTGATGATGATAGTGATGGTGTGTCTGATAGTGATAGTGATGATGGTGTGGCTGATGATCATAGTGATGGTGATGGTGTGTCTGATAGTGATAGTGATGATGGTGTGTCTGATAGTGATAGTGATGATGGTGTGGCTGATGATGGATGATGTTTATAATGATGATGATAGTCTATTACCTGGCATAACTTCAACAGCTCTCTTCAGTAATATTTGTTCCCAATCCTTGGCTGCTTGTTCACGAAACTTCTCCCGTTCTTCAGGGATTGTTATCATGGTATGAATTATAGCACCTGTGATATTGCACGGCTTTTTACTCAGCCAGTGTATTGACGTAAAAGAAAACCCCAGAGTTACAGAATTTCGAGGTAAGCACTGTTGGTAGAAGTCTGTTCCACTGGCTGTTACATACACATTGGGGAAATCCAGAAGAAATGATGGATGTCCAGGGATAAGACCTGTGACATAGAATTGTAACAATTACAGACATATCAAGTAACCTTTAACAAACACAATTACATACCATGTAATCTCATGAACAGAGACTTGAAATCATTTACTGGTTGATCCTCATAGATGACATTGATTGACAGCTCTTCTCCATACTTCTCTCGTAATGCTTTGACGCATGCGTAGATAAGAGGCTGGAGTGTTGCAAACAATAAAAAGGGTATGATCAAGGGAAAACCGAACTAAATTCGGCAAATTTACCAAGTTAACTCAAGTCAAACGGCTAAGATAATTTTGTACTCCAAGGTAAATCAAACTAGGCAAATTTGCCTGCCATCAACAGCGAGTGAGTTGATTATTTTTTTGATGGAAGCAAATAATCAAATATTCTCCCGTAAATAACTTGCGTAAATTACTGAAGTTTCTATTAGTTTTTATTCAGATTGCTAGATTAGAAAGCCGTGCATGTAGTGAAGCACAAACTGTCAGTAGTTTCCCCTTGATCATATGCATACCGGCCATCATTACTTGAATACATTATCAATTACTACAATTATTGAGAGAATATATTCTTTATATTTGCAATTCCGCGTTTTAGAATATTCCGCCATTCCGCTTTTTAGAATATTCCGCCGTTCCGCCATTCCGCCATTCCGCGTTATAGGGTCGCCCGATTTCCACACATGGTAAACATTCATTGAAATGTGCACGTTTTGGAATTATTCAATCATTCGCCACGTCATCTAATACCTCCTTCATACCCAGAGGAAAAACTACCCGGGAAAAACGACCACTTATGGAAAAACATTCACTTGGATAATTCTTTGGAACTTAATTCTCATTTATGGTCGAAACTGGAAACTAAAACAGTAATAGGGCATTGGGAACAAGTGGTAACAGCTACATAAAAAATGATTTAGAAGATAAATCTCTTTATTGAAGTGTCTTGTCGTTCTAACTGTATTAGCGTGTTCGCACTATTGGGGATACTTTTCACTCACTCACACTACCCGTTCATTCAATATTCGATGCACACAACGCTCAACTCACGAGTTGATTTTTACGGAGGGAGGAAACCGGAGTACCCGGAGAAAACCCTCGATCATGGCACAGGAGAGAACAACACATCAAACAACCTCAATTCACATATGGCGACCGCAGGGCTCGAACCAGTGACCCAAACCTTTGGAACAACAGTGGTGAATATTAAGACATGTGTTAGCAGACGTGTAACAGCAGACTGACGCCAACCATGCTACTCGCACAAACCTTTTACGTTTCAAACGTGTTATATTTTTCCTTGATTGTAGTGACTTCATAGCATATTTGAAGGATTTCAAAATGGATCAGAAGGAACAGTTCGTAAGTAGATAATTTATACTAAAAACATTAGTTACTATCTTATTTCCACACACTTACAGTCAAGATTTGTAAGCTGATAATGATGATGATGATAATGATTTAAGGAATAAAAACCAGTTTTCCGTGTATTATACTCTGATAAAGACACGCGGGATGTGGAGAGAACACGAGAGAAGCGTAGGAAACCACGACGCGTAGCGGACCATATCGGAAAATGATAATATTACCTTGAATATCAATTCTATGATGTTTTCCAGTCCCCTCACAGCCATATACCATACGGGGAGGCTGGAAAAGGCTTATTTTCTGATGTCATGCTGGGATGCTTTAACGTGATACAAGAGGCAACTCCACTGGCTCTAGAGGCAATAAAAAACACAGACATCAAGGGTGGATCTGTGTTCACCATAGTGGATTATGGGACAGCTGATGGTGGAAGGTCCATGCCTCTTATCTACGCATGCGTCAAAGTATTACGAGAAAGGTATGGAGAAGAGCTGTCAATCAATGTCATCTATGAGGATCAACCAGTCAATGATTTCAAGTCTCTGTTCATGAGATTACATGGTATGTAATTGTGTTTGTTAAAGGTTACTTGATATGTCTGTAATTGTTACAATTCTATTTTACAGGTCTTATCCCTGGACATCCATCATTTCTTCTGGATTTCCCCAATGTGTATGTAACAGCCAGTGGAACAGACTTCTACCAACAGTGCTTACCTCGAAATTCTGTAACTCTGGCGTTTTCTTTTACGTCAATGCACTGGCTGAGTAAAAAGCCATGCAATATCACAGGTGCTATAATTCATACTATGATAACAATCCCTGAAGAACGGGAGAAGTTTCGTGAACAAGCAGCCAAGGATTGGGAACAAATATTACTGAAGAGAGCCGTTGAACTTATGCCAGGTAATAGACTATCATCATCATTATGAACATCATCCATCATCAGCCACACAGTCATCACTATCATCATCAGCCACACTATCATCACTATCACTATCAGACACACCATCACCATCACTATGATCATCAGCCACACCATCACTACCATCATCAGCCACACCATCATCACTATCACTATCAGACACACCATCACCATCACTATGATCATCAGCCACACCATCACTATCATCATCAGCCACACCATCACTATCATCATCAGCCACACCATCATCACTATCATCATCAGCCACACCATCATCACTATCACCATCAGACACACCATCACTATCATCATCAGCCACACCATCACTATCATCATCAGCCACACCATCATCACTATCACTATCAGACACACCATCACCATCACTATGATCATCAGCCACACCATCACTATCATCATCAGCCATACCATCACTATCATCATCAGCCACACCATCATCACTATCATCATCAGCCACACCATCATCACTATCACCATCAGACACACCATCACTATCATCATCAGCCACACCATCACTATCATCATCAGCCACACCACCATCACTATCATCATCAGCCACACCATCACTATCATCATCAGCCACACCATCACTATCATCATCAGCCACACCACCATCACTATCATCATCAGCCACACCATCACTATCATCATCAGCCACACCATCATCACTATCATCATCAGCCACACCATCACTATCATCATCAGCCACACCATCACTATCATCATCAGCCACACCACCATCACTATCATCATCAGCCACACCATCACTATCATCATCAGCCACACCACCATCACTACCATCATCAGCCACACCATCATCACTATCATCAGCCACACCATCACTATCATCATCAGCCACACCATCATCACTATCATCAGCCACACCATCACTATCATCATCAGCCACACCATCACTATCATCATCAGCCACACCATCATCACTATCAGCATCAGCCACACCATCATCACCATCACTATCATCATCAGCCACACCATCACTATCATCATCAGCCACACCATCATCACTATCACCATCAGACACACCATCACCATCACTATGATCATCAGCCACACCACCACCACCATCATCAGCCACACCATCACCACCACCATCAGCCACACCACCACCACCATCATCAGCCACACCACCACAACCACCATCAGCCACACCACCACCACCATCATCAGCCACACCATCACCACCACCATCAGCCACACCACCACCACCATCATCAGCCACACCATCACCACCACCATCAGCCACACCACCACCACCATCATCAGCCACACCATCACCACCACCATCAGCCACACCACCACCACCATCATCAGCCACACCACCACCACCACCATCAGCCACACCACCACCACCATCATCAGCCACACCATCACCACCACCATCAGCCACACCACCACCACCATCATCAGCCACACCACCACCAACATCACCAAATTCATCATCATGTGATTGTCTTACGCGAGTTGCAAGTTTATAGTGATTCAGTTCAACTCTACAGGAGCATCTCGCAGAGAAAGATACTGTCATTACTCACTCTAATAGTAGGTGTTTGTATGTGTGATGATGATCTATAGGCTGCAGGATGGTTCTTGTGCAGATGGCGATAGATGAAAACGGACAGTTTTATGGCAACACAGATGGCAGTAAAGTATCTGTGCATCATGTGATGCACAACTTGTGGAAAGGTTTTGTTAGCGAGGGCAAGATAACTGAGGTAAAGCAAACCTTCCTTCGCCACAGGAAGCCCAATTTTCGTTTTCTAGTTTAACCTTCGACAGTATTATTAATAAAGTACCATCACAATATGCTTTTTTCACAGGAGGAATTCCACAATACTACTTTTCTCCAATATTTTCGCACACTTGAAGAATTCAAGAAGCCTTTTGAGAAAGACTCGCCTGTTTCTAAGGCTGGTTTGAAACTGGTTTCCATAGAAACACGTGTGGTTCGCTGTCCGTATAAACAAAAATGGATGAAAGAGAAAGGTGACCCTAAAGAGTATGCTAAACGATCTGTGCTTGGCAGAAGGACTTGGAGTAATAGTACCTTTCTGTCCGGTGAGTTGTGAGTATAAAGAACTCATGAAAAACTGCGAACAATCTCAGGCATTTGAAATGAAGTTTAGGTGCGACGCCTGCGTTCCTTCATGGTTCATAGAAATGTTTGGTTTAGAAAGTTTGGCACCATTTTTTTTCCTTTCACGTTAAATCGGAGACGGTTGGGCCCGGCGCAGTGAAAACACATGCGCAGTGAAAACGCCGGATTCTTAACTTTAAACTAGCTTATAAAATTGGCAGTTCAAAAGTGTTGATGAGACATTCTTCTTATGTTACTAGGCTTATCTGACTCTCGTTCACCCGAAGAAAAAACTAAGATTGTGGACGAGTTTTTTCAGCGTTACGAGGATGAAATTGCAAAGCACCCAGATGATCATGGGATGGACTACGTACAAGGGTACCTTGTTGTGGAAAAACGACTGTAATCAGAGACCAATCCCGCCAATATTGATTTTTATCAAGCCCGGTCGACATCATCACGCGGTTTGAAAAGTTATATGAATAAACAATAGCAAATATAGATATTAAAACACTGATCTACTGCTGCACGAGTTTCTGAGAAGCCTCATTCTTCTGACTTCATGTTCAGGGGCGGATTTAGGGGGGGGGGGGGGGGGCCGGGGGGGCCGGGGGGGCCGGGGGGGCCGCGGCCCCCTATTTAGCTGCCGGTTTTTTTTTTTTTTTTTTGCTTTTCTACTGCCTCATGCATTAAGGAAATTTATTTTATTTTTTAATTTGATCCTATCCGGCCCCCCCTTTTAAAATTAATGTGTTACAACTTGGTAATAATTAATGGAACAGTGTCAACATTGTAGTGCGCCACGTTGTTTTTTTTTTTTTTTTTTTTGCTTCGGCGATTTTTTAGGTGTCTTATCAAAATGGCCACGCTACGCCCCTAATTTGATCCTGTCCGGCCCCCCCTTTTGAAAATTCCTGGATCCGCCCCTGATGTGCATGCTCATTGAGGTTGAAATTCTGCTGTACAATTGTTTTGCAGACTCAGAATCAACAAAAACCTCGGACAATCCATTTAGTTCCTACGAAGAAAAAAAAAAAAAAACGGTCCGGCGGTGCTGTTTTTCATTGATATAACAAAAATAATGAATAATATAAAAATTCAGTATCTCGACTGAGCCATTTCTTAGTAGTTTTTGGATCTGCCTTGGTAAAACACTAAGTCAGCATGAAGTAAAGCCCACCAAGTAGAGCTCTACCTATTTGTTAGATCTATATCAAAATTTAAACTGTGTCCTAGGTTTGCGGATAGGGGCCAAGGTCAGGAGCTCCTATCATAGCTTATCATGAAAGTATTGAGCTACTCCATGCTAGAGCATGGTTTTCGAGGAGCGTGCTAACGAACACGTTGTAAACTAAGTAGGCCAAGAGAGGACAAGAAATATGCCTACACAAACGTTCTTCCGTTTATGAGTCGAAAATATCGACCTTTTAGAACGTGCAACAAAACACGACTGACTTCAAACCACCCACCCTAGTTACAAGAGCAATATTACTGAAATTCTTTGGTTAAATCAGGGAGATCTAACTGGTCAAATCAGTATCATGTGTTTTTTTAACAACATGATCGCGTACTAGCTCTGTAGACCAATGATTTCGCATGTACAAGAATCGGGATTTGAAGGTTTAGACAGGACATCGGGATGCCCCGTACGACCCCGGTACGGACCAACTTAGGGAGCCATGTGCGCTATCTTGGATAAGTCAAATGCAGCAATGTCGAATGTACTGTCTGTTTGCATGTATGAGATAAAACGTATTTGTTTATAGAAATCAGGCCACTACAGACTCAGTACTCGAGCATTTCAAGGCGTTTATGAGGGACAAGGGGTACATCCTAAACCAGTATCGGGTCCCTACCCGGGATTATTGTTATCACCTCATCTCCAGTTCTTCCATTAGAATTTACCGACTTCTTCGTAATGATTGCAATAAGTTTTTCTTTTCTCTCTTCACTCCCAGAGATTCTTTCTTGTTATATTTGGCAGGGAGCTCAGTGTTCTTCATTTCTTTTCCTTGTAGACATTAGTATCTGGGTGGGTGTTGCACGTGCGACCTTCAACTTCCAATCTCAACCCAGGTCACAACTCATTGTTTCAACACAGGGAGCCCATTTAGAGATTTGTGCGCAAGTCTGCGTCATTCACATATATTACCATGGAAACGTGCCGAGATGAACAACTTTGTCGACAACAACCAAGAAATCAAAATGGGAATACGAAAAATTATAGAAAAATATTGTGAATAAAATCAATAACATCGTTTCAGCGGCACCAACAACTCAAGGTCGCACACAAATCTAATCCAGTCCTGAACTTAATTGTTCACTGCACTTATTTCTCACTGGGGATCAAACAAAGCCGGATCTTGACACTTTGATTTCCGGTCTCATTTTCCCAGGCTTTCAGTTGTTTGTCTAATGAAAAAGTAAGACCGGAAATGGATAAAGAGCCTCAAAGAGCCGACCGGAAGTATTGAGTAACGAGATGACAGAATCGCGTCGTGGAACAAACTAAAACAAACAGTACTGGCTCCACTGTGGTGGACCAAACAACAAACATTTTGACTTTAAAGCAAACATATCTAAATATAAAGATCCAATTCAGGTTATGACGGCTGCGACTAAATAAATACATCTTACTTACAACTGATATTCGAAAGATTATCTTGAGGAACGAGATAAAACACTTTGGTACTAGACAAAATACGGAAAGGAATACTAAGGGTGGAATGTCGGGACGGTGGAGAATGAAAAACATCTCACCAATGAAGTATAGTGCGGTAGGAAGACGGCGTTGCGTGAAGTAGCGATATATATGGTACATTCTTGTACATAACTATGTACATAAAGAACAGGAATTGTCTCTTTTGTTTAAACTGTCTTTACAACTTTGTTTTGTTCGCCAGAGTCAGGTTAATTTAGGACTTTTCTTTTTTTTATCTAAACATATTTTTTCTCTGTGCTCTCTTCAAGAGCCGATAAACGGCTCATCGAGGAAGATCACACTAATGTAGGACTTGTTATAGGATAACAGGACGATAACAGTTTCTTCTTACTTCTGAAGATCAATTTTTTGGAGCTATTCCTTTTCTAAGAACCCAGGTTCGTTCCCAGGTGTCTTTGCGACAAGCTTCGCTTCCATTGACCAAGAGTCACGGAGTCAAAGTTTATGCCGGACACAGCTTTCAGCACCTGAAGAGATTTAGCTTAGAAGACCTCACTTATGTAGCTTTAAAAATAAAAGAGGAATATCACGTTAGGAAAAAGGATTTCAACTTTAAATCAGTGTCGTACAGTCGTAGCTCAGATCTAGCTAGTACAAAGAGTGACTATCGTCTGAGGAGCAGTCTCTGAGGCTACGTACAGCTCTTAAACACAGGGTATTTTATCAAGTGGTTTTTGTCCCACCTTTCAAAGGAATTTTTGGAAGTTATTTCTAAGACTGCGCCGACATGTGATGCCACCGACATACTTGTAGATGATACAGTAATCAAAGTAATGGAACAATCTTCCACTCCTCTGTTGGGTTTCTTCCTTTTCTCGAGAAGGATTAACCGGGAGGGCTCCCATTCACCGGCTTCACAGACAACTATTAGTACAAATTTCCTGTACCACAGGAAAGTGTCCTGTTGTGAAAATAAGTATATTTGAATAAAAATATCGGTAGTTGGTTGGAATTTTACTCTTGCTTTAGATGGATGTAACTAGTACTTACGATATCGACTTGATCTTACGTCACTCCCTTCCCCCGCATGGTGCCCTAAATTAACACACACCCCTAGATATCCCAAGACAGACAGAATATCGGAGGGGAGAATCGAACTAACGGAGACGCAGAAATATTCTATTGAAGAGAACACTGAGAAAAAATATGTTTAAATAAATAAAATAAAAAGATATTGGGCCGCGATTTGGTTTGCGATTTGTTTCAACCAGCCTTATTCTGCAGTACGTACATCAGCCACGAATCAAGCCTCCCCCCCCCCCCCCCCCCCCCCCCCAAGAGATGGGTGTGGCATCAAGCTCAGAGGAGAGAGACAGGTACATTATCACGGCCTCTGACCAAAATACTCGTCCTAAGGTATCTGGGATGGCAACATTTCAAATTCAACGTAAACAAAGCATTATTTTCTCCTGATAAGATATATGGAATTCAATCAATTAAGTCCCTTCCTTCCTTCAGTCTATTCTGCTTGTTTATGATGGAACTTTAGCGATAAAAATAGATGGGGAGCGACACGCATTCGCACTCTCCAAGAGCAGTGCATTTCCGGTGTTAAAAGATTGACAAAAAAAAATTGTGAAGAATTTTTTCAATAAGCTTCGATACAATGAATACATCGACAGCTAAAACTGGTATTAATCAAATGTACAAAATAGTACAGTAATTTTATTTAGCCCGCGAAAGAAAGATGATTTATTAGTTAGTACTAGTTGATAAAGAACACAAGAAAACAATGGATTTAGAGTCTACTACTTACTATTACCTTGCCAATTTTTTCACGGGCCAAGTTATTGTTTGCCCAAAATATTCCTACAAAGAATTATATAGGCTAGGCTCATATTTTTTACGGTGTAAAATTTAACTTTTTATCACAACTGCTTCATATAAAAATAGTTATAGTGCTCTCATTAATCTTAGAGTAATCTCATGATTTTACAAAAAAGATGGCGCTCTCAAAAAGCGAGTTTATGCAATTAACGACTCCAATCCTCTAAAAAACAACCGTATTTTTTATCTGTGGTATAATTATGCGATACAAGAGCCATATCAATAACAATTTTTCTAGTCTAAGCTGACAGGAGGAATATGAAGGAATCAGATGTCAATCACAGATCACCATCAACCTAGACACCACTCTCCATGGTATTTCCTGAATGAACGTGTATTTTCGACGTGTATATCAGTTTTTCATGGCAATCATTACGGATATATATAATCATAGCTTAAAGAACCCGCCAAAGTTTGGTCAAATTAATTGAATCAGTGAGCCGAGCAAGAAAAATCAATACTCACTCAGATGTTAAATCAAGATAATTCTCGATGTTTGATTAAATCGGCTAGGGTAATTTAACCATTGAATTTTTTGTCAATAAAATTCAATGCCTAACCGTGAGCTTCAAAATACCCCCTTTTGTTTCGGACTTCCGGTCACAAATACGCTGTTGCGCGTCAGAGTTTCCGGTTTCCTGTCGGTTTCCGACGTGTTGCCGATAACACCTCACGTTCAAACACCACAAAAGATGAGTTTTTTCAATGGCTTCAACTCTCTTCGTAGTCTTAGCAAAACAAACGACAAAAAAGCCTCCAACCAGGCGGGTTTATTGAGTTTAATTTCGCCAAACTGAAAGGAATTTATCTGGAGTAATCTATAATTTGATGGAGTGTCGAGACCTCCTTACGATGTCATTTCCGGTCTACTCGAGTAAGGTCAACTCGCTAAGCCTAAACTACAATTGCACATGTTTTGACAACTGAACATTGGCTTTACTACTGGTTATTAACTGGGCGTGCGAACATTACCAACGGAAATACTGAGATTTAAAAACACACTTTATATAGTACAATTTTATAGTATGTATTCAAGGCAGGAGTATCAAGTGTTTAATAACCAGTACCCCACTAACGGATATTTTCACTCTTACGAGAACGGGCTCCAGTACTCCCAAGATACTGCTGTTCCTCCTTGGTCAAGCCAATCTCAGCCTCTACAACACAAGATGGTCTACCCAACAGAAACCTACAGCCAAGCGAATACTAACTCAAGGTAAAAAATATTAGGATCATGCAGTTAAACATGTGTAGTTTTTCTCGCAAGAAATTGCAGTCCAAACTTGCCTTTACGCGAGAGTAGGAAGCCTTAATGTCAGCGACAATTTAAAATAGCTGAAATCTAATTTTATCTAAGTATGATAATGATTATCGGAGACAACACGCCTTGTATACTTCTAGTAACTACTCATAGCAGTCTACAAGCCACTAGTAACCTCAATTACCATTCCCGGTCACAACTGCTGTGGTTTCCGTATACGTATGCCGCGCCGGCCGTCATAATCCTTGACTCAGCAACATTTATAACACTGGAGTTCACTCATAGCGTAAACTTCGCCAGTCATACTCTTACTACGTCTATTACCGGCTTCAGAGCTATATTCTCGCTCTTTTGGCTTCCAAAAACACGAGTTTGTGGATATTTTATTACATTTTATTGATTCTACTAACATTTCAAGGTAAGGGGATTATTTTTCATTCCCGTTGTGTTCGAGAATTATTGCTCAATTTTGGTTTAAAAATTAATTTTAAACTTTCTACTCAATCAACATTTCCGTGGAAATCACGACTCGTTTCCTTGTGGAATTTCTAAAAAAATTATTTATCAATTTAGATGTAGTTATTATTATTGTTGTTCTTTCTTTCATTTCTATCGGCAGTGTTTTCATGTTAGCTGCTTATTGATAGATATTCCTTGTATTTTTCCCTTTCACGGGGATTGAATAGTTTGAAAACTCGCGGTCTAACTTTCATTAGGCTTCTCATAAAAATACAGCAAAAAAAAAATATGAATTTAACTTAAGAGAGAAAATGGTTTTCACATCGAAATTCTTCGTATAATATGATATGCTATTGCTAGAAAATGTCAAATCAGTGTTTCAGCCGGCTAAATCGATAGAAATTACTCAAATCGAAAGAGCGAAAATACAAAATCACTAACACACATGTATAAATTTTCGAGTAAAAATCAAAGTTCAAGATTCTCTGCTAAGCTTTTAGTTTTTGAGTTCAATGTGAAATTTTTTCATGTTAGTATGACTCTATGCTGTCGTCAACTTGTTATTAAGATTGCAGAAAATTTCACTTTTGCAACCAAAATATCCTTTAAGAACCACCATTGGCTTTAATAATTGAGACGATTCTTTGAAATTTCGGCAGCAAGACGAGGAAAAGTTTCTCCACAATTTACAGCGACTTTTTTGGTTCACGATTAGTCGGGGGGAAATGTAGTATCGAGGAAAAAAAATTAATGTAAAATCAAAACAAGAAGTCGAGTTCAAAGCGAAACATTCCACAGCGGCTGTGACTTCCCATCTCTGTTTCCTTTGGTATTGTATGGTTCGCACGTACATTACCGTTCTAATTTCCTCTACTCTGACCACTTCCTCAGCGGAGAGAATGGTGCGGTTTTCGTTTTTTTAATAAGAACTATTGTACACCGACTTAAATCACGCCATCGTCACTCAGGCGAACTCTTATTCTATTTGTCATGGCTCATTTTATTGCAAAAATACGCTAAATATCTAAAGAATGAGTTGGTGAAATTTTTCATTTCAGTAAAACTTTTCTATTCTGTCGTGACAAAATTCGGTTATTTATGGCAGAAAATTTCACTTTTACAACCAAAAAAATCCTTTTAAGAAACTACCATTTTCTTTAATAATTGAGACGATTATTCAAAATTTCGGCAGCAAAATGAGGAAAAATTCCTATACAAATTTGTCAGGGCCCTTGGTTTCTGAGTCAGTTCTGAATAACTAAATTTGACGGAAAAGAAAACCGAAGCTATTTCACAGCAACATGTACCGGTCGCACCTTTAAATGTGGCCGAAAAGTCACAAATATTTCAGTATCTTGGACCACGCGCGCTTATGTGGGAAGACAAACCTCTACTTACTCACCAAGATACGTCGGAAAGGCTTGTACTAAAATGAAACTGTAACCAATTATGCTTTGAACAACATGAATTGAAGTATTGTTCCTGTTCTTCTGGGTTTCCTGCTAGCAAAGAGTCGGTACTTCCCTCGAAACTGGACCAATTTCTATGAATATTATCGCATTTGACTCGTAGTATTTTGTCTAAAATGTATCTGAAATTGACGCTACTGTTTAAGTTATGAGGAATTTGTTAAGAAAGTGAATATTAAGCCGAATTGAGACAAGAAAATGTCGTCTTTACGCACCTATTTTCAAATAAGAATGACAATATATTATAAATGAAGAAATTTTAATGAGGAAACGAAGGAAAAATCAAAGAAATGCAAGTGAAAGTTTTATTTAAGACAGCTTCGTCTAATTTCGGTAAAATCACTGGATGAATTCATAGTCTCAAAATTATCCAAAGATTATCAAAATTTCAACACTAGATGTATTCATATTAATAGTTTTAAAGTCTCGTGTTGATATTTCAGTCTCAGTTGGTCAAGATGAAAGGTTTTTCTTCGGATTATGACAACTTCAGTTGTTATGTCTGTCTAAGAAAGCCAAATACTTTTAATCAGTTTTAACGAAAGTGAAACGATTTGGAACCAATAGAACACTGGAAAAAAATCGATAGAAAAACCTTCATACTAATAATACTGCCGGAAAATATGAACAATTCTCTACTGAAAGTTATTGTTTTTTGCAATACGTTTTTATTGATGATAGCAGTTGAGTAACTCAGAGTTGAATCAGAAGGAAAAGACACCAAATAATAGGAAGTTAAGTCGACCGAAATTCTCTCGCCTTTTCTAGGTATTATTAAACGAATTGCCAGTTTTTTCCTTAAAAAAATTCTTTGCTTGGGTTCAATCCTTGAAGAAACTGCCGAAAAACACTAGCACTTTCTAAATCGTATTTATTTAGTTCTTTACTGATTTTTGCCTTTTGTTTTCCTCGTATCTTGGAAGTAAATCATTCGAAGCGCTGAATGGAAACCACTACCATTGCTTATTGTGGAAAACAGAATATGTTATTCCTTCTTCAAACAACTCTTTGAAGAAGGAATATTACTGGGTTCTCGATGTTTCCAACTGTTATTCTTCCTAAAAGACAAGATATCGATAATAAATAAATAAAAACGTATACCGTGGAATCGCAACAATCTCACCTTTTACTGAGAAACAGTTTTATCACGAGCGAGAAAAAAATACAAGGAAAAACTTTTCAATGAATCCTTGTTTACGATTGAAAAGTAACTAAAATAAGCTCAACTTTGTGGATAAACCTCGCCCATCATTTCTGTCGCGTCTTTCTTCGTGATGAATGTATATCCGCTCAACGGAAGGGAAGAAGGGTGGGAGAGGCCGATCCGAAACTTCTCCAGCTATTTCCTGTTATAGGACGAGAAACTATCAAATTTAAAGTGCATTCTGGCAACTCCCAAGTCTATTTTCGAGTGATATTTATAGTTTTTAGCTATTTTATCAAAGTTGTGATGCAGTCAGTTAACTAACGGCGGGGTAGTCTGGTAGCAAATTATAAACGCACGCTCTAAAGTGACTCTGAAATGGCTTCCGATTTGAACCAATGAAAGCGCGCGAAAAAAACGCACAAACCACAGCGCCGGAATTCGGAAACCATTCTACTGTCGTTTCTTTCGTACGAACCTCAGTGGAATTTGGGAATCATGGATGATTGAAATCTGCTCCAAAACGGTCCAAAACAAGTCCTGGTCGTTTTAAAAAACAAACAGGAAACGACAAAGCACGACGGAGGACTGTAGAAGCTCAAGGAAAATTTAAACTTAATTGCCTAGCACATTTTATTCTTTTCCGGGGTCAAAATATATTGGATTTATTTGCCTTCCCGTAGGCTGACAAGAGGAAACAGAACCAGAATTATCCGTAATCTATTATTATTATTTTTAATTAGTTTCTATAGTATTGATTTCTCGCACCGAGTGAACGGTGTGGTCCAGAACGTGATTTTCTCTCGTATTGTGCTTGTGGTTTTTTCGCTCTACTGCCAACCGGAAGCTCGGTTTTCAGTCGCTTCCGAGAGTGCATAATATAATGTATGATTCGGGATACTATGGGTAAGACATTGGGACGTCATCAAACGTAATACAATCAGATTTAGATTCGGTCACCAGAAGCCGCAACACGAAATGAAATGACTAGGCAAGAGCCTCAGTTGTATGTCAGAAGATCAGTACTTCTCGGAAACCGGAAATTCCCTAATATAGAAGTACTGATGAAGCTGGTGTAATAATTAGGAGTTGTCTTAGGCGTAGTTGTATTTTTTTGTTTTTTTCTTTCTTCTATTTTTTTTCTTTCTTTTCTATCTTTTTTTAATTGGTGCACTGATAGCGGGAAAAGAATGATCTCGCAAGGCCTCGGCTAAGGGAAAGCTTCTATATTCAATTGTTGTATGTGCAAATGCCAACCCAGGAGCTACAAAACGGAGGTGGGGGGAGGGGTAGATACTAAAATCAATATGAGAATATAAAAATGACAAGGGTATTATACCTCCCCAGACGAACTTTCTCCGCTCCTTCTAGATCTGCCACTGGTGTGCAAAGCATCAAAGCATCAAAGCTACAAACGCTTCATCAGTGATCAATATCGTTCAACGTCCGGTCACCTAACCATGCATATCGTCAAAAGAAATACCTATTTTTATCACGATTATTTTAAACTCAAAATACTTTCTGAATTCCTACTACTATTATTAATAATAATAATCTTGATACTAAGTTAGATATCTTGACCATAACTTTTTGTTTTTCTTAATGTTTTTCTTTTTTTAAGAAGTTTTCAAAGTGCAGAACTTGTTTAATTAAAAATATATAAATAACTCAATACTTGAAGCCTTGCGCATACTTCGTATATGGTCAACACTGCACAATGATATATAGAATATATAGAATAGTTTACTATGATATTAGCGCTAATTGTCACCAAAGATAATGGAATGTTAATCAGGCATAAATAGCTAACTAAAATGGAGCACCGACTTAGTATTTCAGACCACAAGTGTTTTTCTCGAATCGCTTGAGTGACTGGCTGTAAGATTTTAAGAGCTTTACGTAAAGCTTTCAGAATATAAATAGCTGTTAAATGCATCCATTAGTTGAAAGATAACCATGTTCTTGATGTCCCGACTTTCATCGCGTGTTATAAAAGCATTAGGAAGCATTGAAAACCGATGAGACGTTAGACAAAGGAAAACGGAAAAGATTACCCGAAATCTTTATTCTTCTTAAGCGAGAACGCCTCAATTCTTAGCTAACCCCTCCTAGAGCATTGAGGACACGGCGCATAACTCTAATCATTTCCGTGCGGGGGTGTTTGTCGTGCGTATGATCTTAAATTATATCACCCCTACGTCATTATATATCTCTGTGCAAGTTAGAGAGCATCATTCAATCTAGCCACGAACATCACAACTCTGCTGTCTCATAACTTGGTGACTTTACACACAAACATTATAACTGATTTTGAAGATTAATTCCACTAAAATGGCGTACATATCTGCTCTTCAAATGTATGTATATAAATAGTTTATATTTGTACAACATAAGTTAATTCAATTCGTAGATATTTATGTATATATTTCAGTAACTTTATGTGGCTTAGGCTTGGCTTATTCATACAGTATTCACTATTTTACGGGCAAAAAAATATTTAAGTACAAAAGTTAAACCGTTGAATCCTTGGATATTTAGGATGTCAGTGTTATGATGTAGTTACATCATTAGATTAAAGGATGTTGTTATGGACATGTGGAAGATTTCTATATTAATTTGAATTCTGGAGTCAAACACTGATAAATGTTTTGCTTTTTTCTTTAGACTGGATCCCACAATAGCATTCCCGGTCGCTCTACGACCCAGCGCTTTTGAACATAGCAGATTTATCGACAAAATGCAACCAGTTCATACAAGAGTTAAAAAGGAAAAGTACATCGAATCGCCGTACCATGAAGAACTCTTTCCTGCAGGTTAGTGGCAAAGGTCTTGAAAACAAAACATTTTTACACAATACAAACTACACAGCGTACTTTATAAAGAAACAGAACAAGGAGGGTTTCTAAATCTCGCGAACTAGAGTACTCACGAAAAATTTCTAATGGAAAATTCGAATTGGAATTTCGAAGTTGATTTTAACGGAGGATGAAACTGACCGGAGAAAAAATTAGAAGCACAGGAGAGAACCAACAAGCAATTCTACACAAATATTATGGTGTTCAAACTCAATTCCAGATTTGAGAGAAGATGTTGTATTTTTTTGTAGTCATTTTGACCATATTTCCGCTTACCGTTGTTTCCTTGTGTCACGTTTAAAATCACAAGATGAACAGGAAATGACTAAGAGTCCACATTGAATGATGTAATGAACTGTTTAATCATTATTGGAAGTGTAACAAATCACAAGCCATTACATAATACGAATTCTTTTCTATTTAGAAAATTTTAAAACTGAAATCAAGACGATCGATTCATTCCGCCGCTCGTAGTAATAAGATATTTTTTTCTAAATAAATGATTTTGAAAAAAAACATTTTTTTTTCAAGCCACGCTGAGAATTAAGCTTATCTTTTCTCCAAGACACTAGACCGAAATTTCTTGATTTTTCTTATCTTGTTATGGATCGCTCACTGATGATCAAAATGCTAAGCCTAGACTCAACCAGGATGGCTGAATCAGATAGCATGAGATAAGCCATGTAGAACAGAGTCCACTTAAACAAGACTAGCTCTATTACGTCACTAGCGGTACCCCGCGGATTCAGTAAACAATCCTTGGGAATTTGTACAAAGTACAAACTCGAGATTCTAGTTTTTTTAGAACTTGTTTACTGTCCCTTTTCTTGGATCGGTATTTTCCTAAGTCTTGATTCAAGGCCACACAGCAAGGGCCAAAAGTTCTTTACCTAAGCGCGGTAGTAGCAATAGTGCCATCACTTGACACCTCACTAATGTCTGGCTCGAAATGTCATTGTACGTATAAGCGGGATTATTCATAGGAGTGACCTTAGTAGTCTCAAAATGTCCGTTCTCCACCTTTATAATAATAGGTTTTGGTTTATAATCCAATATATACGAGATAATGGAACCTATACGAGAACAGAGGCTGGTATTATACGTCGTAGCACATATACCACGAGACATACATCATTGAGGACACATAAGGAACTTTGTATTTTGGGCTGAGTTTATTTTTGGAAACGCTCAACGCCCGTCAGCCGTAAATAGGGAAACGAACCTTGAAACAGCTAAGAGCATGCAACGGATCACGCGAGATGACGTCAATACAACATCCATGGGTGAGGAGAGGAAGGGAAGGGAACTTAGGAATGCTTAGTAACGATTTTCAAGAAATGAAGAATTTATTGCCTTACATCAATCTCATCCCCTCTTGATCAGCGCTGACCAAGAGGAAGCTATATAGACCCCTTGTAGCACGTCGGAATGCTGCTCAATATGAAGGGCAAAACGATAGGTTCCAATTCTCAGGAGATTAAAATTCTTTTGTTTTACCCTCAAGTTGAGCTCTGACGTCACGTGCAAGGGGTCTACACCAGGAGCTAATAACCTTGACATTAGGAAGAAATTCAAATGCGGCCAGATACTGCTCGTATTTTTCCAACCATGCTGCTTGACGTTGTCCCCCCTCCCCTCCCTCCACAGGGAAATTTCATTCTCTTTTGTTTCTGACCACAATAGGCCTTTTTCTCAGGGTTGCGCACTCGACCAAATCTAAGAAACTCGACATGACGCGCCATGATTCCAAAGCACGAGTTTTAAGATTAAAATCAGCAAAGAATTTTTGATAATTAAAATGGTTACAAAAATCTTGAAATTCGTCTGCGTCGGTCCTGTGACCCTTTCAGTTTACTTGTGCGACCTTCAGAAACAGGATTTGTAGAAGCGAAAAAAGCACTTCCGTCCGCTTACAAATATTAACAAATTGATAAAACAAATATCCGTCAAAATTCACGGAAATAATATCATATTGGCGCGATAAAATCATACCCGATAAAGTTTTACGTGATCTTTTTTATCTCGTTTTCATAACAGTCATCACTTTGCTCTGCAAAACTTTTCTTTTCCTTTCCTTCCTTATCTAAGGCATTGACAATCACTATTCCTGGTTATATCGAGGTTTATCAACTATAAACACCCTATCTAGCCAATTAGAACGCACGTTATATCTTTATTATTTTATAAAAATAAAGTCAAACTTTGATATAAATTTCAAATGAAGCGAATTTTCTAACAGATTCAAAGCTTGTTGCAGGATTCCTCGAAGTAGCAACGGTTACTATGGCTTCAAATTTTCACACAATAGACAGTAATTTTTTACCTTTTAGCTCAAAAGGTCAGGTAGATGTTCGTCTGACCCGTCTGTCAACGAAACTTAAATTCTAGTGATAGATATTTATTACTATGAACCTAACTATGGTTATAGCAGGAACAAGAATAACGAAGGAAAAAATTAATCAAGCGCGAATTCCCGCATCCTCAGGCTTTGTGTATACACCTCCGTCTATCATTGGAGTCGCGGCTGCCAGAGTGTCGTCTGTGTCTTGTACAACACATTTTAAATAGAAGAAAATAGAAAAGATAGGATTTTGAATACCCATGTAGAAAGAGCTTTAATTAATCCATAATTTTTTTTCCCCGACAGCAGATCCCCGACTCTGGAGTAGAGAAGACGTCGCAAGGTGGTTACGATGGATGTCGGAGGCCTACAACCTAGAGAACGTAAAACCGGATCGTTTCGAGATGAATGGCAAAGGACTGTGTCTTATGACCATGGATATGTTCGTCTATCGTGTGCCTGAAGGTGGGAAACTCTTGTATACTGACTTCCAACGACGTCTGCGCCTTGCTGTGGGATCGTCCAGTTAGGAAACAACACAACAACTGTACAGTAGGAAAAGATACTTGGAAAGAAAAATACTGGATTGGTTTTATTGTGCGTGTGCTTTAAGGAAAATTCATTGCAAAGTTTGTTTTTAGCGAAGATGGCTCGTTTTGTGTTTTGCAAGAAAAGGTTAGCAAATGCGCTAAGGCTAGCGAAGAAACGAGGCAGGAATCCAAGCAGAATTCCTTACAAAGAAAGACGAAAATATTGAAATGTGGCAACAACCGCCTTGGTTAGTGAACGATGCCAGAACTGTACGAGAAGTTGCTCTCTCGCTTAGTATGAGTGGAATCGTTGGTCTCATCAGAAGGGGCGTAACATCTCAGGTGCAATGGTACTGACCTCGATAATGTCCCTGTGTCGTGTCCCCAGCTACAGGGGCCAAATACAACTACCTCAAAAGGGACTCAAGGCTTCCACACACGAGAGAAGCAGGAACTACCTCGATACTGTTCCTAGACAACAAGAATATACGTATGGTTCATACCCCATGCATGGCCGTGACAGACAGACAGACAACAGGACATTGGATGCATTCCTCGCTAGCATTCTCAAATTATATCTAATAATATATATGGTCAAAGAACAAAAAAGACTATTTAACTTTAAGAACCCATTTTTGAAAAGCACCCAAGCATCTATAGATTCTGATTGAGTAGGAGATTGATGTGCAATGGCTAACGCCATGGACAAGAACAAAAACAGGTCATTGCAGTAACTAAAGAATCATGGAGTCCAAGTGCGACGGGTTGGTACTCAAATTTTGTTGCAAGCGATTTTAAAATCTGCGGTTACTGAATCTAGCGTCTTCAGTCATTACCACCTATAAGAATGACCGAGAGTTCAAGCCATTACTAGGCTATATATGTCTAACTGTATGATTACAAATAAGACAGATCTCATTATTCATTCATAGGACAGATATTTGCCAGTACGTTTTGTTTCATCTTTTGTGTGTAAATAATGCATTCGTAAGAGAAAAATCGCATAAAGCGTGTAAATAAATAGTTTATGAAGAAATATGTTTGTTTTAGAAGTCGCAAAGTGGGAGGAAAAATTGTGTTTATCGCTAGTTATCACCGCAAGTATAGGAATGGCGCTGCTCAATGAGGTTGAACTGAAAGCAATGTGGGGGGTGGGGTAGTTGGTGACTGTGTTTGCCTCTAGTCACCACCGCAAGTATAGGAATGGCGCAGCTCAATGAGGTTGAACTGAAAGCAATGTGGGGGGTGGGGTAGGGGGTGACTGTGTTTACCTTTAGTCACCACCGCAAGTACAGGGGTGGAGGTCTAACTGAAAGCAGTGGGAGAAGGTGGGGGATAAAAACGGTGGCATTCAACACGATTACACCAATATTATTGGTTCCTTTCATCATGAGCAATGAGCTGTTTTTTTTAGAGGTTTCTGTCAATCAAATGTTACATGATCCAATCGCGTTTACTTTCAAAAAAAACCTCAAAATTTTATCAATACCCTGGAACAACCTTTGATCTCGTCAAACGCTAACAGTTATGATGATTAAGTAAAGAATGCGAAGTTAGTAAAAGCACCATTTTCTCGACATACTAGCTCAAACTCAGGATATGACTTCCAACCTGATAAACTTATCAGGTAAAAAGAGTGATTTCTCTCTGCGCCTCATTTTAAGGAATTTTCTCGAAGAGTGACAGTGCGCGCCCATTATCGCCTACGCCTACCACCCTGTACTTTACTTTAACAGTGATAACTCTAATCATTGATATCATCTAGAACACGAAATGCGCGCGCCCCTTCACCTCTGCGCCTCATTTCAACGATATCATAGCTGATCATAGATTCATTTCTAGAAGACCAAATGTGCGCGCCCTACCGCACATCCAAACAATATCAAAAATAAAACCATTTCGAGAATCTTCTTGTTTTTTTTATTACAAACATTTTATGTTAACAAGAAAATTCTATTCCTTGGTTCCACTTAAGGACAACATTTTTACTTTTTGTCCGGCAACAGATTATATACAGGAGTATACTGTGCATACACCATGGATGTTGTTAATACACATCTATGATCAATACACCAGTACCTGAGTCTTATATACGCTAACTTCTTACCATTTTGGTCTTAGAGTCTCATAGCCACTATCTGTTGTACCTAATGTTGCATCTGCAGTTGTCGCAGCCTTGTAGCATTCAATGTCCACTGGTCTAGCCATTGTCTTGTGTTCATATCACTAACCTTGACCCATGGGACAACATACTGGGCGGGCTGTTCCCACCTGTGGCACAAGAGATCATAATATTAATTTATTATTAGAATCATTAATAAGTTTTTATTTAAATGTTGCTCAAGAAAAAACACACGAACATCACCCGAGCTACCCTTGATTTGACAAGCGAAAGAGTTGAAAGTGCTCGGGTAGACAGAGATGACGAGCAAGGACAAAGATTCTAGATTACTCCGTTTCGCGCGCACATCGCACGCACATCGCATGCACATATAACTAAAGTGCTCGCATCGCATAACATAAACAAAAGCTAAACCAAAGGATGCGAAAATGACACTAAATTGGTCAAAATTCTCTGTTGTTTTTTCGTCAATTACTTTAAAATTAATTACAGGGAAAGACCTCCCATCAGCATCCACGCCCATCTAACAACAACCGAGTTTATCAGCTTCATCCGCACCCTACTAACAGCTGTCATTAGTGTTACAAAAGATAAACTGTCTCAGGAGAATGATTACAGTTTACCAGAGGGGTGGAGAGGCGTGGTAATCAAGGTATGATAGGAACTACAAGATATGTACAGTATAATGAACTCTTAATGACAGATATAACCTTGATGACTCGTATCAAATAGTACGGTTCAAAATTTATTATCCAAAACGTTTTGAATTCTGCGCTTTGTTTAGGAAACAGTTTCCCCTTCTTTCAGACTCACTACCTTAGGTAGAGCGAGAAAATGACAAGGTTATAGCACTGAAGAATGAACCGAAGGGTTATGTTATCAAGCATCTGGTCAAACCTCTTGGGTACTCTACAATTCTAATTTAGCGAACCACCTGTGTAACGCTAATCTACAGATCGAATCTACACCTTCTTCTTTGTGTAGTGAATTCAAAGGACTGCGCTTTGCTTCTTGACCGATTTGCGGGAATATACCCTGAGGGAGTCTAATAATTAGTTCCTGTGTATCTTCAGCCATTTTACGCCCTTGGCATGTAACAACAGCTGTTACTATTAGCCTGAATGCAGCCGCTTTGATCTCTTGTCATTTTAGTTTTCCTTTGCAAAACCTAACAGATTAAATTCCAAATCGATCTGTGAGTTAGCCGTGCCCTAACTTAAAACAGCCCAGAGGTTGTTTCAGGGTATCGATAAAATTTCAAGGCTCTTTGTTTCACATTAAGATAAGCAGATGAATCTTGATTCTTCCTTCAGCTGTTATTTTGCTGCTAAGAAACCTTTCACGCCCTTGCGGTTAATCTGTCATGTAATTTGTACAATGTACAGGAACCAATTAATTTCCACAACTTGCCCCTTAGGGTTCCCCTCACTTAGTCTCATACTCGACATATTTTCCTTCCACCTTAACCACAAGGCATACATGAACTATAGATTACATTCTACCTTTGAACTTTCTTGGTTAGCTATCAGCGCTGCGCCTCAGGGGTGATCCCGCCATTTCGCGTTTCCGTTATGCTCAAGTTACGTCACCCAAAAAGAGGCTCTTCTGGGGGCGCATGTCACGTCATACATGTAGCCGCCATGTTGGTTGATCGACAACAAAGCATTCCTCGTTAGCTTCTTTTGTTAGATCAACCAACATCGTGGCTCTTTCATTGTTATTTATATCTAGAGGGATTCATGTGGTTCAACCCAACCTTCTCCACGGAATCTCCTTTGAGATTCGCGGGCTTCCTGTGGTAAGGTAAGGTGCGCATTGCAAGACACCCTCGTTGTGGCATGGCACTGTCACATAATGATTGACAGCAAGTCACAGCGCGCATGGCATGCACATAACACCGTCATAAGCATACCACAGAAGTGTCAGCGTATTTTTTTCATGCACTACAGATAAGTAAAGAAATAATAACACTACATACCATACAATGGCGCAGTCCTTGACCGCAATGCATTTTGACAGGGCCTTAGTAGCCTTGCCTAACCCATCCTGGACATGTGGTAACACATGATTCAGTTCATGGTTATCTTGTTGGCTGACTTCATGTCGCAATGCTGAAACAAAAGATAAAATATCATCGGAAAAATCCTGTAATCTAACCTACTCTTCTCTGTAGGCATTTCTCTTTTTTACTTTCTTTGGTGCTTGGGATCCCTGTGTCATAAAAGAGGGAGGAGGCTTGGAGAGAGGGTGCTCGCTGTCAGTCTTCCTTAGCTTGGTCACATTAATCTATGCACCACAAGTAGCCCACCATAGATAGCCCAGTATTTTTGATTAGGCAAATGAAAGATAAAATACAGTTAGTTGGGAAGTGGGGGGTGGGGGGTGGGGGGAGGAGGGTAGAGAAGATTGTCAACAAACTGAATGGCTGTTTTAAACTAAACAATATTGTATATTGGGGATGGTGGGTGGATGGGGGGGGGGGGGGTGTAGTTGACATGGCTGTCAACATTTTTTGGAAGGCCAGTGAGGAGGAAAAGTAGATGGGTATTGTAGGACATAAATACTCACTGTTTAGGTGACTAACAATCCTCTCTGCAGAATTAGTATCATCTTGTTCAATAATGTCCTGTTGTCTGCTGTTCACAAGAGCTGCCATGTCGTCCACTGAATACATTAAAATAACACTATCATTGAGGGGTGGAAGTAGGAGAGGTTGAGCTCCCTTAACTGCAATCAAACCCCATAAATGACAACTACAAACACCTAGTTAAAAAAAGCCAGTATGAACGTAACTCTTTTTTTCTTGAAACCAAACCTCACATTTCTATTCCTCCTTTTCAAAAAGGGGAATTTAAAATGCAGTCATGGTTATGGTACGGCAAGGTACATTACAGCATGGCAGGTCCATACCATGAGTTTTTCACAGTCAAACAAAATTTGCTCCATCCTTGTACAGTAGGTATATTACAGTCACAATACTTACTTAGATTTCTGAGTTCAACAGTTTTAGGAAGAAGTTCTTCAGGTGCCTAGCAAAACAGATAGGCAATAAGCAGAAAATTCTACAGAATATAATATATACACCAGGAGTAGATCCAGGGATGGGCATGTAGTATACCCATTAGTTTTTTTACCTCAACAGTACTATCCAGCTGTACGAAAAACTAAGCGCGAAAAGGATTGTTGTTGTAATTCAAGCGGCCCTCGCCCGAGTCTTAAAAATCATATATCTCACAGAATTTGAGGAGATGGATCGCAAAGATTTACTTTAATTTTTTTAAACAACACGTATACTTCAACTTTTTTTCTCTAAATTCTTTGAAACGCGTGTTTTTGTATTGGGGAGAGACTTGGAGCAAGGGCCGCTTGGCTAAGCATCGAAGCGTGCTGTGATTGGACGGTTCGTGCGTGGTCCGGACACCTGGATACCTTATAGGATGGGAAATCAAGCTTGTCCAGTATTTGTCCAATAGGTTCCCCTCCTGGTCGGTTCTGTAGATCATCTAGCCGATAGATAGACAAATCATCCATGGGAATCCTAGAACCACTAAATAGAAAGAAAATCACTTTTTTATAATCACCAATCAATAGTCCCCTTCACAGTTCCCTGTGTCATCTTGAAAGGTTGCCATGCCTTTGCATCGAAGTGAGACATGAGGTGACCTGACTTTTCTTATAATCACCAATCAATAGTCCCCTTCATAGTTCCCTGTGTCATCTTGAAAGGTTGCCATGCCTTGGCATTGAAGTGAGACACGAGATGACCTGGCAATGATAGATAGCTTTTTAACACCTTGGACAATAATTATTCACATCTCTATCATTGCCAGGTCACCTCATGACTCGCTTTGTGCAAAGGCATGGCTACCTTTCAAGATGGTCCAGTGAACTGTAAAGACTATTGTAAAGTCCACACCTTTCTCTGTTAGATAAAGTTCATTCTGGTCTTGCTTGGGTACAAAAACAATAGCGAACAAAAGTTGTGTGCCCAAGGTAGACCACAATGCACCTAGTCATCTCAAAAAAGATCCAGTCTCAAATACATTATGAACTATAAATGTTCAAAAAAAGTTGTAATGAAAACATCTTCTGCAAAGCATTCTGGGAATATTTGAGGTTACAGTGGAGAGGAGTGGGATGGGATGGGAGGGTCTTGGTCAAGTGTTGCTTACCTTTCCATGCTAACATGAAGAAGGCGTGTCAATGGTACAGCAGCAAACTTGTCAACATCACATGACACTGCCTTTTGAAGACGAGTTGCCATAACAGCAACATGCGCCTGGTGAGTGCAAACTTTATTTTGCATATAATGCAACAGCTGAGAGTAAAATTGAAATAAACATAATACAAATTAGTGCATCCAACATGGAAGCAGATATCCTAACATGTGTTAGAACATTAAAATGGAACAAGCACTTGATTTTTTGATGAGAGTTTTTTAGTCAGTAGAACACACCTCAAGTTTGTGCTTTTCCAGCCTTGCCTTTGCTGCAAAGTTTTGCTTCACTAGTGCTTGGATAATGGACTGTTTGGATTTCTGGAACAAGAAATAAGGATGAGAGGAGAAAACTGTATTGCACAGCACCACATTGCACAGCACCACACCACACAGCACCACACAGCCCAGCCCAGCCCAGCCCAGCCCAGCCCAGCCCAGCCCAGCCCAGCCCAGCCCAGCCCAGCCCAGCCCAGCCCAGCCCAGCCCAGCCCAGCCCAGCCCAGCCCAGCCCAGCCCAGCCCAGCCCAGCCCAGCCCAGCCCAGCCCAGCCCAGCCCAGCCCAGCCCAGCCCAGCCCAGCACATCACGACACAGCACATCATGACACAGCACAGCACAACACTGGACAACATCACACATCACCCAGACCCACCCCACAGCTCATAGCAGAGCACATCCATTCTCCGTTTCTCCCAATTGCACAAAACTTTCTAGACTGAAGATGAACCCACTTACTGCCAGTTTTTCAAAGTCTTCAATCTTATTGTGTTTGTCTTGGATAGTCTCCAAGGCCAAAAGTCTCTCTCTTCTAGACTGTTCAAGCTCTCCAATGGCTGTTTGTATATAAGATAATGAGGCTTTGGAGGCTGCTAGTTCTAGCTCACAGTGGTAGAGAGATTTGGCTAGATCTACACTTCCAGGCAATCCCCTGTATCTTGAATCCAACCTGTTTTCCATGTCATGGTTTAGTGAAAGCAACTCTTTACGGGCCTTCCAGGACTCATTCATTGCTCTCTCAGCATCTAAAAATCTTTGAAAATGTTGTCCTTGACCTTCCTATAAGGAGAAAAATACCAGTTTATAAGTACTATGCATTTTTTGATAATTATCATCTTATAATAGGACATTAAAAGCATTATGGCATCATTAACATCTTCTACCAGAATCCCTTGCACACTTTCTTTCCTTCAGTTCATTAGCACCAATTGTCTAACTATTACATGAGGAAATACAAATTTGAATATGAAAGAAAATTTGCTAAGTATTCTGGTAGTGCCATGGTCAAATGATGACGCCATCATGCAAGCCTCATATTACAGTGAGGGCACTCGAACTGTGAACACTTTGAGGTTTTTTCATACTTTTTCTCTCCTTTATCCCTTGTGTGAATCGATTGGAAAAATTATTTATTTTGAACAATAAGATCATTTGAGTTCAGTGCTTCATTTTCAGAAGGTTTGAAGCAGTAGAAAGTTCATAAAATAAAAAATACAAAAATATCAAGTGTTCATGGTTCGAGTGTCCTCACTGTAACACACATTGTTTTATAGTGTGCAAGTAAAAGCACTATATTGTTAGGGTGGAAAAACGGGAATTGAATGGGAAAAGGTTTACCATTTTTTTCATATATATAAATCAAATCTTTTTTTTGGGGGGGGGGGGGGGGGGGAGAAAAGAAAGGAAAAAAAAGAAATAATTATAATAAAATGGAAAAAAAAATGAAAACTGACCTCAATTAGCTGATGAACACTTTGCAGTAAGGAAGGAGGCTGGGATGTGTCTGTTAGTGTTCCCCCTTTCTCATACCCAAACCTGATATCGACATATAAAACAGAGTAAGAGAAGCCCAGCTGTGCAACATTGCACAAAATATATCCAATGGGTAAAACCCTATTTGAATTCTATACACTGGATACCGGTAACTCTTATCAGGTGGATAACTTCCAGGTTTATCCAGGCTTCATACAACTGGCTCCTCATGAACAGGTTTATAATTGTGTAACATTTAATTAACAAATAAAACAGCTTTTTCCAGACTCTGTTCAGTAATACTGTAAAACACGCATGATCGAATTGGAATTTAGAAGTTGATTTTTGTGGAGGGAGGAAAACTGGAGAACCTGTAGAAAAACCCTTGAAGCACAGGAGAGAACCAACTAGAAACTCTACTCACATACAACACCGAGCCCAGCAGGACTCGAACTCAGGTAGCCTTGGTGAGAGGCGAGTGCTCTAACCGCTACGCCACACGTGCTTCCCAATAAAATAACCTTCAATCTTTTTTTAAATAGCTGTATTTGAAAAAGGCTAAACTTTTTGATTTGCTTGAAATAGACATACTTGAGTTCTTCAGCATCTTTCTTGAGGTTAATTCTTTCTGTTATCTCTTTTAAGCTTGTGGCTGAATCTTGAGTCGTAACAATTAGTGATGATAAAATATCTTGTGAAGGATTCTGATTAATGATGACCTACATGTATAAGAGAAAAGTCAAAATATTAAATAATAATAATAAAAATCATCATCATCATGATCGTCCTCGTCATCCTCATCATCACCACCACCATCATCATTATCATTAGGGGTATCATCATCATCCTCAACCTTAGATCCAAGTTCATATCATAATTCAGATACTTTACCTCGATTGCTGACCATAGCTGTGCTTTACTTGCAGGTTGAGAAACCTCTGGGTGTCTGTATTGACAGAGATAGTATAATTAAAACCTTGTAAGACAGGCTACTATGTACTATATACTGAGCATTATGAGTATATACTGATGCTAATGATCTAGCTCAACGTTACTGGTCAAAATGACCAGCAAGACAAAGATTTGATTGGACAAGTTCCAATTCGAGCCAGACATTGTTTGATGACTGGTGGTTGTTTCAAGCCCTGCGTGACTATATCTGTGCCTTTGCATTATGCTTGTGTCCGCAGGCTTAAAAGATGAGATTTAACAAATATTAGATACACTGTAAAATTCATAACTGATTCCTTAGCTTACTCATTTTGCTCCACTTCTGATTCACAAAGGGCTTTTAAGTAAGATCCAATAGATTCACAGGCCTCTCGTACTGATCTCTGCAACAATCAATTCATCTTATTTTACATTCTACACCTTCAGGTTAACTGATGGATATTTGCCCTATTCATATCTCTAGAAGAAGAGCAAGAAGCTGGTACAGGAAACATGAGAATGAGGCTAGATGTTAAATTCAAATAGAAACAAATTTGTTGTTGACACTGCTTTGACCATTATAAGTATTAAGTATGCATTATTTTGCAGTTCTTGAAACAGTAAGTGAATGATAATTGTAATAAAATTTTAATGGAACAACTGGCCTCACTTTCATGTTTATTGGTACCACTTCATACCCCTCTTCCAAATATACGAATAAAGTGCATTATGAAACAAAACAGTTGGAATATACACATACAGTGCAAGAAGACTCCAGGACACTTGCCGAGGATCTATCACTCAGGCGTGCAGGAGTACCTAACAGATCTGATCTAGTGTTGTCTCGCTGAACTGTGTAGTAAGTGGTCTCTCCTGTTAATTTCCTGTGAAAATATCAGAAACTATTTATTGATCATCATATATTTTGTAATATATTATTCATTTGAAACAATAAATGATTATTTCAAATAAAAACAGCTTTTTCTGTGCTCCATTCAGTAATCATTTAAAGCATGCAGGAAGTGACATAAGCATGAAATAAGTGTGAAAAGAACAAACAAGCAACTATAGGTCAATCTAGTCAAATTTGTGATCAAGTTCAGGAATCAATTCCAGGTTAGCTAATGACAGGCAAGCCTTTTAACCCCTGACACCATGCACATAATAATGTGCTTTAAAGTGCAACTGAACCCAAATTTCACAACACATTTTTAAAATCTTAAGTACAGTACTTTAAAAGCAACAAGTGAAAACATAAATACCTTTCAAGGTTGCGATGGTTGTCTAGTCTATTCTTTAACTGCGTCGTTAGTTCTTTATATGCTTGTATTATATTAGTACATTGTTTAGAATGTGCTGATAGTAAAGAACCTCGTTTCTGAAGGTCAGATATGTCTTTGGTTGCTGAGCTGTATGCTTGTTCTAAAAATTCAAAAAATATGGTTAACATATCATAATTATTATATGTTTAATCTCAATCTTACCTAAGATTATACATCTGATTGGCTGAGCTTGAATGTCAGTACATTTTCACATACAAATGCTTACAAAATATTTGATTTTATATTTAATGTCATTTCTCCTATAGAGGCTTTGCGCCATCACGTGATTGCAGCCATGACAGGAGGCACAACAATAGAGTTTTTTTCCCCTGGGAAACTGAATTCTTTCTAATGTAAATCATATTAGACCAGTTTCTATTGTTCCTGCCTCCTGTCATGACTGCCATTACGTGACGCTGCAAAGCCTCTATAGTCAACATCATGAGCTGAAAATTCACCATTTCATTTCTGTTGGTCATTTTGACGCAACTGCTCAATTTAAAAAGTAAGGTCACATGGTTTGTTAGTGCAAGTCGTTCATTATTACCTGAGGTCAAGATCTCTTTCTCCAAATGTTTGATTTCCTTCTGAATATGATTTACTCTGCCTCTAATATCTGCTAGTTCTCTGTTGACTTTTTCCGATTCCGATTGAAGCTCTTCTTTCTCGCCAGGTTTAGCTAGCTTGGACTTTTTTACATGGTTATCATGAAGTAATTGTTGGCTGTTTTTTTTTGGTCAAGAAAAATTGTTGGATGCGCCTAATTTTTTAAATTGAAGAAAGGCCTTTCCTAGATCTAATGTTTACTAAAATTGCTATGAATCCAATGTCCTTTTTATGACACCTTGATGACTTCAAACCTTCAAATTTTATCATTTACCCTTAAACAACCTCTGGGCTGATCTAAGTCAGGGCATGGCTAACTCACAGATTGAACCCTGAAACAACCTCTGGGCTGATCTAAGTCAGGGCATGGCTAACTCACAGATTGAACCCTGAAACAACCTCTGGGCTGATCAAAGTCAGGGCATGGCTAACTCACAGATTGAACCCTGAAACAACCTGTGGGCTGATCAAAGTCATGGCATGGCTAACTCACAGATTGAACCCTGAAACAACCTCTGGGCTGATCTAAGTCAGGGCATGGCTAACTCACAGATTGAACCCTGAAACAACCTCTGGGCTGATCTAAGTCAGGGCATGGCTAACTCACAGATTGAACCCTGAAACAACCTCTGGGCTGATCTAAGTCAGGGCATGGCTAACTCACAGATTGAACCCTGAAACAACCTCTGGGCTGATCAAAGTCAGGGCATGGCTAACTCACAGATTGAACCCTGAAACAACCTCTGAGCTGATCTAAGGCAGGGCATGGCTAACTCACAGATCGAACCCTGAAACAACCTCTGAGCTGATCTAAGGCAGGGCATGGCTAACTCACAGATCGAACCCTGAAACAACCTCTGAGCTGATCTAAGGCAGGGCATGGCTAACTCACAGATCGAACCCTGAAACAACCTCTGAGCTGATCTAAGGCAGGGCATGGCTAACTCACAGATTGAACCCTGAAACAACCTCTGGGCTGATCTAAGTCAGGGCATGGCTAACTCACAGATCAAACCCTGAAACAACCTCTGGGCTGATCTAAGTCAGGGCATGGCTAACTCACAGATCAAACCCTGAAACAACCTCTGAGCTGATCTAAGTCAGGGCATGGCTAACTCACAGATTGAACCCTGAAACAACCTCTGGGCTGATCTAAGTCAGGGCATGGCTAACTCACAGATTGAACCCTGAAACAACCTCTGGGCTGATCTAAGTCAGGGCATGGCTAACTCACAGATCAAACCCTGAAACAACCTCTGAGCTGATCTAAGTCAGGGCATGGCTAACTCACAGATCAAACCCTGAAACAACCTCTGAGCTGATCTAAGTCAGGGCATGGCTAACTCACAGATTGAACCCTGAAACAACCTCTGGGCTGATCTAAGTCAGGGCATGGCTAACTCACAGATCAAACCCTGAAACAACCTCTGGGCTGATCTAAGTCAGGGCATGGCTAACTCACAGATCAAACCCTGAAACAACCTCTGAGCTGATCTAAGTCAGGGCATGGCTAACTCACAGATTGAACCCTGAAACAACCTCTGGGCTGATCTAAGTCAGGGCATGGCTAACTCACAGATTGAACCCTGAAACAACCTCTGGGCTGATCTAAGTCAGGGCATGGCTAACTCACAGATCAAACCCTGAAACAACCTCTGGGCTGATCTAAGTCAGGGCATGGCTAACTCACAGATTGAACCCTGAAACAACCTCTGGGCTGATCTAAGTCAGGGCATGGCTAACTCACAGATTGAACCCTGAAACAACCTCTGGGCTGATCTAAGTCAGGGCATGGCTAACTCACAGATCAAACCCTGAAAAAACCTCTGGGCTGATCAAAGTCATGGTAAGACTAAGTCATAGATTGAATTGGAATTTAGCTTGTTAGGTTTTGCGCAGGAAGGAAAACTGGAGAACCTGGAGACAAACCTCCAAAACATTTTAAAAATCATCCCAAAGGATACAGTTTTAAATTTCCTCTGATTTTCTGTGCATTTCTTCAAGTAATAAGAAGAAATAAGTTAATCTCATATACAGATGACAAGACATTCAAGGAGTAATTTTTTATCCAAATATCTGAACATCTGGGCTGATCGAAAAAGGGAAGGAAAAACTAAAATAACATACATAGATTCAAAGTTACCAATTTTTTCATTGCTGATATGATGAAGCTTTGCTACACTTTAATTGGCAATAGACTACTGCCAATCAAGTCAATTGTGAGAGTATGTATAAGCAGTCTTCTCACTCTAATAATCTGTTTGATTGATGGTAGGCTAGCTATTATGCATGTCCATTAACCTGATATTCTTAGATTGCATGATACTCACATGCGCGTGTGAGCATCTTCCTATGTAACATGCGCAATATAGGTTAATAAATTATAATTATTACGTCATTGTGGCTTCTTGGGGGAGCATTGGTGCCATTTAACAAAAGATCTCTCATTAGTATCCATTGTTAACGGCACCAAAATGGCTGTCATGTTTTTGTCTTTTCACACACTTGGGAATCCTTGCAACCGTCAACTACTTCTGTCAATCAGCATGTAGCAGCTCCGAACCTTTGAATCATACCTACAATATATTGCCAAATTATTCTACTTACTGTGCTGACTTGATATATTTGACAACAAACTCCCATACATTCACCATGGAACCTCTAGTCAACCTTCAAAAGAAATTTATAATCTTGTTGTCAATTAAAAAAATCATTAAAATATCACTCATGCATGCAGAGCTTATTCATTACCAAAATTGTTATCAAGAAATTTACGAAATTTTTGGTTAAAAATTAAGAATTGTAACTCTTGTCTCAACTTACATTTTTAGGTCTTGTGAGGTCGGTAAAGGAGTGTTAACGTGCTTTCCTTGAGGTCTAAACCTCATTTCTTCAACAGCCCACTTTCTTAGTTCTTCACAAACATCAAAGCTATCAAAATCTTGTCTCGAACTTACACGAGAATTTTCTTCAAATAAACTCATTTTTAGACGCCGAAACTCGGATTCAAAACAACTAGGATATTGTATTAAAGTTCTAGGTAGGATTTACTGGTTTTATATGGTAAAATTGATTGAAAATTGTGTTTTTTTTTAGATTAAATTTTACTGTTTTTCTTTTTGAAGGAGATAATTTTGGCGCCTCAACACGACTAGTGCCAGGCTCCCCTCATCACATCATATCGAGGCCCCTGATAGAAAGAAAGAAAGAAAGAAAGAAAGAAAGAAAGAAAGAAAGAAAGAAAGAAAGAAAGAAAGAAAGAAAGAAAGAAAGAAAGAAAGAAAGAGAGAGAGAGAGAGAGAAAGAAAGAAAGAAAGAAAGAAAGGAAGAAAGAAAGAAAGAAAGAAAGGAAGGGAGGAAGGAAGGAAGGAAGGAAGGAAGGAAGGAAGGAAGGAAGGAAGGAAGGAAGGAAGGAAGGAAGGAAGGAAGGAAGGAAGGAAGGAAGGAAGAAATATTTAAAAAAAAAACGCTATAACATATAATTTTAAAAAGAGTTTATTTATTTTCAACGTACTTCAGTTGCTATTTCATCAACAGCACAGCATGAAAAAGGAATCAGTGAATAATATTATTTAACCGATCATATTAACGGGAGAAAACGTACAATTCACTGGATATTATTATCAATAGTCCAAGGGCATTTATTAAGTTGATTTAAATCTAACTAGTCGACAAAAGAATGCACTTGACAGTAAGTCATCTCTTATATCTTGGGAGAATCTTGGATGATTGTAACTTCCACGTAGTTGATAGTATATCTCTCTGTACTCTTGAACCGGTACAACTCAAAGGTTAGTCCCTTAGACAGCTTCAGCCTGTCGGAGTACTGCGCCACAATCTTGTGCCCGTCATCAATGGCACAGTAGGCAGATCCGAACATCTCAGTCGGCTTGAACTTCATCTCAAACTGATCTGGGTTGTTTTTGCTGGTAGTCGTGACGAGGTCTCGAGTAGTAACCACGTTGGTATTTGGGTTCGTCAAACGTTTTGCTCGTGATGTACCTTCAACAGCTTTGTAAGGCCCGGACGTGGCATAGTCGTGGTTGGGGTCGAGGAGCTGAATCCCCACAGAAAAACTGCCATCCGAAATCATGAAAGACATGGGATCGCGTGGTTTCTGTGGCTCGGGAAGAATGACACCAGCAACCATCTTGACGGTGATATCAGCGTCGTTTGCCAGTTGTCCTGGGGGTAAGAGTTTAACACGGAAAATGTTATCCCAGTCAGAACTATCGGGGTCGATTGTCAAGTTTAACTCGTCTCCTCCCTTAGAGCAGTTCCATTCATTTGCGTGATTCGGAGCCAGTCAGGGAGCATCAAACGATGGTAAAGGATTTTGCATCCAGAAGACTGTGGTGATGCCATCGTAGCACTGAAGACTTTCAATCAAAAGGTGACTATGGGCTTGTTGTGGTCCTTCTGTTGGTAAGGTTGAGAAAGCTCGTATGAAGGCACAGCTGGTGTGGCTCAACTATTTATACTGTTACTTAATCCATGTTTTTGCGTTCTATTGGTTTTATATAGGCGTGGCTTTATGCCCTCTCTTTAAGACAAACACATATTGGCACTTTTAGTTCATTATGCCAACACGTGCACTGATACCAGAAATACGTTCATATTCACAGTTGCCTTCGTCAATGTAAAGTTCTTGAGTGTACTGTAAGTTAATTGCCTAGCATGGCACCTTCAAACAAATCAACAATTCTGTTTGAAGTATTTTTACTCTAAAAGCAGCCATGAAGCAGTTATGCTCTGTAGTTAGTTACCAACACGCTATAAAATGAGTCAAAGTCACTGGTTTGTGGAAATAATTAGGATGTTCAAGTTTGCGTGAGTTTATTGACACTTGACTGGTTGGAAGTGAGACATGAAACCTTCAGTAGCTATAGCAACCAGCCAAGCAAGCATCATTTCAGGCATTACTATCGATCGACAGCAGTGCTCTATTGGTTTTATATAGGCTTGGCTTTATGCTCTCTATATCACTTTAAGACAAACAGATATTTGCACGTGCACTGACACCAGAAAAACGTTCATATTCACAGTTGGCTGTGCCAATGTAAAATTCTTACATGTACTGTAAGTTCATTGCCTAGCATGGCACCTTCAAACAAATCAACAATTCTGTTTGAAGTATTTTTACTCTAAAAGCAGCCATGAACCAGTTATGCTCTGTAGTTAATTACCAACACGCTATAAAATGAGGCAAAGTCACTGGTTTGTGGAAATAATTAGGATGTTCAAGTTTGCGCGAATTTATTGACACTTGACTGGTTGGAAGTGAGACACGAAACTTTCAGTAGCTATAGCAACTAGTCAAGCAAGCATCATCTGCAAAAGGCGCGGATTCCGTTACTATCAGCAAAAGGAATTCCACGCATTACTATCTTTGAACTGAGTTATATATCAGTAGCTCTAATCGATGTTACGACTAAGGGACGCTGATTTGAGAGCCACTTAAATTCACTCAATGAAATTAGAATTGTTATAAGAGCATAATAATTTAGACATAACTTATTATTGAACCAGTCAAGTGTCAATAAATTCCTGCCGGAAACTTGAGCATCCTAATTATTTCAACAAACCGGTTACTGGCTAACTACAGAGCATAATTCATTTGGTAAACTGATTCATGGCTGCTTTAAAGTAAAATACTTCTTACAAAAGTATTTTTATGAAGGTACACTTAAGAACTTTACATTGGCACAGGCAACTATGTTTTCTGGTATCAGTGCACGTGTTGGCATAATGAACCAAAAATACGTCATAAAGCCAAGCCTATCAAAAACCAATAGAGCACAAAAAACATGCATTAAATAACGGTATAAATAGTTGAGCCACACCAGCTGTGCCTTCATACAAGCTTTCTCAACCTTACCAACAGAAGGACCATATCAAGCCCATTTGATTGAAAGTCTTCAGTGCTACGATGGCATCACCACAGTCTTCTGGATGCAAAATCCTTTACCATCGTTTGATGCTCCCTGACTGGCTCCGTAATCACGCAAATGAATGGAACTGCGCTAAGGGAGGAGACGAGTTAAACCTGACAATCGACACAGACAGTTCTGACTGGGATAACATTTTCCGCGTCAAACTCTTACCCCAAGGACAACTGGCAAACGACGCTGATATCACCGTCAAGATGGTTGTTGGTGTCATTCTTCCCGAGCCACAGAAACCACGCGATCCCATGTCTTTCATGATTTCGGATGACAGTTTTTCTGTGGGGATTCAGCTCCTCGACCCCAACCACGACTATGCCACGTCTGGGCCTTACAAAGCTGTTGAAGGTACATCACGAGCAAAACGTTTGACGAACCCAAATACCAACGTGGTTACTACCCGAGACCTCGTCACAACCACCAGCAGAAACAACCCAGATCAGTTTGAGATGACCTTCAAGCCGACTGAGATGTTCGGATCTGCCTACTGTGCCATTGATGACGGGCACAAGATTGTGGCGCAGTACTCCGACAGGCTGGAGCTGTCTAAGGGACTAACCTTTGAGTTGTACCGGTTCAAGAGTACAGAGAAATATACTATCAACTACGTGGAAGTTACAATCATCCAAGATTCTCCTAAGGTCATTTAAGAAATGACTTACACAAGTGCATCAGTTCTTTTGTTGACTAGCTAGCTTTGAAACAGTATCCATGCAGTATATAGGCCGCGTATTATTGACTGATTGTTTGGCCGCGGTTGAAAAACAAACAACAACAAGTATGGATACCAAATATACTCAGTTTAATTACACATTGTTGTATTGGTTTTAAAAAAAGGAAGAATAATAAAGTTCTATAAAATAAAGGCCTATAGCAGCTCTTTCTTTTTCCTTCCTTCCTTCCTTCCTTCGTTCGAAATTTGTTCCTTCCCGTCCCGAGTTTTCACAACACACTGGTTAAGTTGGATTTTAAAAAATCAGTTTTTTATATACTGTAGAATTGTTATAACTGCATGATAATTTATACGTAAACGGCAAACCCTAATCCATACAGCGCTCACCCTCCACACTTAAAGCCGGGAATATTGATCATGGGACACAAATTTCGCATCGGCAATGCGTAGTCATGGTTGTCTTGTGCATATTATGCTCTTATACCAATTGTAAGAGTTCATATTTTTCAAGTGGCTCGCATCTCAAATCAGCGTCCCTCGTCAGTAATATCGATTAAAGCTACTGATATGAAGTGATAACGACTTCTTAGTATTTGCAATAACTTGATTTGAATGACTCTCTTAAGTTTTCTATTTTCACTTCGATTTTCGGCATACTCGAAAAGTACTGCTGGTGATCGATAGTAAAGCGTGGAATCTACCTTTTGGAGATGATGCTTGCTTGATTGGTTGCCACTGAAGGTTTCATGTCTCACTTCCAACCAGTCAAGTGTCAATAAATTCACGCAAACTTGAGCATCCTAATTATTTCCACAAACCATAGTTAACGGTTGATGGTCCATAACTCTGCTACAGAGCATAATGATTAGTAAACTGGTTCATTGCTGCTTTTAGAGTAAAAATACTTCAAACCTGAGAATTGGTGATTTGTTTGAATGTGCCATGCTAGGCAATGAACTTACAGTACATGTAAGAATTTTACATTGACAAAGGCAACTGTGAATATGAACGTTTTTCTGGTATCAGTGCACGTGTTTGCATAATGAACCAAAAATACAAAGTGCCAAGATGTGTTTTTGTTAACTGAGCATAGAGAGCATAAAGCCAAGCCTACAGTATAAAACCAATAGAGCAAAAAAACATGGAGCACTGAAATATTGCTCAATTACTAATGTGAACATGTTATTTCAAATGCGGACTATAACGACTTTTCTAGGACTTTTTGCATAGGGTCTACTGACATAAACGATTGACAATATTGAATGAGTAGAACTAGCTGTTTCTGATAGAAAGTGAGATGCTGCGATACATAGACCGTAACATAATTACAAAATCTTATACTTTAATGGAATATATGAAGGTACCAAGAAAGGAATAGAATGCATTAATAGAGGCTGTAAAGAGAACAGAATGTATACTTTGTAAATATTATAAAGTCATTTTTCGAACTGTAGGTTTATGATGTATCTTGGAAATCTAGGAAATAGTTGCCATTAGAGTAATCAAAGAATTAAATATCTTTAGAAATGCAAAAGACAACTTTAATATTCTAGACAAATAATAAGATGTTATTTCAATGGACATAATAGAGTTATTCCGCGTTACACGCTTTCGATACCGTAGAGATGTAAATGTGCAAATGAAATCATATAAAGTGTGAAAGGTTTTGTTTTTAAAAACAATAGATAATTCTTTTTGTGTTAAAGTTGATAAATACTATTTAAAGATCAAAAATGAAAGAGAAGAATAAGTAAAAGAAAATGAAAATTCTATAAATTAAAAAAAAAAAAAAAGAAAGTAAATTAGTTGAAAGCGTTTATATAACTAAATAGCGACTATAGCAGCTAATCAATACGATCGCCAAAAGTAATTATTTTCAATGTATTAATAAAGAAACTAAGCAACACCAATTCGTAAACTTCAGTTTGGCTTTTTATTTTGAATGAAACATAGCTCAACATGTACAACATTACGTGTCAGCAGTTTTCTATCGAGGTTCATAGTACTTTAATCCAACGATTTGTACATAAGTCATTCTAATTTCGTTCATGCAATAAACAAAAACTTAGATATTGTCAAGAGAGTGGTGTTATTGTCAAAATCTCAAAATTATAAAGTAGAATGAAGTACGTACTAATATTAGAGCTGCTATTAGTTTATTTACATATCGTCTAATTTATTGTCAAGTTTTTGTAAAATCCCTGTCATTAGGGTTAGGGTGCTTGAAGCCTGTTCGCACATCTTTGTGTGCGCTGTTTGCGCCTCCAAGGCACTTTCTTTAGCAGACTTTTTCTTGCGGGCTGACGGCTGAGTACTTGATGCATCGTCGTCAGAGCCCGAACTGTCGAAGCTAAACGCTGCCAGTTTATCCTGTTTTCGCTCCTCTGGAGACTTTCTCTTGGCGTATCGAAGCTGTTTTCCGGTGAATGTTTCTACTATGCCGACAGACGAAGACTGTGCACTTTCTTCTTCCAAGTCACTTTTACTGACAGAAACAGAGGACTCCTTTGCCGGCTCTTTTGAGGAATGTTTGTTGGTAGACTTATATATCTCAGCCTGCTTCTTTTGAACTTCACCAACTATTCGTTTCAATCTTCGGATTGAAACCGTGTCGTCTCCATCCAAATAGTATTTCACAATTGGCGAATTCACGGGAACGGCCGTTTGTATCTTTATTTTAACTTGATTTAGGACAGCTTGCCAACCTTTGTGTGATACGTTAAAGTACACTTTCATAACCAAGCTGCTTTCTTGCTCTCCTACTTTAATTTTCTGCATCTTTTTCTTTGCTGAGGCACATTCGGTTTCAGTACTAGTAGGACGGTCAACTGTCTCAACGTCAAATGGCCTCCAGAAAGACATGGTGGTACAATTAGGATGACGGTTACTGTGCTGGCTTTTATAGTGTACCTTACAAAGTTTTACAATGCAATTATCACCAATTATCAATACCTACAAAGTATGAATGATCATGATAAAATGTGTTGATTATGTCAGTGTAGCTTTTCGTGAAGGTTTCAATAGTTTCAGGGATCTTTGACACCATTACAATGCTTCGACCTTTGCAGCTTCATGTCCCTTGATTTAACACCGAATTGTCCACACAAAAACATTCGTAAACGCATATTTTTGTGCCCATCCACGCGAAAATGGTCATCATTTACCTATTGTTTTCACAAAGAGGGCTTTTAAAAATATTCTTTTACAGTGAGTAGTTTTCATCGTTCTCGTGTAGACGGAAGGTCTTATCCATTGCATAAGAATATATGCTTTTACGAGCGTTTTCGTCTTCGATCGTCTCCGAGTTGACGGCGGCCTAAGAATTATCTAGGCTAGGTGCACGAAGCAGGAGACAATAGAAATCACAAGGAATCGGATAGTTCGAGCTCCAATTCACAGAAAAACACTGCTTAATCAACACTATATTGCAAACGTAACGCCCCAATATTACACTTTATAAACAAAACTTCAATCCGAAATTGTAACTTGTAGACATGAATATCAGACAGCTACGTTTAGTTCATACATCCATTTCAAATATTTTGCCGGTCGTTTATTTTATTGCCGTTATACCACCACATCCATTGGTAACACCTGATGAGAATCATCACACTCTGTTTATATTGGTCAACATTTTATTCCAGCTAATTCATTTGCTATCCACCACGCCTCCTTTAGTTCCTACAAATCTCACACTAAGGGATCGTCTTTTTCCTGATTTTCATGGTCACGACTTCCAAGGGCGCGATGTTTTTGATATGATCTACCAACAAAGGTACTTGTTCTGGTTAAACACTGGAGAGACTCCTGAGTCTATCTTAAATACTGTATATCAAGTAGGTCCTCATTTAGCTATATTGAATAGGCGTGGACAACTAAGCCGACATATCGGTAGATATAAATTGAATATGGTGAACAGAATGTTACTTGTTTTTATATGGCTTCGAAAATATCCTCACCTTGACACTCTTGCGCTACTTTTTGACGTCAGTCCTCAGACAATACAGGCGTTACTATATCAAGGAATTCTTGTGTTGTGGAGGCACTTTCGACGAATGGTATCCTGGCCAACTGTTCAAGAGTGGAATGCTTTGCGAAACACGTGGGACGAATTTCCAGACGCTCTAGGCAGCATTGACGTGACTCCCCACGAAATAAACATTCCTTCTACAGAACCACAGAGACAATTTTACAACGGACACAGACACTACCACCTTCTAAATACCCAGCTAATTTGTGACAATCAAGGACATATACGTTATCTTCAGGCAGGTTTCTTAGGTAGCACTCACGATTCCCTAACCTTTCGTTTCATGGAACCAATAGGTCCTGGCTTATCCCTAGACTTTCCGGTAAATGCTTTTCTACTTGCTGATAAAGGCTACCCAGATGTCCAACCATTACTTACTCCATTTCGACAAGCGCAAATTCGCAGACTAGGACGAAGAGATCGACGTCGAGCTGTTAACCTTAACAGAGAACTGTCTCGAAAGCGTGTTAAAGTTGAACACATTTTCAAATACCTAAAAGACTACAACTGTGTAGCTGGGATATGGCGACAAGAAAGATGGTTCTTACTTATAGTAGTAGAACTGTGTGTATTTTTAGCAGAAAGGCATATTACCTTATTTGAACAACTATAAGAACAACAATATTGAAACAGCAAATAAGCAAAATATAAACAATAATTTGTGATAATTTGTGACAAGTTAAAATTCAATGATCATTCCGCAGTTCATTAAAAGAAGCAAGCTTGATGATAATATTTACCAGGCAATGACGACCCGTCTCTTCGTGACGAAATTTAATTCATATTCATTTGCTTTTCAATCTCTTTTTTTTTTTTGTTACCACATTTCCTTTTTTTCTGTTTTGTTGACACGCACGTTTTTATTCAACTTTATCGTTGTCGTTTGTTTGTTGCAATTGGCAAGCTTAAGGGCTTGTATCAATCAGGGCCAGAGTATATCAATCATGTTGCGAGTAACATCTGACACCATTTTTGCTATAAGAATTAGTACTTTATAATTTTGAGATTTTGACAATAACACCACTCTCTTGATAATATCTAAGTTTTTGTTTATTGCATGAACGAAATTAGAATGACTTATGTACAAATCGTTGGATTAAAGTACTATGAACCTCGATAGAAAACTGCTGACACGTAATGTTGTACATGTTGAGCTATGTTTCATTCAAAATAAAAAGCCAAACTGAAGTTTACGAATTGGTGTTGCTTAGTTTCTTTATTAATACATTGAAAATAATTACTTTTGGCGATCGTATTGATTAGCTGCTATAGTCGCTATTTAGTTATATAAACGCTTTCAACTAATTTACTTTCTTTTTTTTTTTTTTTAATTTATAGAATTTTCATTTTCTTTTACTTATTCTTCTCTTTCATTTTTGATCTTTAAATAGTATTTATTTACACAAAAAGAATTATCTATTGTTTTTAAAAACAAAACCTTTCACACTTTATATGATTTCATTTGCACATTTACATCTCTACGGTATCGAAAGCGTGTAACGCGGAATAACTCTAATGTATTGTTCAATATTATGAATCACTTAGGCCCGTTTCAAACGCCGCGCTACAGTCGCGCCGAACCAAATAGTTTTCATTTGGCACATGAATAGCGCGACGTCTAAAACAATTAAGTTCGGCACGACGAGGTAGGTGCGACACAAACTTGAGCTCGACCGTGTCAGTCGCTCCGCACGGCAAAAGTTCGACACTGTTTCAAACGTCGAGCTATTCATGTGCCAAACTTAATGCATACATTATTTTTGGAGCAAATATCAGCGGTTGTCCTAGTGAGTATGCGCAATATCTTCACGAGAAGCAAAAACAAGATGGCGACCGACATGCGTTCAAAAATTTATGCGTCAAAATTTGCTATAAAAATGGAGTAAAATACAACATTGATGATGCAGAAACGAGTCAAAATGAAAAGAAAAATATGTTTTTGTTTGTGGTTTCTGGCAAAAATATAGTTTGATAAAGTTTTTTTAAGGATAATATCTTTATTACGCCGTCCAGAAACATCATTACTATTATTGTTAGTTCGATCGCCACGAAAGGCGGAAATAATTGCAATATTTTGATTTTTGAATTTTGCCTTCATGATTATTCGTCGTTTCTTTTTTTTCCTATAGGTTGAAGAAAGTTTCAATGATTCTAGAATATTTCTTAATTACCTACTACAGAGTGTAGTTCGACGTTTAAAACAGCGCCGAACTTAATCATTCGGCGCGACTAGAAGTTCGGCGCGACTGTAGCGCGGCGTTTGAAACGGGCCTTAGATTAATATTAGTCACCCAGGTAAGTGACTGAGTATTGTTCTCTGCCCTAATAAGCGGATTATTTGTTTGTGATTCTGCCCAAATAAGCGAATCATTTGTTTTTGCGGAAATGGAGAACTTGTTGGCGTTTGCCTCCATCGAACATAAAGCTATGTTAGGCAGATAATTTAGAGACAAAGTGTCTGTATCAGGAATAGATCTCTTTTCAAAAGCATCCATATAAAGTTTATCTCCTTCGTCTAGAATTTGATCAACGGTGGTGGCAGTCCACTCTTCGATTGGTAAATTCTGAGCACATAAAATGGCTGAAAAACTAATAAAACAACATTGTCTTCCTCGTGAAATGTCACCAAATCGTTCGTGGCCTTGATGAATGCTTCCAGCAATAAATAAGTGTGCGTTTGACATATCTAAAGTGTCTAAAGAATGTTTACCTTGCTCGATGCGAATACAAAAAACGTGTAGTGGAAGAACGTGCACGTTGTCATTCTCAAGGTCCGAGCAAGCTTCGATGATGCTACGAAAAAAATCAAATTTCCGAACACTGAGCGAGCAGACTCCGAACACCTTCCGAAAAATCTTCTAGGAAATCCTAAAATCCAGATATCACTTGCATATTAAAATCCACCACAGGGATCCCAACGTAAATTGAAGACCGTCGTAATTAGTGTCGCTGCTCGCTGGGGCTCGCAGCAACTAGCCGGTTTATAGAGTCTATTATTAATGTCTTTGTAGGCATTAAAAACTAGAGCCTAGTTTAGAAGAAACTATGAAGGCGGGCACCAAGGTAGCCTGATCGGAAAACAGACGTCCTTTCGCTCTTCGTCCCCACGAAGTCAAATATTGTCTGCTCAAGTGAAAAAATAACGAAGAAATCGCCGGATAGCCAAAAATGTTTTTAGGGGCCTGGACACCAGTCAGTTGTCATAGCAACCATAGTTTGTGCTTTTCGTGTAACATGCTTTGAATACAAGTATACTGCAAAGTTTAAATGAAATTCTTCAAATATATCAAAAATGTCCAGTAAAAATGACCACTTATAACTGTTAAATGATTCTCCTTCTCTGGACATTTGACCAGCCACACTTAGGATTGACAGGTCAAATAATAATAGTCTGGCCCGACAAATGAGCTGCTTATCAAGAGAAAAAAAAGATAAATCAACTGCCTGGCCTATTTGTCAATAAAATAAATTTAAAATCAAGCCCAAAGTTGAGCCGAAAAAGACGTGGATTCCTATACCTTTGAGTTAAAGCCAGCAAAATGCAGCACTCGCCAATCAGATTGCTCAATGAGCTGTCAATCATGATCACTGCTCTGCAAGCGCTTCGCTCGTCATCATCTCTGATCAAGAAAGAAAGAAAGTCAAAATGGCCTCTGTGGGTCCTAAACTGCTAAAAACACGTCTAGATCTCTCATCTTTCACCACGAGATAACCTCGAAGGCAGCCCAAAGGACAATCACACAAGGTAGGATAACTTTTCCATCTATCTTTCCTAATCTTGACAAGAAAAAAGCTACTAAAACTAAACAGTTCAAATTGGATTATTTTAATTGAATCAATTTGATTAATTAGAATTGACTGATGACTAGGTTTGGAATTAATAAGCCGAGTTTTACTATTAAAAATCAATCCTCCTATTTCGTTTAATTCCAAGAAGAAACCTTTCACTGACATTAACAAAATGTCTTTCATGTAAAAGAGTTTAAAGCTTTGGATTACAAGTTCTGTAAGCTTAATTAGTTTTGCGAGTTTGGAAAAAACGCTAACGAACACGCCGTTCGTATTTGTAAGATCAACAAGAAAGATTTTGAGGCGAAAAGTTTAAAAATAACATGTTCTTAGCAAAATAATGTCTACAAAACCATTTCTAAAGAAGATTTCGACAGTTTATAGTTAAATTTAGCTATCGTTTAATAAAATGTTTGTTACAAGACCTTTGTGGGACAGTCCAGCTTTTATAAAGCTTCGTCCTCGCTGTTTCTTGGTCATACTTACATTTCTTAAAGAGATGTAAGCTTATTTCTCAAGAATAACACACGTCCTTTTGACCTTTAACGACTTCTCCTCGCCTTAAATTTTCGAAAAATCATTTCGTTAGGTTTTGAAGGAAAGAGAAATTTTGAAATTTTTGGATTGAAATGGTGTTTTTGATTGATTGTTCAGGTTCTCTGACAATTTGCGAGAAGCACAACTGCTAAAATATTCAGAAAGTCGCCGAACTGATCCAAACTAACATTTGAAATCAAATTGTTTTGTTTTTATAAATATTTTGAAGTTGCTATACCCATACTGAAGTTGAACTGTTCATATTGATGCTAAAATTTAACATTTTCGTAATATTGGAGCGCCGGAAAAAGACTTTCTGATAACTTTACGACGAAACGAGGAGTTTCGCTTGGCGTTTTTATGAATTTAACACTTCTTATACTTGCATAGTTTTTATACCTTGTTTATTTTAGATTTTTTTACAGTTACCTTAATATGAAACCAGTACTATGACTATTTAGTTCACTTACTATGCTGACTTGAGATTTTTTTTGAACGCATACTAGGTTTCGACTATGGCCGAGGAAGTAAACATGGAGCGAATAGAAATTATCGAAGCCGCCAGCACTCTTATTTCATTGAGACGGCACTGTGAGGAACGTATTCGATGGCAGAGATCAAGAAGCACCCTCTTTCCCCCTACTCCTCCAATATTCAACCCCTTCAACTATGGACACATATGGCCTTTCTATAAACCCTTCCCATATGACGTCACAGCATTACCCTTGATGCATCATCATCCGCCCTTCCCGTTTCAAGTCTCACCATATATGGTTGGACCGCCCAGACCTTGGTTTCCCGCCCCACAGGTCTCTTTTCCAAATCCTCTTAGAAACACAGAAGGTCTTGCAGATTCTTTACCTTCAACGCCAATATCCTCGACGCCTCCCAGAACGTCGCGAATACCAGTTGCTATGGAAACTGCTGAAGGCTTATTACATGACGACAATGACGACAGTGGTAAGAATAGAACTTATCTTTTAAGAAAAAACTGAAAACAAAAACCGCGTTTTATATAGGAAAATGTTTAATGATTAACCACAGGGATCCCAATTGATGTTATATCTCGTAAACGTGTCGTTCCAGGTGAACAAGACGAATCCACAACTGTGACAAGCGACAAGTACGATCAGAAAAGAAAAAGGCGAAATCTAACAAAAAGACAACAAGAAATCCTAGAGAAGGCTTACTACTCGACTAAATATCCTCATATAGACGAGAGACTCAGACTCAGCAAAGCTACACAGCTAACAGAGGACAGGATACAGATCTGGTTCCAAAACCGACGTGCTAAAGACAGGCGGATGACGGATGGCATAAAATCTCCACCTCAAAAACCAGCTGAACTTGAAAATAACGAAATCTCGAATCAAGATGGGGCAGTAAACGTTAAAGTCGAAGAAGGGGAGGTTGACGAGGGTACACAGTGCGCACTCGGAGATTATAGTGAATATTGTAGAGAACCAAGCCCTAAAAGAATCAAACAAGAAAAATAACACTGAAGAACTATCAAAAACAAAAGAAACTAACCAATAAGATGAGCACTTTCAAGTCACACGACCAATGTCCGCCATGTTGGACGAAGGCAGTCCGATTTGACCTCCAAAATGGCGGCAAATGATCCCATGATCAGCGGCTTTTATGAATTACATACAACTATCACCTATTTGTATTTGCGAAGTTCGCATTTTAGAACCACATTCGAAGATTTTTATCCTCAGCACCATTTTTTTTATTGATATGAAATAAATAATCATTTTGACACAGCTTTTCGTCTCTAACGATTAATTAATTTTAAAATATTTGCGCATGCCATCACCACTTATTTTTCCCTTTGGAATCTGATATATTCTGTGATGTCGAGGCAAGTGTACGTTTGGGAACACAGAATGCTTTGGAGAAGAAATTGTGAAGCTGCGTGCAGCAGTCTCACTCATATCCAGGATTTTCCATGGGGGGTGTAGTGTGGCGGAACATTCATCATTAACCTCCCACAGAACATATGCAATGGAAGTAACAGTATATATTAAACTGTCAATGGGTACTTGAGTAACAGGTACCCCTGGGGTCAAAGCAGGGGGGTCAAAGATAAGGTCATTATAGCACAGGGAGCCCAATTTAGATAAAAGTTAAAGGTGAAAAAATCGGGGGGAAAATCGCGTTAATTGATAGTTTTTCTTTTTAGAAAAAATGCGAAGAACTCAAGTACATACTAGTCTAATTACAGAAATCAATATATTTATCATGCTACATACATATGATACATAATATAACCTATAACAGAAGAAAAAAATCCCAACAAAGAAAAGAACTACGTGACTTGACCAGCAAGTCTTGTAAACTATTCAATTGTAGAACATTCTGTGTCACGTGCCAAACCCCTGTGAAACAGCTATCCCATAATAATCTTCAACTCTGCTCCACTCTCTATTCAGTCTAGCTATCTGCGCGCTTAGCCAATCAAATTCTTCTTCCGTCCACCTCGCACGTGACATACCACGTGATTAACTTAATGTCAATAAATATATTAATTTTCTATACACTATATATAAATATATTAAATATATAACTATGTATTTACATATTTATCAAACATAAATTTAGATTTACATAGACTTTGATTATTTAAGCGACAATTTTGTTTTGTTTTTTAATTTATTCACATTTTTTACCGATTTTTTGTATGTTCTATGATGCTGATGGCTTCCAGAATGCACTGCAGATCTCCATGGTTCGGTTCCTTGTTCCTCTTCGCCTCATTTCTATCGCCATTCTCCTTTTCGGTATTGTAAGAGGGTCTTGCGCGTTTTTCGAGCCGAGTTGGTTTAACAGTGGTTTGTGTAGACGAGTTGAAGATGTTTCTCTTCGGTGGTTTGACTGGGTGGGCTCCCTGTGGTAGCACACAAGCAGGCTGTTGTGCCATCAATTCATTATTCATTGCTGACGCCCTAAACGTTGGTGACGCAAAAGCTGTTCCCCTAGACCTACCAGCACTTGAACTACTACCCACTCTCTTCTCATTCAGCGCAGGACTAATCGGTGGTGTCAGCGGAATGGATTCAAACGCATGCGCATTCGGATATACCTCAATTTTGTTGTGCAAACCGCTGTTTTGAGGGATCATGGGCTCATACTTCTTAACATGTTCAAAAGACCTCCAATTATTGTCAAAGCTGGGCATTTCTGTTTGATTATTAGGTGGTTTAGGTAGGACTGTTCGTTTGTAAACGGTGGTTCTGTGCCTGTCCATGTTGGTGGAGCCGAGCGGTTTGGCTGTTGATTCGGCCATCTGGCCATTGGACTCATAATGTCGTTTCGATAACTGATGAAGGTGCGGGCTTGTGTGAGTGCTATGCTTTGTGCATGCCAAAGTCTGGTTCTTTGACCCTAGAGTTGAACGCAACTTGTCATTCTCGGTTTTGAACTGGATTATTGCTCGTTGGAGACGAAGGATGTACTGTGATGCCTGTTACAACAAATAATTATATCAGTGCCACATTATCTCAGGACTTGACCACTCACGGATCGTTACGTTGTTACTTCTCCTTTCTCACAGACGTACTCCTGACCCCCCTCTCCCTGCAACATTTCCGTTTCCCCTTCCCTTCTGATAAACTATAGACCCCTTGCAGCACTTCTGAATGCAGCTCAATTTGGAGAACAAAACAAAAGTTTCCAATTCTCAGGAGATCAAAATTCTTTTGTTTTGTCCTCCAAATTGAGTTGCTTGGACGTCACACCAGCTGAGTTGACCTTCAGAACAAACTCAAGGTCAACCAATCAGAATCGAGGATTCGACATCCTGTTTTGATTAGCATTTCCCATTATTCTGCCAAGAGAATTTATGAAACACGAGTTCTTCCTTCTTTAAATTAATCGTAAACGCTAGTCAAACTCATGGCGGAATTATATTTCAATCAACAAGGAAAGTCTACATTGTATACTTGGAAACTGTTTGAAAGATGCTTACCAAAAATAGTGACCCATAATTCCTTTCGGGGAAGGCGATCAACTCAGCTGGTGCAAGGTGTCTATACTATTCCATCTCCTTGACAAAACACTCCTTTCCCCTCCCCCCAAGTCAAAGCACCCTGTCCCTCCCCACCCATCTTACGAAATACAGTAACAGTTTCATTATCAAGCATGAAGAGTCTTATCACCTGCTGAAGAATAGCTGCTTTTGTTTGCTTGCGATCAGACGGGGGGAGAAGCTTCTTCAGCGAGGCGAAACCAGAATTGATGTTCTGCATTCGTCTTCTTTCAATCAAATTGGCATTGAGTCGCTTTGATCTTTCCGAGTCTGACACATAATTCCTGGAAACAGAACGAAGATTCAAACTAAGAAATAAATCCGCAAATAATGAATTTGAGATAAGTTGAAAATTCAATGTGCAAGAAAATGGCACACTTGAACGAAGTCACTTCAAGCTCGCATAAAAAGTATTGAAAAAAAAAATAGTTTTGCCCAATTGCGACAGAAAACTTCGTCGTATTTTTAGAGATTACGATTTTCGACTAATCCAATTTTTTTCAAAGGAAGATTTTCTCATAAACCTCAAATGTTGTAGTTCTTAAAAGCATTCAATGGTTTTTAACTTACGGTTTTTTCTTGAAGTTTGTTCTGGTTGAAGTCGAACTCATCATGACCTTCGGTAACTTTGAAAAGTTCAAAGTATGCGTCCGTTAGACCTCTTCAGCTGGACGAATGGAAACCTTTACCAGTGAGGGAATAAAAACTTTTGTTGAAGAATGAAAAGACATCGAAGTCCTGTCCAAAAGCCTCAGAAATCACATCCCGAATCGACTCGAAGGCGTATAGTTTAAGTTTGAGCGTCTTCGAGAACTTAGAGTGTTCAACTCAGAATGAACTCAGATTTGTCACTGAACTGCTGTTTTGAATGTTTGACAGATTGAGCGAGGAACTGAAATAGTTTTGCAATCCTCCAGAGAGCTTTGTTCTGTGTCCACTTCATTGTTCCTTTCTATTGCGGGGACTTGGGGGAACTCACGCTATAACTCATGCAAATGTCTCGAATTATTCATACGAAATTCAAGAATTTTTTTTTCCAATTATTTGGTCCTGTGCGCATGAACGTCATGGTTCAACACTTCAACACCAATGCGCAACAGCAAAGTAACGCAACACAATGCAAAGCGTTTGAAGTCATGATCAGGGAGAAAATTCCGCGCGCAGCCATTAAAAACAACATTCAACACTTCGTGTATCTTTTGACAAAGCTATCAAAGACCAATGCGCAACAGCAAAATAGCGCAATGAAGAGCGTCCGAGAAAATTGCGCAACCATTACACATGTTCTAAATGTTTGAAAAACTTTGCGATCTACTTCTTATATTTTCCCACCAGTTTCTGGCTTTCGAGCTGCAAGTTGAAACTATTTTCTAACGATTTTTTATAATGCGGGTTTCTCGCGCAGCATCTGTGATTTTCGCGCGCTTTTTGCGATACGACGCAAATTCCACCATTATTTATAACATATATATTTCACATTAGAGGCATGGCACACTGATAATTTTCGCGATGCAAAAGTGTTACTGAATATCTAAATAGGCCATCAAATATAAAACTTGGCAAATAACCGCGTCCCGCATACAACCAAGCTAGTCGAAGATATAGTATTTTGTGCTTTCCATCATTCATGATATCTTTAGATGATGTTTTTTACTAATTTGAACCCAAGTTTCAAGTAGCTGTGGTTCTCCTTCGTTGATCTTGTCCTTGATCATGGCTAGCGTAGTCTTCATGCAGCTCGTGCGCCGCGTGGAGCGAGGATCGGATGAGCCTTGTGACTGCTTCATTAGTTAATTCCGGTCTTTGAAGCGTTTTTTGTTGACTTACTATCTCACTTGTGACGTCTTCGAACACAGACATCTTGAATGAACGGTTCACAAGTGGGGACCTGCAACCGGAATTTAGAACAGAACAGTATTAGTAAGATATGTTGTAGAAAACTGATCGTATTTAGGACTCGTTGAAGACTGCGTCAATAGAGTGAGAAAAGGAAAAAATGGATAGAATAAGAAAAATATAGAACAAAATCAACAAAAAAGAAAATGAATAGGAGAAAAAGACTAAAACTAAAGAGAGAAGTGATGGATCAAGAGGAAAGAATGATTAAAAATGGATGGAACAAAAATAAAAAATATGATCGACAAAAATGATGAAAAAAGGTATTGAACAAAATAATATTAAGATTGAACAAGAAAAAAGTATGGAACAAAAGAGATAAATGAGATAAATGAAACTAAAAAAATGAAAATGTGAAAGAGAAAAATATGTAACAGAATGAAAAAGAAAAAATTACAGTCGCAGGAATGACAAGCCTGGGACTCAGGTAAGCGAATTCTTACTCGAAGCAAGCCACGCTTTTTTCCTTCAATATTTTTATATTAAAACTATCTTAATAAATTATTCATTTATTTCCAATTCTTTATCATTTTGATATCAAAATTATTTTAATTTAATATTTTATTTTGATAATTTAGAAACTGTCAGAGTTCATAAAGAAAGGAAAAGAAAAGGAAAAAATATTTTGATCTTGCGTTTCGTCGAGTGGACTATGACCTCTGCTGCGATCGATGACGTCACAATGACGTCATAGCACGAGTATCTCTATATTATCACCACAGCTGCCGCTGCATTAACGATACAGTCGCTCCATTAAATATTATGATCACTTCATGAAACCGATTACCCCACGTTAAAAACTAAACATCACTAACACCGCACGACTGAATATAAAATTTAAAAAATTTTATCAATAAAAATCTGGTTGTCACGAGGTGAGACGTAGCCAGACTCCTACGCAAACGTTTTTAGGGTCGTCACGTCGTCACGCAACGTTTTTAGGGAAAGAAATGTTGCGTTACCGACGGACGTCTGAACAGGAGGCAAGGTAAGACGAGAGACACCGAAGTAAAAATCCTGAGATCGATCTGGAATATATTTGAAGTTGATTTTGACGAGGAAGAAAAATCAGACCGGAGAAAAAACATCAGGAGAGAAAAAAACACATCGTGACAAGGACTAGACACGTCGGGCATTGATGACCACAGCGATGAAAGGCAGTGCATTGGTAGAGCACACCACCCGTGATTCCGGACGATATGACGTGTGGACGGAAATGACGTCATTCGTCACTCGTTCCACGAGTTTTCAGAATGCGCCTGATTTTCTAATCGTGGAAAACATGTGACGATATTCTTCGTTTGAGTTGCATCCATATTCATGTGGTCCATGTGTCTTCTCATGCGCAAATTTAAACAAAGAAATGATACTCTAGGGAATGACACGTAGTCTAAAATTGGGAAAACATTGCACCATAGCTTAAAAGCATTCCAAGTAAAAAAATATAATACTCAAGGGAATGACACGTGGTCTGAAATGGAAAAACACTACGCCCAAGCTAAAGAGGTCTAATAACTTTTACCCTCGTAAGACAAAAAGGATTATTTTAATAACTGTTGGTGGCGACTGGACACGTATTTCGAGCGGAGTTTCAAAGGAACCAAGTTTGGCTTACCTTGGCACCAAGGTAGGAGAACAAGCTCGGGTTGTGACTTGACAGCTTGAAAGAGCCGCGTCAGACGATTCAAACCTGTCCACAGAGATAGTGGGGTAGACCCTTCGCAGGCTTCTCCGCCTTCCTAACAGCTTTAGGAGACTACGACGAAACCTTAAGGGGGAAAAAAATCGATTTAGTAAGGAAGACAGAAGAATTGCAAGAAGTGATTTATATTTATAAGATTTTTTTGTAGCAACTCTTAATAAATCGCGAGTCGCTTCAATTTCGACCTCTATATTTCAAGCCTTTTCCTTCTCTCCTTTTCCCTTGCTTTCTTCCCTCTTCTTTTTCTTTCTCTCTTTTTTCTCTCTTTCCAAACCTTCTTTTGGTAAAAACAGTCACAATGACAAAAGGTAAGACGTTCTTAACGGTTGTAAACTGACTACTCATTATCGAAGCAGATCAGGCGCGGAAACACGTTGCAATATTGTAGGCAATTTCGCTGAAATAGCGGGATCGTTTTCAACTTCAGCAACATTACGTGCAACAAATTGCGTCGTCTTACATGCCTCGCAATTGCCTGCAACATTGCGCACAATGTTCCACCGCGTGTCCGTAGCTTTCTTGTCCAACCAATACACTCACTCACTCACCTCTTGTTCATTGCTGTAAACACCATAGGGCTGTAAACTACAGAAATGCTCACAAATAACCAAGGAAGTACCGCCAACTCGGTAGTTTTGGTTCTTCTAACAGCGAAAAGAGTAGAGAATCCACCGATCCAATACGGCAACCAGAGGATAAAGTAAAGCGACAAGACCACAGCCGTCAGTTTCCCCGCCGCGATGTAAAGAGCCCGTGTGCGAATTTGCTGCATGGTGTAGGTAGCGGCAACGTGGTGGTCATCCCTGGATACGTACCGAGATGTTTTAATGCAGTACAAACAGGAAACAACGAGGGGAATAACAAACGAGACGAAGGCTACAACAACAAGATATGAAGCGTCGAGGAAAGACTCAGCGCGCCAGTTTACTGTACAAAATGGACCTTCTGGAACAACGGAGTTCCAGCCAAACGAAGTAGGAATGAAAATCAGAAAACCAAACAGCCAGATGATGGCAAATTTTCGGATGCTTGCCAAAAGATTTTGCTCGTGATGGCCGTTGTCTTGATTTATGACCGAGTGGTAAATCTTCACGCTCATTGACGCTAACGTAACGATCATCACAGTGCTACATGCAAAGGAAATCATCCCAGTAACATAACATGATGTTTGCCCAAGCGATGCCCAACCTTTCTGGACACTTGCGGCGAATACTAGTGGGAATTGAAGCAGTAAACAAAGAAAGTTCGATAAACAGACATTGAAAAGATACGGTGTAAGTTCCCTGGACTTGTGTTCATGATGGATGAGTACCTTCAGACTGAGAAACTGCATTGGTGCACCAAGGACAAAGAGAACACCGATACTGACTGAGTAGAATGTAGATATGTTTTGGTCAAATGTGCTGTCTATCTCACTCATTCTAAACGAGTATGAAGGGGAAAAAAAACGGTCTTTCGTAACCAGATTTTAAGTGCCAAATCCTGTGTCTCAGTGGTTTCTTTCAGAAAAACTTCGCTGAGAGAATTGCGAGTTATGTTTCTGAGTTACTGAATAGTTGAAATAATCCTGATAATACGAACTGATATCTTCTGAAGTTGAAAACTTAGTACAATTCTCTCATGCAGTCGTATATTGAACCAAAAGCCAGTTGAGCACAAAGTGTAAATACAAAGGATTCCAAAGAAGCTAGCAGATCAAGACTTACCGCCTTGGAAATATAACTTCTGTTTTCGCGATGATTTTAGAAATATCTTTGTTCGTTGGCGCCCGTCGTCTAAATAAGGCAACAACCAGGATAGCGCGAGTTATATTACACGATAAATATCAAGGGGTTTAGAGCCATCAAGCTGAGTTTTTAGTTTAAGCTATTAAAAAAACGCCTACGGAATAATCTTAATCAGTATCAAAAATCGCAAATGGAGAGCTTGAAAACCATAGCGAAAGAAAAACACGTATGTATTTTGTGACTTTCTTTAATGATCTCTAGAGTGATATGTAGGCCGGGTACACGATATGAAAAGAAGTGAAACTACTGTATTTTTCTGCTGATATTTCCTTCGCTCGGATGTCAAAAGACTTACTAATTTTCATTTTAATGGTTCTCAACCTTTATAAAGTTATTTAAACGTACTAAGCCAAACTTTTTTTATTTTACCGTATTTTTCGTTTTTTTCTTTATAGAAACTTCCGATTTAAAAAAATTTTTATTAAACTATCTATATTTTTAATTATTGTCTCTGAAGTTGTTTAATTTCGCTAATTTCATTCGTCTAAAATTTAGACTCGTTTCAAACTTGTTTTTCTTATCGTTTATTTTTCCTTTTTTTTTTCAAATCTTGCTTGACAAACTGACCAGCATTTTTCATTTGTTACTTTTTCGACCCGCAAATCCTCTATTATTTGGTAAATCGACGTTTTTATAAAATATAAAAATATAGACATAAAAGGCACGATATCCGCCCGTTCAGCAACCGTCAAAATGATAAACATCTAAGGGATTGACTTACTGAGTATTTTTTCAATTTAAAAGTTATTTATCCATGACTTCTTTCTTGCCTTTGAACTCTGTATTTTTTCCTGCGAGTCCATGAGAAAGATGTTTAGAAAGGTTTCACGTCCTTATTTCTTAATTGATCTAACTACATTGCTTTTTTCATCTCCATGGTTGCACATTCATTCATACCACAGATAGAAATAAAAGGTGAAAATATAAACGGGGGGAAATCAACTTCAATTATTTTCTTAAAATTCAAGATCACGATCACTTCCTACATAACACGAGTGAAAAAAAAATCAATAAAAAAACGCACTAGAAAATTTGTTCACGCCTTTGTTTTCCTATATAATTTCCCTTGTTATTCTATGCTATCATAATTCATTAATCTTATCACCCCTTAAGCTTTACTCTATCAATTGTTTATCCATTTGTTCCTTCATCCAATTATTTATCTATCTGTTTGTTTGTTCGTTCGTTCCTGAACTTCACCCGAAACCAAAAAATACAAGAGAACATATTTATGCTCTCTTGAAAAATCCCATATCAGCACATTATCTTATGAAAATTCTCAAGCAGTTAAGGTTTGATGCTAATAGTAAAATCTCTGCGGAAAAGAGCTTTACTTTCAAACCTGGTTCATACGAGCAACGCAAGTCCAAACGCAAGACCAAAAATATTTTTGAATGTAAACAAGCCCTACTGCGCATGCGTATATTAATTTTCTTGCACTTGCGTTGCTCGTGTGAACCAGGGTTTTAACACTGGGATTTTTTCCCTATTTTTATAGTCCAGTGAAGACTTCAAAACGTGCCTTATATTTAGATGTTTTAATGTGCTTACGGTCCAATCGAAGAATCAGGAATCTATGTAACGTGCTCTCATCTAAGACAAGCAAAATGAACAGATATACTTCGTACCTTGAGAGAAAAACAATAAATGTTTTTTAATGTTCTTTGACACCTTTTCACAGTTTAATTCTAAAAAAAGAACCGTAGAACATTCGTAGAGTCCTAGCTCCAACAAAATGAATAATGACTTTCATTTATAAAAAATATCTAAAAACGTGAGCGGAATCAAAGATGGTGTAGTGGTAGTCTCTCGCTATTTATGTGGTTTGTTTTGATGGAAAGAATGATCAAAATTAAGTTTAAATGCAAAATTTAACGCAGGTTCCGTGATTGCTTTAGTACAATTCAAAAAAAAAAAAAAAAAAAAAAAAAAAAAAAAAAAAACAACCTTCCTGTATACGTCATGCAGAAATTATGACACTTTATTCGGTACGAATAAAGCCTACGCCTCCCTTTCTTATTGGGTCTCGGATGACACCAATTACGCTATTCCAGTAGAATCAGTCGTATTGTTTTTTCCACTGGACGTGATACAAGCTGTCCCTTTCACATCAAGATAACCAATAGTATTCCTGGATTTTATGTGAAAACTGTATTTCGTCAGTTCCATCGCCTCGTCTAGCAGCCAGAGGTCACATCCTCAGTTGTTCAAGGAGTTATAAAACGTCCAGCATTGCCGGTTCGTCCTATTACCTTTCGTAAGGAGATCTCTAATTTTCGAGTCCAATGGCTATATTTATGGACAACGTCTGGTAAGCTTGCAAGAAACGAACTTGAACAAGTATTAAGAGCTGTGCTTGTAGCATTATCGACGACGGCCGAAAGCTTGTAAGAGATTGCCACTCGAATTCTAAAGCCATGACAGTTCAATTTAGTGATGAGGGATATTTAGTATACGCGATCATGGTAATCTTCATGCTTCTCCTGGGAGTTACGTCGCAGATCGTCGCATTTTTCGTATTCACTCGAAAAAAATTCCGCCAAATGACTTTGAACAAACTCTTCCTCAACATAGTTATTGCCAACCTCATCATGATCGTATGGGAATTCCCCCTGATTATGGTGTCAGCTTTCCACAAGAAGTGGCTGTTTGGCCGTGTGGGATGCATTGCTACGGGCGCCCAAGTAACAGTAACATCCATCACCATGATCATTACCCTCGTCACCATCGAAGCCAAGATCATTTACTTCATAAACATGTCGGAAGTTCACGTCCTCAGCAAGCTCTTCGGCCCGTTAGAGGAGAATCTAATTGTGCTATTAACTTGGACTTATGCTGGATTCTGTATGCTACCAGCTGTTACAGGATGGAGCGAGATCACACTAGAACCTGGTGGAATTAATTGCGCGCCGAATTGGACGGCTCGAGCTCCCAAAGACGTCGCATATCTCGCTCTGTTGACAGTACTTGCTTTTGTTTTCCCTGTGAGCATACAGGTACGCAGTTTCATGAAGCTATGGAAGCGTTCGTATCAGCAGGTGGAAAGTACCTCGTCGACACTTGTCTTGAGGAACAGAGCTACATACAGGTAACATACTGATAGTTCATTATGTTAAAAATTAAATCAAGTTAAAAATGAAAAAATGAAAAGATAAAGAAAAAAATGAAAAAAAAATGAAAAAATGAAAAATGAGAAAAATTATTTGGTGGTTGGGAAATGTTTTAGTTACACATAAATTGGATTTTCACCTTATTGCCAACATTTTATCAATGCTTCTTCTAAGTTTCACATATTATTACAGCGAAAACTTTTGCCAACAACAACATGTTTTTTCTCAGACAAACCGCGGTCTTCACGTTTGGCGTCGAGATCATTTAAATCGTAGCCTGATTTGAAATTTACATGTCTCATTTCAGCCATTTTTTGTAAGATTCAAAACAAACTTGAAAAAAATGCACATTTTTATATATTGACACAAATCCACACGTAGGATACCATATGGGAATTATATTGGAAAACAAAGACGCGCGCGAAAAAAAAAATGTTCTAGTGCATTTTTTACGGATTTATTTTGCTCGCTCGTATTATAGAGGACATTATGTTGAGCTTGAATTAAAAAAATAATAATTAAAGTTGATTTTTCCCGATTTTTTTCCACCTTTTACTTTTATCTGAATTGGGCTCCCTGTGGTTTGACTGTAAGTCGATTTGTTGTTTTGTAGGTCAAAGAGTCGAATGGTGATGGCTTCAACTATCACTTTCAGTTTACTCTGGCTTCCCTACTGTATCTGTAGTATCATCACAATAGCAGGAAAAGCTTACTTGATCGAAAATGATGCCGCGATCATACCCGCCCTGGTGGCAAAGTGTAGCTGCATCTTCAGCCCCATCGTGTACGCATTAGTGAGTCGCAGGTAAGGGGGGGGGGGGTCATCATCTTCTTACTATCGCTGTAGACACCGTATATAGAAAAGGGGCTCAAACGTAATTATAAATGAAATATATGGACATACCCAAAAGTGCATGGATTGGCTAGTCCCCAAAACAACACTAGCCCGCCAAGCCACTGGCACTTAACGGGATAAACAGGAATAACCTGCTATAACCACTGAGATAAAACCTGTTTAAAGCAGGAAAAACCTTGTTTTTTTATCTCTCTTTCAAAACGGAAAGACTTAATCAATGAATTTTCTTAGAAAACTTGTCATTTATAGATCCTTGTTAGGGAAGTCAAAAACAAAATTAAAATACTTTTTTAGATAAATTTTCAAAACAACGCAAATAAGGGATAAAAAACGAGATGCGCAGTAGCAAGGTTCCGGAACTACCTTAAGTCACCTGAAAACCAAGCCAATAAACACGTCAACGAAACCAAATTTAAGCCTCTATTATTCTTGGAAGTTTTATTGTTGTTCTACTCTAAACATTTGGAGTATTTCAATTGAAAGACAACGGAAGTTCTACACCTTCATGAGAAAACCGAATAATCAAAAAACATTTTTACCATGAACTTACATGAGGCGCCGGTTTAGTAAAAGCTGTCCCCTTGTGCGTTATTGATTAACAAATTGGTACATAACTTTTTATAAAATTAAATGCTTTGAAACCCTGCTCAACTAGAAGAATGATGTCTATTCGTTTTCCGTCTAATTTCCAACACTTTTTCCTTTTCTTTCTCTTGTCTTTTTTTTCTAGATTCCGGAGAGAGTTTCTGAGCGTTCTGTTTTGTGGATTCCTGTTTTCAACCAATCAACAAAGATCTTTGTTGATAAGACGACCTGGTGTTGTCATAGATACCAAATGCTAAGCACCTGCTCGAATGGTTGATTGCGCAAACGAGATTATAGAGCAGCTTGAGATAATAGCGCCCTAACCTGACCCGACCGACAATCAGTTATCTTATTCTGGTATTATACGTGGCAGACAAAGCTTATCGGTAAGCGAGCTTAAAGATTATATATTAACAGCCGCTGCTATGCCACGATAACTGGGTGCTCTCTTTCCGGGGGGGGGGGGGGGGGCTAGTTCAATACAGGAGTAGGGGGTAGGGGGTAGGGGTAGTATATTTACAGGGTTGAGCTAAAAAAAACGTTGAGCAACCATTTGTAGAGTTACGTAAAAAGATACCATATATCGATGGACACAAAACTGCCAACTCAATAATGAATGAAGATTCAAATTGAGGCGGCACCGCCATTTTACGTGGTTATCTTAGGGAGTCTATGTCATTGATTCTATTATAGCTTACTACTTCGTGGCTTGTCTTTTCTCGTATCGCCGCTTACCATCAAGATAACGCATCGCTTCTGCAACACAAAAAATAAAATACATTTCTTGTGAATGGGTAGCCTGTGGTTCAGTACATTTTTTTCGAAATGTTTGCAATTTCTGTGGGGGGATTGGTGAGATGAAGAAATGACAGCCCCACTTTTGTAGGCATTACCTTCAAGCTCCTCACAAGCGAAATCTATATAAAAAGTCTAGCGTTTCTTCTATCAATTCTAGTTTCTTCTATCAAAGCTAGTCCCTCCCCTCTCAACTATCTCAGGGGATAACCACCCTACCCTAGGGGATAACCATCCCAGGGGATAATCACCACACGGTGGATACCCACTCCAGTGGATAAACACCCTAAGGGATACTCATCCATCTCAGGGGATAACTACTCCAGGGGATATTGATCCATCCCAGGGGATAACTACTCCAGGGGATATTGATCCATCCCAGGGGAAAACTACTCCAGGGGATATTGATCCATCCCAGGGGATAACTACCCCAGGGGATATTGATCCATCCCAGGGGATAACTACTCCAGGGCATAACTATCCCAGGGGATATTGATCCATCCCAGGGGATAACTACCCCAGGGGATATTGATCCATCCCAGGGGATAACTACTCCAGGGAATAACCACCCAAGAAATATCTATTCCAGAGGATCTCCCTGCTTTCTCCTACTTCAGTGGCTACTAGTACTCTGAACCTATTCAGTTTCTTACCAGCGTAGGTCTTGGGTGCGATAGAACGAACATTGTTTTCGCTTTCAAACGTGTAGTAAAAGACGTTAGTTGTTTCACGCTTGAGAGAGAAAAAAGAAAGATAAGAAATGAAAACAAGTTGATGGGATTTGATGAAAAGTCGGATCTAAAATGAAAGGAAATCTCTGAAAGTGAAAAACTGAGAGTGCATACCTCTCCTGTAGTTGGTTGGATTACATCTGCAACGGTCTGCAACCACACAAACACAATCAATTACAAAAAAAACATTGAGGAAAAACAAATAGTTTTATATGATTGTGAGCTCAGGGGCGTATCCAGGAATTTGCCTTAGGGGGCCCCAAAACCAGTTTTCAGAACGTCAACCAAAAAAACGGCCCACAGGATGGTAAGCCCCCCGCCCCCTTGGCTACTCCGCTGAAACTGTACGGCTGCTAATAGCGCCTTAATATGCAGCCTGGAAAGTCCTCCACTGATTATAAATGTTAAGCACGCATCGAGAAGATTGTGAATGGCTGGTCATGTGGAGTAGGGGCCAACGTCAGGACTACCCCTTCCCCTCTCCCCCTTCGTCACAAACACCCCTCGATCTTACCATGACTTGAAAACGTTTGGTTGGCTGAAGCGGTGTGTAGACAATCTAGAAGGAAGATTTATGAATTATTTTCCTTAAGATATACAGTCTAACCTCTACACAACGACCACCTTCAGGACAAAATTTTGTGTCCATTGTAGAGAGGTGGTCGTTGTGGAGAGGTTTCAGTTACAGTATATGTATCAACCGCGTCTTTGGTAACCAGGACAAAATTTCCTGGCCGTTGTGGGGAGGTGGCCGTTAGTAGAGGTACATCTACAAAAATAATACCAACCTGTGAAGTGAATTCAACGATTGATCCGATCTCGACACTCTTGCGGAACCAGATATCGTCCATGGACCTGAAGACTGGTCGGCAGCCGCTAAAACATTCACATATTGTACTTAGCAAAACCTACTGAAAAATTCGCCTAGCGAGGCAATGGAAGGGGTCTAGTAGGATACCGATGGTATATCACTGCCGGGGTGTTTCTCATCGCTGTATAGTTCATACCTGGGGTCGCACGTTCGATTCTCGACAGACCCGCGTATGTGAGTTGAGTTTGTTTGGTGTGTTTTTCTCTCCCTTGCCACGAAGGTTTTTTCACAGGGTTTTGCGGTTTTCCTCCCTCCGTAAAAATCAATATGTGAGTCGAGTGTTGTGTGTTGTAAATGGGGAATGTACATGTCATGGTAGCGAGAGAGGTCCGTAAATGAACTTAAGGAAGAAAAGAGGAGGCATGTCGGAAAGCACTAACGATGTGTCATACCTGAATAAGCAAGCATTCGTCCATGACAAGCCATATGCTTTCTCCAACAGATATCCACCAAACACCTTATTGTGAGAATTACGTTGCTGTGAAGAACAGATATTGATTAGAAAGTTACTTTAAAAAAGTTACAAAAATATGACGTCATACTAATAGTGTCGTGGCATTCTGACAAGCATGCGCAGTAAGCATAAGCAAGTGTTCAGGATGAAGAGCTACTCTGTAGAAATGCCAGATGTCCGTCCATCCATTTGTTCGTCCCTCCGTCCATTCATTCATCCATCCATCTATTCGTTCATCCGTCCATCTATCCACCCACCCACCCGTCCATTCATTCATCCATCCATCTATTCGTCCATCCATCTATCCATTCATCCATTTATCCGTCCATTCATTCATCCGTCCATCTATCCACCCACCCACCCGTTCATTCATTCATTCATTCATTCAATATGGGGTTCCTGTGGTGTGGATATTTACCTGGGGGTTGCACACGAACACAGAGCTCAGCTCCGTGTCTTCCATAAGAACAATGTTATCAGCCTTGTGACGAACCTTCTTGACACCTGTATCACTGAAATGATAATAACCATATGATGAAGAAGGGAGGAAGGAAGGAGGGATGGGAGGAAGGAAGGAGGGATGGGAGTGGGGGAGGAAGGGAGGGTGGAAGGGAAGAAGAATATGGAAATGAAGGATTGGAGGATGGAAGTAAGAAAGGGAGAGAGAAAAATAATGGGATAATCTGTACTCACAACAGAGAAGTCTCTAACATCAGGTTGTGTATTTCTTCACTTTCCTTGGCTGTTGGGGCTTTTTTCGTCAGACCAGCATTCCAACTCTCGATACTCTTGTTGTGATGTCCTAGCATTAAAAGTTAAACATAAAACATTTTCACTGATTAGTATACCACCAAAACCAAAGGGATTTTGATCTTTGGTGAACACCAGACCAACAGTAATAGTAAAATACAAAGGAATTATCAGTAACCTTCTCCTTTCGCAAATATTTTCTTTTCTTCTTCTGTTTCCAGTATTAAAGGATTTACGATAGCAGCCCTGGTCAGAAAAAAAAGTTATACAAAAGATTTATAAGATTATTATTATTAGTAATTAGAAAAAGTTAATCTAGCTTAAGATTTTACATCAAAATGTCACTCATATTGATATGTCTCAAAAGATTTTTCTATCCAAAAAAGTGGAAAAAGTTATCTTACCATGAGATTTGTATCTAAAAATGTTTAAATAAGTATTGTAATTGGTACCTTGAATTTTTCACATCTCGGGACACCATTAAGAAACGAGCATCGAGAATATGATACAAGCCACCATCCCTAAACTAGATAATATTAGATTATTATTATCATTATTATTATTATTATTATTATTACTATTATTATTATTATTAACATTTTATTAGGTTCTTTGAAATTTTTTGATACAACTTTGTGAATTTGATTGACAGAAGCCAAAATGCCAGATGCCTGGATTTGATAGCTTGCAGAAATATGAAAAGTGCTGTAATTACTATTAAGATATTCTGTCAAAGCTCACCTGTTCTAGGTCCATAGATACTTCCATTGAACTTCTGCCGACCCATGTTACATTGCCTGTGATGTTAATAAAATGGGAAACAAAGACGATAAGAATTGGTATATTTTGTATCTTTTGCAAACCATCCTTGTGTTTTTTTCTTTTCTTTTTCTATATATATACTTATATTGCCATTAAAATGTAAGAAATAAATGAATGAACAAATGAATGGATGGGTACGAGGATGTATGCATGGATGGACTGATGGGGTGGGTGGGTGGTTAGGTGAATGGATGGGTGGGTGGATAGACAGATGAATGGAATTGAAATTAAACATTCAAAGAAGTATATTCAACTGGGTTCTTACCAGACATTTGAATATCATGATCTGGTAGAATGGACTGCTCATAAAGATCTGAAAAACACAATATTATTTACATTAATAACTTGTCTTGAACTCTGTGTTACACGTACAGTATGTCAAGACATCAAATCTTACCAATTCTGTCAACAAGAGCTGTAACAACAGTGTGAGGTGACGTGCCAGTCTGTAACATGGCTTCACAACCACCATGAATATGCATATATGCTATCCAGCCTGAAAAACAAATGTGATGCATTCTTACAGCAAACTCTGCTGCAAATTGCACTAGGACTTCAAAATCTTAACTCTAAGAACCAAGAACCAGTTTTACAAGCCCAAATAAATTATCCGCCAGAAAAGTACAATGCAGCAGATAAAAGAACTATGCAATGAATAATAATTATCCATGAGATAAAATCCAGTGATATAATTTTTTTAAAAGGTCTAATTACATAATTGCGGATTGTGGAGGCCGACAGGGAAAGGTGGAAGAGCTCTGTGAAGGCCCTATGTACCATGAGGTGCAAGGAGGATAGGTAATAATAGCTTATTACATAATACTTACCTGCTAGAATATCCAGATCTTCAAGAATTTTGCCTAACCTTATGACAAGTAAGAAAAAATTTCAGTTCACAGTTATTGAAAAACAAAATTATATTGTCTGCATATTGAAACCCAAAATCTTTTGCAATTTTATCAGTATTACTAAACCCTGAAATAACCTTTTGCTTGTATGCAGGGCTCAAAATAATGGCCAACATGTCCGTTCAAAACCGTATTTGACTGTATTTGGACATTGACTGTTTACTGGTCGTTATTTTGAGCCCTGCTATAATTCTTACTTTATAGTTTGATAGAAATTCAAGTATTTTTGTCTGAGTTTCAGGTCTGTTCCAATTGGTAAGATCGCTGCCTGATAACTGTCTTTCATTGTCCTGGCTGGAAGCTGGTCTTGTTTCTCTGGCTGGTCTAGTGTTGGTAAATCAAGCCTTGTTGTTTCACCACTAGAAATGATAAGCAGATCTATATATTCATCTTGTTGAAACAAGTTATCTACAAGTCATGAAGACCACCCATTGTTTACTGACTATACACCCAATGACCACTGACCTTGCACCCACTGACCACCCAATGATGGCCACCCTATTGACCACCTACCAACCGCCAACTAACTACCCACCTATAAACCAGCCACTCACTGATGACCGACCTACCCATTGACAAATGTCTAGCTACCTACTGACCAATGACTGACCACAAACACTGACCACTGGCCAACCACTGACTAACCAATCACCAACTGTCCACCCACTGGCCTCATCCACTCCACCTCCAACCTTGTTCTCTATCAATTATGTTACATCATACAGAATGCTGCTCCTACCTCCAGTACTTGGACAATCCTACCACTGTATTCCTTAAGTGATACTTGACTAAGACGTAACAGACAATATTAATACATATGATCAATATATGCTCAGATTATAAACAAAAACACAATAGACCTTTTCCATTACAGATTCATGTACTACAACTACCAGAATCCTTCACACACCTCCTTTTCCCAGGGGCATTGGAGCACATTTTGAATTGTGTGTGTGTGTGTGTGGGGGGGGGGGGGGGGGGGGGGTCAGGGGAGCTAATATGTAAATTAAAGGGAAAAAGTGGACTAGTATGAAAAGACTAATATTCTAAAGGCCTCCCAGCTATGCCGTCCATGTTTCCAGAAAGAAAATTTGCAAAGCAATTAGTGACTAACAATCAAAGTAAAACAAAAGAAAACAATGATTACTATTTTTCTCACAGGTCAAGTACAGCCTGTAAAACACCTCTCTTACTTGAGAATATATCTTGATAGTTTTAATGTACAGATTCTTTGTGTTAGCTTGACTTACTTTCCTTAATGTGTAGTAAATCTGGTTCAGAGGAGCCATCATTTGCAGAACCAGTACTTGAAAAAAACCTTCCTTCCCTCATAGAACAAGCAGCTCTTGAAAGAACCTGAAATCCTCCATAATTCCTGCCAGTAAAAGTCAACAATAATATATTCAAAATATATCTTCTAAAAACCAAAAGTTTGAAACTACATCTGACAATTTGGATTAATGGATAATTTTTTCATTCCATTTGTTTCACGCGCGAGAAACTCAAAGTTTATGTAATTTCCTTCGAATTAATATGCGTTAATATGTGAGGAAGTATTGGAGATTTACAGAGGTAGAATTCATTGATTTTAGTACCTAAAATATGAATATTTTCCCAGGTTTGTTCGAGTGAATGAAAAACTTCGAGCGGCCGCCATCTTTGTTTTTATTACAGTTCTCCGCTGATTCTACGCGGGCTCAGAATGTAGCGCGGGGACTGGATTGAGGCGGGAAAATACCGCTGTACTTGAAATCGCAGTCGCTAAGTTAAAAAAATTGTATTGAAATAAAGAACTGTTGTTTGTTGAGCACGCTCTGTTGTTGTAGTTTACAGGTTTGATTGATGCTAAAATGAAGTGGTTGATACGTGAGGTTGCTCCTGATGATTTCCCGGCTGTAATACAGCTGATTAAGGTGAGTGTAGGTTTATTACATGGCGAGTGTAATTAGAGTCGGAGAAACGTGATACAACGTGTTCCATTTTGATTCTCTAGGTGCAGATGGGGGTACCCGGTTGTCAGTAACTAACTACTAAATTTGAGGCCAATTGTCATTATACAGATTATACTGTAACCCTCCATCCACACTCTCTTTAGATGAAAAACATTTCAATCAGTTCAAATTCATTCCATGCCGATCAACTTATTTTTTGATTTTCCTTCTTGTAGCCAGCAAGACCTGTTTGGTATTAATCTTATATTTAACAAATCGAAGTGACTTTTCCATGGTCTGTACTCCTATCGAACATAGAAATGACGTCAGATATGATCCAAACTCAAGTGCAACCACGAGCGCAGCGAGTGGTTTCACTGCAAAGTTTGGATCATTTCTGGCGTCATTTCTATGTTCGATAGGAGTACAGACCATGGAAAAGTCACTTCGATTTGTTTTTTACCATAACAGGCAAAGAAAAGATCCAAAAACGAAAAAAAAATTTGAAAGAAAAAACCGTTTCAAGCGCGCGCTAGCTACGTGCGCGAGCGATTCGTCATCTTATGTGTCTGTCCTCTTATCGAACATGGCTCTCAGCCAATCAGCGCGCGAGAAATTTACAAGTTATGGTAAAATTTTGTATTGCATGTAGGATCTTGCTGTGTTTGAAGAGAGACCAGAATCTGTGGTCAAAATAACACCTGAAAGTAAGTAACAATTTTGCTATAAACTAATCACAATTTTCTCAAAATAGACCTTCCATCCTTCCATCCTTCCATCCCACTTTGAACTACACCCATGTAGGGAAGGGGGGTGCACATGCTCAGACATGAATCGTATGGTGTCTGCTGCCTGTGGCACCTTTGTATACCTTTCACTTGACCATGCTGAGCTGATTCCTTGGCAAATATTCAGCCCAAATTTGTGCCCCCCCCCCCCCCCCCCACTACACATTCCAACACATTTGTATATTTTTGTTTTAGCTTTACAGCATGATTGTTTCAGTGAGGAAAAGTGGTGTCACTTTCTGGTTGCTGAGCAGGAATTAGAAAATGAAACAAAGAAAATAGTTGGTTATGCAATGTACAATCATGCATATTCTACATGGAAGGGCCGCATGTTGTATTTAGAGGATTTATTTGTTGCACCTAGCGCAAGAAGTAAGTGTACTATGGAGGCATATATGGCAAGTGGTGGATTAGGGTCTGTCATAGATTCTTTTGTCATGATTGGAATTCCCGAGCCTAAGATTCTTGTTAGGTCCCTGGGCCACTTTTGCTCCTCCCCAGGCTTATTTAGCTCATAGATACACAGGGTTCCCATGGTACTCATTATCTCAAATTTATCCTAGTTATAGAGTATATAAGCTTTAGTTGTGTCTGGGCAGGAATCTTGTCAAGTACTAGATCTTGTTTAGAAATTTCTACTAATTATTCTATTATTATTTTACAACAGAGAAGGGTATAGGAATGGCATTCCTCGTCAAGCTATCAAAGGTATTTCAAAAATTTGCTTCTTCAGTAACCTTATCTTTCTTTTTCTTGTGTTGGGATCCCTGTGGCAAAGAGTACAGGAGGGAGGCTGGGAACAACTCCCCTTCACACTGCCCACTCCACTCATGGATAATGAGTGCCCACAAATAATGATCTTTTGTGATGATTGTTTATAGATAGCAGTAGAGAAGAAATGTTCCAAGATCAGATGGAGCGTACTTGACTGGAATCAACAAGCCATTGATTTTTACAAATATATAGGGGCTGATATTGAAAATGAGTGGAAACAGGTACAACTGGAAAACAGTGCTATGACTAATTTAGCAAATCGACCTTTTTCTGAATAGTGAACTACCCCTGTGGTCCTTGATTACATAATTTTCTGAGGCAAACCTGAGAAACTAAGTCTGTAATCAAGAAAAAACTGTGCTATTTTATTGATTTCCAAACTATCTATCGGCATTTATGGCTGCAGGTAACCATTACCTAAGTGTTGAAATAAGTGTGAGTTTACTGAAATGTAGGAATAATTTTTGGCATCACATGGGCAGAATTTCTTAAGTCTCTCCCTAGATTCAAGGGATTTCTCCATGTTTTCCAGTTTTCCTTTCTCCACAAATTACCCTAACAGACTAAATTCCAAATCTGATCTGTGAGTCAGCCATGCCCAGACTTTGACCAACATAGAGTCAAAGTTATATCAGGGTATTGATATAATTTGAATAATTATTACAAATCAATGCTGCTGAATTCATTCTGTAATTCAGTTTTATAGTTTAACACAACAACAGAGGCAATAATCATTCAATAATAGTTTTTTATTATAATACAAATAATTTTTTTTGCAACTTTTAAACACTCTATGAGAAAATGTACATTCCATGTAATTCGAATTGACAAATCAGTTTTTTATTCTTCACACCAGTATTTACATAAAACACACACGCATGGACCTTACCATGTCCAATGGCAAAGGTGATGCTGAGGATACTACTTCATGTAAGACTGTTTACAATTTATCAACAGAAAGGTTAATACAAAACAAAGCAAAAGTAATACAAAATATAGAGATCCATTATATGGAGTCTGACATGAAGTAATGTCCTAGCAATAACTCTTTTGACATTCCTATGGCAACCATTCAAACAAATATTTTACATTCTTAAGAAGACACACAAGGCATTGCCTGAAGTAGGAAGTAAAGTAGGAAGTAAAGTCATAAAGTGAAATCCGTCTGTACCACACTGGATATTCTCCCTAAGTATTTCTTAAACTCACAATTCTCCTAATAACCATTCTGCATGCATGCATGGCATTAAAAAACATCATTGTTAAAAATTTCACGACAAATTAAAAACCGGAAGTAGAAATGACCGGAAGTAACCTCACCGGAAGTGGACATCAAAATTAAAAAAAGTTCATTTTATTAACACACTTTGAGATTTAATTTGAAGTCGGCCTACTCTGCGTTGTTCTTTGGATGCTGCGTCTTTATATGCCATCGAAGATGTGATGACGTAATAAAGGCCTTTTCACAAATCTGACACTTGAATGGCTTTTCTCCGGTATGTGTCCTCTCGTGGGCCTGGAGGGTGCCGTACTGAGTGAAGCCTTTTGGGCAGAATTTACATCTGTAAGGCCGTTCGCCTGTGTGCTTGTAGGTATGTGTTTGTAGATTACGATACTGGGTGAAGGACTTTGGGCAGAGCTTGCACTTGTAGGGCTTGTCTTCGCTGTGGATGAGTAGGTGACGTTGAAGATGGCCATAGCGAATGAATGAGGAGGAACACTGGGTGCACTTGAATGGCTTCTCACCTGGAATTTAAAAGGTTTTTTGTTAAGACAATGTTTCTTTTTCATCTTCTCGACATCATCACTATCATCATCACTTTCATTCTTCATCATCATCAGCATTAATTTACATAATTCAGCATCATCAACGTCCGGCATCACAACCATCATCATCGTCATCACCATTATCTTCATAATATCATCGTCATCATCACCATCATCATTGTCGTCAAGCTCACAACCAGCACCATCGTCATCATCATAAATAGTGTCACCAGTATCATTCACTTTGAGTTTAAGAATCGTTTTCAGTGCGCATGCGACTTTTTCCCAAATTTCTCACCTTTTGTTTTAATCTTTTGTTTTTAATTAAACTTTGAACTGGCTTATAAATATCATCATCATTCATCACCATCATCTGTATATACTAATACTATTCTATGTACCTTTGTGTATGTACATATGGGTGTGCATCTCGTCCCGTCTGGTGAACGCTCGGGCACATACTTCGCACTTGTATGGCTTTTCTCCGGTATGTAGTCTCGTGTGCATCTTGAGAGCGCGGGAAGTCGTGAACGCGAAGGAGCAAACCTGTGACAAGGAAAACAACAAACAGTCTCAATAAATGATACACAAAAAATAATCATTTATGAATTTTAATATCTAGGTGTAAATTCTCACACTCGACCCAAGGCCCTGTCATTCTTACTGCGCATGCTCAATAAAATGCCAGGCTCTGGTGTCGAGAATGAAAATTTTGGGTCTTTTTTGGTGTTGCAGGAAGTATTTGTATTCAAGGTTAGAGTTCTTTGTATTGCAGGGTATTGTCTCGTTCTAAATTCTTTGTTCTTGGCTATTGTTTTATTGTGTTCATGTCTCAAGTCTTCTGTAACACCAAGAAAAACCTGAAATTCTCATGATTAAAATAGAAGATTTCAATTTACCTCACAGACATATGGCCTCTCTCCTGTATGCATTCGAATGTGTGTCTTGAGTCCGCTGAGTCGCGTGAAATCTTTACTGCACAGTCTACATTTATACTTGTCTCCCTCCTTGATGAATAAATCTTTGACTTGTTCACGGGCGAGCAGGGTAAACATGGCCGAGAACGAGCCAGGAGAGTGAGAATTCTCGTTCATATGTGAAAGGATGTGTTTTTGGAAGTTCCCAAACCAAGTGAACTCACGATCACATTTCTCGCACTTGTACGGTTTGTTGCTGCTGTGGATCAGCGAATGACGTTGAAGGTCACTTGGCCGGGTGAATGACATGACACAATGGCTACACTTGAATGGCTTTTCTCCCTTGTTTTCTTCAGGGTATAGGTTACTCTGTGTTTCATTCTGTTCGCATTGGTAAGGCTTCTCATCCGCGTGAACCAGTGAATAATGACGCGCAAGGTCTCCCGGTCGATTAAATGACATCACACAACAAGTGCACTGTAGTGGCTTTTCGCGGGTTTTACTCTCGTCGTTGATCAGTGTTTCACGAGCGGAGTCATCATCTTTGCACTGGTAAGAAGATATCTTGTTACCATGAGCCAGCAAATGACGTTGGAGCTCCTCAGGTCGACTAAATGACATCAAACAGCAATTGCACTCCAATGACTTCTCAGTACCTTCCTGGTCGGGAGCATTCTTTTCCTCACGCTTCTGGCACTCGAAAGGTTTCTTACTGGAATGACTCAGTACATGCCGTTGAAGGTCGCTGGGTCGCTTGAATGAAATGTCACAATGATTACACTCAAATGGGTTCTCTAGCAGGCTGTCATCAAAAGTCTCCTTTTTAAGCGCGTCCGTCCTGGAGGTTTTGCTTTTCAGTGAATGAATTAAAAACATGGAGGGCCTTGAACGAGTTCGTTCGGCTGCTGCCACAATTGACGCGCGCTTTTCCTTAAATATTTGACTTTCGGCCTCCTTGAATTGCTCGTTTTCCCGCGTCGGGGAAGGAAGCACCGAGCAGTAGCCATTGAAACCAAGCTCTCGCTCAACTGTGTGTGCGGTTCTTATGTCGTGTTCGTACTCGGACATATCTAGCGGTTCCCATGGTAACTCCTCTTGCTTGTGGTTGTTGGGTGTTGTGGAAGCTCTCGCTGTAAAATAAAAGAATTAATCAGTTTAAATTTCCTCTCGAAAACCTTACTCAACCTCCTTATAATCAACAAGCCAATCAGTTGCCCCACCCTTCAAACCAAGTGCGCATAAATTCCGCTCCCTCCCCTCCCCTCCCTATAACCAAAGCGCACATCCTCTTATTACCATCTTTAAATCAACGAGTTCGATTCGCAGACTCCGCATCACATGTGAGTAGAGTTTGTTAAGTCTCTCCCTTAATTCAAGGGTTTTTGGGGTTCTCTGGTTTTCCTCCCTCCGCAAAACCAAACAAGCTAAATTCCAGTTCAATCTGTGAGTTAGCCATACCCTGACTTTGATCAGCCCAGAGGTTGTTTCAGGGTTCTATCTGTGAGTTAGTCATACCATGACTTTGATCAGCCCAGAGGTTGTTTCAGGGTATCGATAAAATTTGAAGTTTTTTTCATTGTTCTTTGTTCTTATTCTGTTTTGTCTATTTTCTTCAGACTTTCTTTGTCTTCTGTTTTCTTTTCTTTTTATCGTCTCTCTTTTGTATCTTAGATGATGCCGCTTCCGTCTAAATGAACTCAGTCCTATTCTCTGGTCATCACGACTGATAAATGGAGTTCCTGTTGCTTTGAGAATAAAGGTGTGACGGATTTCTTCCTTGCACACATCATTATCACTCCTTTCAACGGATCAATAGATACAATTCTAGATCCCAAAATCAAGGCTTGCTATCATGGAAAAGAGCTGAACTGATAAGAGTGAATAACCCACAGATGATTTCTGATTGCTTACGTTTCTGTTGGGTGCCAGAACTTGTATCAGTTCCTTTATGATCTTTTAACACACAGGTGTTTTTGACCAATCCTTTATAGTTAGTGTTGCGTTACTAAGACTAAATAAATACAACAAAGTCTCCACAATCCATTTGAAATGTAGTTGAATTATTTATTATGATTCACGTGGATAGGATAATACTTCACGTGGATTTCAAAAGTACAAGTGAATTGTATACCAGTTAAATTACATGTACTAAACCTCTCTTTCAATTGTATTGCAAGTTAAGTAATTTCTCTGGTTCATTGTGGACTCGAGAGCGAGGAAAAGAGATCAATATGAAAGCCGAAACTTAAGTGTTGAACCCTAAAATTTGTTCCTGAATCTGTGTCGTTTCTTTTGACGTCCAATATTAAGATTTCAAAAAAGGACAGTTGTAGAATAATTTAGCCTCAAAGTAATTTAATTGAACGTCAAAATAAGATAGATTTAATAGTATTACTTCTACAGCATTTGATTGTCAAGCACTTAAGACTGAAACGGTAAACTGATTTTGCCTCGTTACGTCTTCCACAAGCCGAACGCCATCTGGTGTACTTGAGGCCAAAGTGTCTAAGCTTGGCACTGAGTTTAATGCCATTGTTGAGCTAAATAATGTTATTGTTGGACTGTAATGCCAACTAAACAATAGAATGCTCTTAAGTACTTGAGTAGGCTGATAGCCAAGTACCATGTAATCGCCTCGTTAGGAAATGCAATCTCAAGACTTGGATGAGGAGTGTAGTTTGATGAGTTTTGAGCAGCAAACTACAATATGAATCATTTCAATACACTAGTATTAAACGACTCAATTTGAAATATATATTCTTTGCAATAATACACAGAAAATACGCAAAAAACCTCGCCCAAAACATAGTACATTTTTCCTTTCAAGAACTTTTAAAGAAAATAAAAGAAGTAATTTCTTAAATAAGGCTTTTCAATCGTTTCTCACTCTCCAAGCAGATGTTCTCTAAACAGGCTTTTGTCCTAGTATTCGACTACACTCAGCCTCTTTCGTTCCCCGAACTGTTTTATTCAGATTATTCAGTGCTTATTCAGATCAAAGACTGGTAAAACATCTTCATAGAAAATTTGGATGGTCCCTCTCAGTCAACAATAGAATCTTACTAAAAGTAAAACCAAAAAAAAAACACAACCTTTTTAGTCAAGACCGATTCTCTCACCAAAATATAGGACCAGCCAACTCGCATAACGTTTGACTTACCGAACGACGAATGAAAGAACAAATTTGGATTCAAATTTTTCGTGTTTGTTAAGACTAAATTTTACCCAGGATTTCAGTTAAGAAGATTATGTATAAATCTAGTTTCTACCTAAAAAGAAACTGTACTGTTCATAATAATAAAGTGTGTTTACTTGACACTAGTTTCTATGTTCATTTGGCGCCATGTTTTTCAGCTAATATACAAAGAAGGTAGCCAACAAAACAAAACTGAAGCCTTGTGTTTCTCGTGTTTAGTGTCAAGAAGGGCGTTACGGTCTTTCATGGGCGTTTGGGTCATGTATCAGTTGAACCGGTCGACAGAATGAAGAATGACTTAACAAAGCAGTGATAATTTCATCTTACCAACTTCGAACCATAAGATTCTCGAATTATTTATCAGTTAAGACTGAGTCGAATTTCTTTCTTTACTCTGTCAATTTTCTTTCTTGAAAAGTAAGAATGCAAACTTTTCCCAAAAAAAAACTAAATTAAACTCACATAGTTATCAGGAAACCTCAAGATATATTCTATCGGTTTTTAGGATGGTTAGACTTGAGAACGTAGAGTAAAAGTTGAACCCATTTCAGTGTTATCGTTTTACACGTCTTTGAATATATGGCTGAGTTTCAGCCTCGCCTTTTTGTTTGAGCAGTCAACAGCACTGAATTTTAAAAACCTTTAGAAAACAAAAATCAAACACTAAAACCCATCCTTTCATACCGGTAAAATTTATGGCTGTCTAATATTCTAAACTCGAAGATATTTGTAACTTAAATTAGTAGATTCTGTACAGGATTTCTTATCAATTCATTACGCTTACCCGAACCAAGAGAGTCGTTGACTGCTGTTGAAATTTTCCCCATTATTTCCAAAGAATAAAATGACGAGCGAATTTAGAAAGGTCTGACAATCAACAAACGGCTTTGACCAAGATAGAGGCGGTTAGTTTTTCTCCTAAAATGTATTTTGTGTTGGTGTTTAGAGCCTTAAAGAGATGCGAGTTGACACGGTCAAAATGGAAGTTGATCTTGTGATTGGTGCCTCGTTCAAAGCAAAGGCGCTGCTCTCTGCGCAAACATTATACAAAAAGAAAAAGAATATAACGTGGAACAGAGGTGGTTGCGAAATAAATCTTTATGAGAAAATTTACAGTTATTTTGATGGAATTTCGGTCGAGTAGCGAAGTTACCCGTGCCAGAGAAGGGTGTGGCATCGACAACAATGTATACAAACTCGCTGCTTTTGTGCCATAAGAAGTGGAAACTTTTTGCAAAATTTTTGCCAGTACTTTATGTCTAGTTAATACTTTTTCTTTTGGGACTTTCCGTTGTTCATTTTTCAGTGCTTAGAATAGCTTCTTTTTCCTTAAAATACGACTACTAGATTCTATGTTAATCGTCCAAACTCTCGGCTCGTCTTCTCTCAAATTTATTATTTCGGCCTTTGCCCTTTGAAGGGAATTTTGTTCGACGTACGATAAAGAACGAAGCAGTTACTCAGAATTTTTAGAATCATAGCAAAAACTTCAAAGTATCCACAGTTTTCGTGTTCTAAAATAAGAACATCTTTGATGTAACCCCGATTATTACTTCTGTACAAAAATATTTTTTTACTACAATTTTTTCCCCAACTAATATTTTTTGAGAGTTGAGGTTCAGGTTGCAATTTTTTTGGAAAACGGAACTTTTCACTGACCTATATCTTTTCGTCAAATTGCACAGATTGACTTCAGTTTGTGCCAAGCATTAGATCAGCTATCCCATTAGAGTAAGTTTAGAACCTAAATCCTATGTCAGAGTAAAATAATCCTCATTCCGGTGTTAAATCAATTAGGCAGAAGTTCTAAGCTTAATTTTCAAGTTGATTAGGGAATAAATGAACTATTTGGCGTACTTAGGCTGCATACCTAATGGATGCCTAAGAAATGCTTTGTTATTTTGTTATAACATGAATATATCATGTCTGGATCATTGCTTCATAAAAAGCTGTAAAAATCGTATGATTTTTAAGCCAAAATAAAAAAGTTTAACAGGTTTAGAAAAATCATGTACAAAAATTCATTTGCACTGCATAGGTTTGAGTAAGCACTTTTCGTGTATATCGAAATTCTGACACCATTTTGGAGTTGTTAAAAGTCTCGCACTAATTGCTTAAATTGGCGATGTATTTTATACACCTTTGTTTCAAAAGTTCGGAGATTTAGGGGAGGATATTATTAATTATACAGAGTTGATTTTTATGTTCATTATCACCTGGCCTCCGAAGTAAGCTTTCCATCTGCGAATTCGAGTGAGTAAATCTTTCTTATTGATTTCGATCACAATTGAGATTGTTTACAATAACAATAATTATTCTGAAATTCAATTTCACGTCTGTTGTAAGAGTGAAGTATTCCCAAGAAGGAAAATTCCGTTGTACTAAATATTTTACGAAATGAAGAGGTTTTTTCTTCTCGAAGGAGGAGTTTCCTAAGTGATTTCAACACTTTCAATTTTACTCTGTAATGAGATAAACAAATCCATAATAAATGGATTACGGAGGTTAATTTTTTATGACCTGATTCAAAAAAGAAGTATTTCGCGAACCATGTTTTTTTTTCTTCGATACTAAAACCAATTATGGTAACGACTTTTGCTGACTGATTTACCATGAAGCAAAAAAGGAAATTTTTGCAAAGCATACGGGGACAAAAATGTCGCTAAATTTAATCTTATAAGAAACATATTTCGTCTGAGTAAATTTACAATTAAAGAAAAATTATTCATTATTTCAATGTTGACACAGCTTGAAAATGAAATATCCTTGTGAGAAAAAATATCAAAAACCGACTTCTTTACAGAGTTATAGGAGTATATGGCAAGTAAGTAAAACTGAAAAATGAATAAAAATATTATATATATAGATGTTTTGAAAACGTCTTTTCTTGTTAAATTCCTGTGGTTTGGTTTTTACCAGATTTGTGTATTATTACTTGTAACAGTTTGTTTTGTTTGTTGTTGAGCTAATAAATAAAGATATAAAAATATCAAGTTGTAATCTTAGCCAAGTTGAGGACGCTTTGTATCAGATTTACCGAGAAAAAAGACGAAATATTTAACTATTTTACTCGTCATGCTTTACTCTTTGGGATTTTCTGTACAAGGAGTGTAAAAAAAATACGTATTTCAGCTATTGACTTTAGTGTCTTGCAAAGATTCCCTTGCAAAAAGTCAGTATGTAACAAGCTGAGAACTGAAGGATGCTGGCGAGCCACAAATGAAAATAACATTTCAGATAACATTAAATTGGAATTGCTGTTAGTATTATTTTGATAGGTAATGATGTATGAAAAGTTTGGAAAAAAAATATAAACACGCTCGCCCTTTATCATGAAAAAGATAGTTATCATAAGCTATCCATAGGTAAGCTGCCAAAAAAGAATAATAAAAAGGAAAAAGAAGAGATATAAATATTCACGTCTTTTATTCGAACCTTCGAAGTTTTTAAAATCGGCTGTTTCTAGAATATCAAACTTGCTCAAGAGAAGCAAGCGCCTGAATGACTCACAGGTTTTTTAAAAATAAAGCTGAAAGTTTCCGAGTGCTTTTTTTTTACGAGCAACCAAAACAAACGAAAAAAAAAGGCAACTTAAGCAAAAGTCAGGCAAAGTAAAATATTTTTATCAAGCATTATTTAGGCTGGGAATGTTTTAAAAATCGAATTAGGTGCTAGATTTCAGTTCTATTTAAGGTGACGTGGTTGAATTTTTAGGTCATCTTTTCACACTCGCTCGGCATTTGTTAACTACAAGCTTTGAATATACCATGAATATCTACAATTCTACGATATTTCTAAGTTTAAAAAAATTAATTTTACTTAAAAACTGTCCCAAGAAAGCAGGTCAAATATCATTTGTCGAAGGGAATTCAAGACAAACAGGACTACGCCAAAACTTTTAAAAAATATATGTCGATATTATGCGTTTATTGAAGTGCTAAGCTAAGCCAAAGAGTGAGTCAGAAAACAGAATATACAAGTAAAAAGCACCATTTTCTGCAAACTTATAGATAGAGACGAAATAGAGTTGCCGCTTTGAACTGGTTTACAGAATGTTTTGTCTAAAACAACACGTATTTAATGGTAAAACTTAAATTCGTATATATTATTGAAAAAAGAATGTTGAATTTAAAAAAGCTATTTTCAAGGGAAAATTTCAAACTGACTTTTAGTAGAAAAGAAGTTCTGGTTACAATTTCGTCAATTCAAGATGGCTCTATGGCCGGGACAATGAGGTTGCAGGAAGTAGAGGGTATTATCAAGGCTTTAGAGGTTGAGGATAAACAGAATGGGAGGATTTCCTGGCACTGTTATATCGGTATCATTGTGTTGATTCATCAAAAAGTACCCTGTGTCGATAATCAGACAAAATGATAATAAACATTATATGCAGACGATTTCCTTTAAATTATTTTTCTTCTTTTTTTCCTAGGAATCAGAAGAGTTCTTGATTTCTATGAGAAATTTAAGTGAATAGAGAATGGTGAGTGAATGTCGATATTAATAATTTTGAGTTGTAATTAGACGAAACTCGTTTATGATAACAATTCTTGCAAAATCCTAACACGACATGCCAAAATAAACAACCATGAAGATTCTTATTCACCCTTTCACGTGTTTCAAATAAGAAAAGTTATATGGACCAACAAGTTTACCTGTTTACCAGTTAAAAAGGATTTGGGTGAACGAATGTATAATAAATTATTCAATTCATTTATTGTGGGGACATACGCTCAATGCTCCAGTGGAACAGATGGTTTTGAACGACGGGTCCAAACACTCAATAGGATTCTTGAGCTTACTCTCACAAATGAACACACAAAACATAAAAACGTTTAAAAACCTCTTGAGTATCAACCAGTTAAGCTAATATATCATTCAATATTTGAATTACTTGATTCTCCGACATCTTGTTCTTGGATAAACGATTTAAAGTAGGAGTTGACCGAAATTTAAATAATGTCACTATTTATGGGCCCAAAATAATTTTCTAAGTGTTGAAGGGTTTTTGAATTTTCACTAACTTTTAATTACAATGAATGAGATAACTTTGTGGATTATTTTAACTTGAATGTTAGTAAGAACATTTCTCTTCGAAACGAAGCCTCCGTACATAACTTTTTTCTTGTGGATTTTTACGGTTGACAATTTTAAAGACGGTCATCAAATTTTTTAAATTGTGTAAAAGTGTTTTCTTTTGAAATAAACTCCAACAAACTTGAAAATAAAGACAATGTGAACTTGAGAAATCTCGTAAATATTGACTTGAAAAACTGAATAAAAAAATCTTTGAATTTCAAATTGTTAGGGACGGGGGTTGCCTAAAATAACAAGATTAATGATTCGGAACCTTCGAAATATCCCTCGTATGGAGAGTTTGTGTTTCGCTATTGATAATATGTACAGTTAAAAATGCCATAATTTGTTGCTCGTCCGTGACCTTCCTTTTTAACTTGTTCAAATGGGGACGCACGGGAAAGACTTGGAGGCGGTGGTAACGTAACACCAAAGTAACCGGGAACCAGACTCCAAGTTTACCAGTTGTGAAGCTGTGATTTTTCATCAGTCACTTTCAAGTAGCGAAAAATTTTTGGGTGAAAATAGATGGAAGTGTGAGTTAAATACCTGAGTAGTCCCTGTTGTGCCCAAATACGACGGTACTTGACTTTTTAACTAAGAACGCCCTGGGCATATTTGAAGAGCTCTTATCCAAACAGACCCCTCGCTGTTGACTAGACAAATATTTGTGCTTTACGAGAGCATCACAGACTGTTAACTATAACACCAAAAGGCTTGTTCAACGACCAATGTAATGTGTCATACACCTGCCAGTCATCCTCCAATCAAATGGCTTCCAGGGCAGCAGTGCGCACGCGCGGGGCAGGACTTCTTATTGAAGTACGGGGCTTGTAAAGAGAGATATTGTTTAAAGAAACTGACCGTTAATCATTGTATATTGTGAAGGAGTTTTGTGCCTTAATTGGAGAGTTGCTCGTTGTTTATCAGCAAATTAATTAATGGCACTTAAAAAGACCATGGGCTGAAAAAGCCATCTGTCGACTGGGATAAGACAGTGTAAGACCACAACACTGCCAAAAACAAAAACAACAATGAATGGACTAGTCTTCCCTAAATGGGCGAAAAAACTCGCTTCCGTTATCTTAGAGTTCCGTTATCCATAGAAAACTATCAGTACAAACTATTCTTTACACTTGCAAAAGATTTAAATGACTTTTGGCTGATTTCTAAGCACAGAAAATAAACGTAAAAGTAGAGAAGCAAAGGTTCATGAAATGTGACAAAATACATTGGAAGACATACATTATTCCCTTACACATGTTGAAAAAATAATTACCAAAATAAAAATCTTGGTTCAAACAAGAGAAAATCTTGACAAAAATTCTTAAATCTTAAATGAGGAGAAAATTTTAGAAAAGTGAAAAAATAAGAGCCCGAACGAGCGCATAATGGTTGGTTATCATTAAGGTTACTTTTTCAATGTAGCAGTCTTCTTCACTAATTACATGTTTGAGTGTGCTCAACTGAGTTATAACTAGGTAAGTTTAGACGTAATAATATTGCTCTCAAGGGTCAAGTGGATCAGTGTGATAGGATTATGAAGACTTTAATTTATGGATAAAAATGTACGAAAAATAAGATTTGGTATTTTACAAAAAAAGTGAAATTTCCGTTCCTGTGTTGGTTTGAGTTGCGCACGGAGAACTTGTTGGCGCAGAGAGAAGTTAGTTTAATTCAACTCATAATCTTCAACGATATCTTAATTTTAACTTTGAAGGAGAGCCTCTCGAAAATGGCAGTATTTATCTTAAACTTGTTTGAAAACGGTTTAAAAGTTAAGCAAATACGATGTTTATTTAACAAGTCAAGTTATATTTTCGTTCATTTGTCGCTTGATTAAGTTGTTTTGACTTGGTACATTTATACATCTCTTTGAAATACGCTTTTTTCCGTCCCGTTTTTAGAAAATTATAAAGTTGATGGCTCATCGTTAGAGTAAGAGAAGGAAAAATCCGTTTTTCGAGTCCAGGAGTAAAACAAAGTACTCATAATAACATAGCATAATTCCTGTGAATATAAAGTCGTTTCAGATGGTGTGAAAGGAAAACCGAGTAAAAATCCTTTGAACAATACATTTATATTGATTCAATCTTTCTACAAGGAAATACTTTATATTTCTTATCTTAGATATTCTGAACTTCCTTTGACGAATAAACATTATGCTTGGACAATAGCAAGGATTCTTTTTAATAAATAGGCTTGGTATAATCACTACCAAATCCATTGTTCCATCAAAACAGCCTTTTTAATTCTAATTTTGGACGTCTGTATTTTTAAACACAAATATTAATATGCTTAAAAATTTCGATTTTGTACATCGACTTTACCCGTCAGTCGAAATATTTGTAGTTCTGAGACTGAGTTTTGCAATAGTCTAGCTTAATATATGAGATTATATCTATAGTGGGCGGAATACACGATGCAATATAAGGTTTCTAACAACAATAGCTTTCTTACAACGACCACAATTGAACCATAAATTGGACTTGGTAAGAGCCAGGAACGACTAATTTCAAGTTTCCTCCAATTTTCGCTTTCTTTAAAAGAAATTTTCGCTTCCTAAATCAGAGGGGATACGAATAATGGACCAATTTTAAATTCTCATTATAAATTATCGGTGATTTTCAAATGGATTTTCATTGCCACCAGAAAAAGTACCGACTTTAATTTAAAGCCTTTTTTCTGTGTGACTTTTTTACAGCCAAATTCCCGTTATTGTTCTCAAATTGAAGTCTTCAGGATTTCAAAACAAAGCTGTAACTCTTTTTTATCAGTGTTGAATGAAAAGAAATCATGAATACATCTGATAAGATTTTATGTTTTTATTAAAAATGCCGGACCGGGTTATCAACTTGACTTGATTGCTCTATATGTATATCCTAATCTCAGACTTGTTTATTTAGAATTCTATGTAATGAGTAATTATATGTAGTTCTGTTCGTTGCGGTCTCATGCTGTGAGTTATCAGCGGGATAGTTGTCCGAGTTTCTTTCACAGTCAAACTTACATTCAGTTTTTCTAATACACTCAGATTCAAATTTGTAAAATAAAGTCGAGATTTTGAGAAAATAAAAATAATTTCTAACAGGTTATTTCATGAGAAGACACGTTTGTTTATTGTGTAATATTCATTGCTAAGCTAAGACCTCGAGTTTTACGATGTTCGTAGTAAGATGTAACAAGTTATTTACGAACAAATCCATTTTGACTAAAAAATTACGGTTGCCCAAGAATTTTTTTTTTTTTTCAGGAATCTTTTACTATGAGGAGCTCGGATTTTTGCCAACACCACCAGTTATTTTCCAGTGGCGCCATTGTGTGTTTTAACATAGTGTTTTTTCGATTAAAAAAGAATAACACCTCATCGTTTATAAAGAAATGTCTTTGAGTAACTAAGAGATGAAAAAAGAAAAAAAAAACAATAAAGAAGACAGCCGAAAGTATATACGAGATTGAAGTACTCTTTAAATATATGAGATAAAGAAGACTTATGTTTTGAAAAATAGAAAAAAAGTTTTTTTCATCAAACTTGCGTAAAATGTTTTTGGAGTAAATTTTTGAAAAATAGTAAGAATCGGAGCTGACCTGCTGAAGTTGCAAATTCAAACGAGTGACCTAAAATTACCATGGGATTTTCAACAGTTCACAAATGGAAAAGGGAACTTAAGTTTTTTTTCTGGTAATAATAATATACTTGATAAATATGCAAAAAATCTGATATTTGGGTTTCAGTAAAAAAAATATTAAATCTTCTGTTTGGTTCGGAATGTTTAAACTTTTATTTCGAATGATTCTGTAAACTATTTGAAGTAATTTCGAAGGAAAGTTGGAAGTTTTTAACTGGAGTGAGTGGGGTGTTTATGAAGTTCTGGCCTATTGGCTGCCATTTTCGTGCACTTTAGAAAACACGAGACAAGACAAAGTAATAATCAAGCAAAAAAAGAATAGAATTAAAAGGATTTATTTTGACTTGCTTCCTTAATCTACCTGCTAAAAGTTGATGAAAGAGTTCATAGTGTTTTTTAAGATTCTCCAGTGTTTCTCCACGTGGGGCAACTGAAACGACCTGTTTTCTTTTCAAAAATCGTCCTCGATATATACCAATTGACTGAGCGGACCGTTTATTGTGATAAAAGAGATTTCAAAGCATTTAACGGCTAACTAGAAAAACAAATAAAACGTTTCTTTCGTGTTTTGTAAAACCAAGGAGTTTGCCGAGCAACGAACCGAGCACTTGAACATTATTTTATCACCTTAAAGGGGGACTAGTACGAAAATCGCTCAAAATTTAATTCGGCTGAAACTTTCTTGGAATAATCTCTAAGGGTCTAGTAAACACTGGTTAAAGTTTTTTCTTGATATTCCGAAGGGAAGTATTATATTTTTACCAATCTTTAACGGAGTCAGTGATGTCATTTACTCAACACTAAACGCCGCTCCATACATTTCTTTGTAAATAACTTCTTGATTTATTTTATTTCTATGAAGCCCAAAGGTCGACTGACGGACTTTACTGACATTTATTGTGACTATAATTGATTTTTAAGTCTCTTTTTTTCAGTATTGAGTATGAAACGAGCGAATATTTTGATCACAAAATAAAGGGAAATGTATGGAGCGATGTATGGTGTTGAGTAAATGACGTCACAGACTCCGTTAAAGATTCGTAAAAATATAATACTTCCCTTCGGAATATCAAGAAAAAACTTTGACCAGTTTTTATTAGACCCTTAGAGATTATTCTAGGAAAGTTTCAGCCGAATTAAATTTTGAACGATTTTCGTACTAGTCCCCCTTTAAGAAAATCTTCGATGGTGTTAATTATAGACCCTGAGTTATCAAAATTAATAAGATTTCAAAATGTTATGAAAAAAGGCCTGATTCTATAAGAACTGGAAATGTTTTGTGCACTTTTGCTCTTTTTTATAGTATATTGAGGACCATAGGCTACACGCTCTGGTGAATGAACAACACAATTTATACATGTACTGAAAATATAACAAATTTTATACGATATTTTGACTCCGCAAAAAAAAAAAAAAAAAAGATTTGCAGAACGTGTACGTAAAGACACAACATGAAAGAATATTCTCGAGTCTCAACAAAGTTAAAAGCAAACTTTTTGGTTGTTTTTCAAAGTTTTGACTTTATATTTTTTATCATTAATCAACTTTGAGAAATTCCGTCAATTTTCTTAAGCGGGAGGCTCGTTTAATACTTCAAATCGAATTGATAAAATTTGATAACAGCGCCAATACGTCTTTGGGGACTTGCATAGGTATAGCCCGCGATGCTTGGTGGACAGTTGTCTTCTCCAGCTCCCTCGCAAATAAAATGACCGCAGACCGCAAATCAACGCAGGCGCGAACTTCGATACCGAGACAGTTTGAGCATGCGCAGATGTTCTGTGGGTCTTCCTGCTTCATATACGTTTATGTTCTATTTATTCTAATTTCTATTTAATTTCATGGGAGTTTTTGATTTCGATTTATTGATCAACTGAAAGTTTTGTTCATATCGATATTACATCATATATATATATACACAGCTATATATACAGCTTTTTGCAAAAATTATGGCCTGTTCAAGTATATATTTAAGGAATAAAAAACAGTTTTCCGTGTATTATACTCTGATAAAGACACGCGGGATGTGGAGAGAACACGAGAGAAGCGTAGGAAACCACGACGCGTAGCGGAGTGGTTTCCAGCTTCTCAAGTGTTCTCTCCACATCCCAAGTGTCTTTATCAGAGTATAATACACGGAAAATTGTTTTTTTTATTGCTTTTATGAAATAACTAGCGCTCAAATGCTTTTAAGAAGCAGAGAGAGAGAAAAAAATAGCGCGAGCATGTATCATACTCTCATAAAACATGGCTTTTTGACCAATCAGAGCGCGCGTAATATCAAAGTTATTTTATAAACAAGTATATCAAAAGTATATCAGAAATTATGGGATATCGTTCCTGATATTTTTTTCAGAAAGCCCTAGTGATAGGCAACCCGAAAAAAATATCAGCGATGATATCCCTTAATTTCTGATATACTTTTGATATACTTGTATATATACTTGAACCGGCCATAATTTTTGCGAAAGGCTGCATATATATATATATTCACCACTTTCCATATATCGGTCATTAATCGAACACAAAGCATTAGGTCGAGGCTGCAGGGTAAACGTTCATCTTTGAATAATCCTTTGAAACTACCTTGGAGCCTCGACTGAATACTTTGTGTTTGACCAGTGAACCGATGTATGGAAAGTGGTGAACAGGTTTTTTTCATTTTCATTTCATTTGTTGGTGCGATTGCATAAATACATTAGAGATTAATATTTACAGAAAATATGATTACAAGCAATGATGCCATGACATGTCTTTGAGAGGCTTGAGAGACAAGAGGAAAATATATTTGGCAAAATGGCAATCATTCCCAGGAAAAAGAAGTACCAAAGTCATTGCCGTCATGTTGGTTGCCGTAGAAACCAATTTTGAAACTTTTTTTTTTGATTTCAACTAGAGCGAAAACACTAGAACCATGAAATAAAAACAAAATAGTTACTAACTAATAGTTTTTATTTAGTGACTATTTAGTCAATATCACTCAACCAGAAACAACAAATACAAAAGGAAACAATACCTCATTACAACTTTACTTGTCTTTTATAGTAACTAATAGTCGCTAAATAAGAACTATTAAACACTAACAATTTGATTTTGTTTCATGGTTCTAGTGTTTTCGCTCTATCGTGACGGCTATGAACAAACAGTAGACCCCCCGACCCCCCCCCCCCCACCACACACACACTGATACTAGACCTTTTATGAAATAGCGAACAGGAATCATTAACTATTGTAAAGTTGTCTAGCTTGGGTAAAAATATCTATTGTACCCAAGCTAGACCACAATTAAATTTGCTCATTCTAGATATACTAGACGTTTTTCTGAGATAGCGAACATGGTGCATTCTGGTCTAGCTTGAGTACAAACATTTTGCTCAACATGCCTTGTATGTCGTTGTAAGTACCCAAGCTAGACCACAATGCATCCTATTCGTTAAACTCAGAAAAGGCCTATAGATGTTGTCCTTGTAAATGTAAAAAGCTAGAATACATTCCTGCATCGAAAAATGATCACCCAATCACTAATGCACGAATGAAAAGAATACAAGAAAGTGGACAACATCTAAGAAATTTTTTTTTTAAATTTAAATTTGAATAGTCACCTTCACTGTTTCTCTGCCATATTGGATAAATTATGTATACTAACATGAAAACGAGACGAACGGTGAGTTCTTTCTTCTATCGTCTCGGTGGATGTTATAAACCAGGCGATCTCGCTTCTCTCAGGCCGAAGGAATTAGCCAATCAGCGAAGTTTTGTTCGTAGCTCAAAGTTTCCTAGTTCCAAGTTTTCGGCTCGATTTACAACAGATTTTGCTCGAAAATAAAGAAAATAAAACTCATTCGTGCAAAGATTCGCCAAATACCTTTTAGAAAAAGTATTTCGTCGTTGTTGGTGAAAATATTTCATTTTGACAAGAGATAATAGAAAACACTTGAAAATGTTCGCTATGACAAACAATGCATTGCGCGCCTAGATTCCAGATCACCACTTGTTTTGTTATTATATTAATTATGATAATTTATTCAAAATGGCAGATGAATCACGAAGGGAACTATTCGTTGACGAACTCCTCCAGTTGCGTTGACCTTCAGAACAAACTCAAGGTCAACCAATCAGAATTGAGGATTCGACATTGTATTTTGATTAGCATTGCCCATGCCCCAGCTCGGAAAATGCTAGCCAAAAATAGCTGACCCATAATTCCTTTCAGAGAACGCGAATTCAGCTGGTTCGTTAGGTAGAGCTGAAAGTACGAGCATCACGTATTTTAACGGACTCTTGAATGGCCCATAATTCCATGCGTGAGGAGCTTGTTACCAGTCTTCCTAGAGAATTTTGATAGAATTTTGAAAGATAAAATTTTTCCTTCATGCAGTTGATGAATATTTTTTCAGGAATTTTTTCGGGAATTTTTTCTTGAGTTGTTAGCACTTTCCATTGTCCATTTTGATGTCAATCTCATTATTCTCGCAGCTTGTGTTTGCGTCCAAGGACCCAAACACCGATCCTGATTCGGGGGATTCCTTTGGTACAAGTAGACCTGTTGGCGAGTCAATTTTGCTTTCCCGATGACATCGTTTCGGAAGCAGTTCCTTACTGGGTTCAACATCAACAGGGATGCAGCTGTCATTCCTTAGCTTCTGTAGTGGGACAGACGTTGAGAGAGACATCCGTGTCCTCAGGGTCATTCCTCGGCTGACTTGAGAAGAGGAGCTTCTCCGTCGTCGTCTACTCAAGTGAGTAAAGGTCCTCTTCAACTCACGGCGGTAGTTTTCCGAAAACACGAAATAGAGTATCGGGTTGACTGCTGAATTTGCAAAGCCAAACCAAGGAAGAAGAATGAACAATGGCAACGGCAACTCTATTTGTACACTGGACCCGAATCCCTCGATCAATTCACGGATTTGAAATGGAAACCAACAAATAGCGAAGACGAAGACGACGGTGATGAGCATAGCCGTGGCTCGTTTAGTGGAAGATTGGATTCTCTTGTGGACACGTAAGCTTCGGTGTCCCGGGATCTTTCTGTTCCAGAGTCTTAGACCTGTCATAGCATACATGATAGTAATGAGGGTTAATGGAATGGCGTACGTGCACAGCGAGAAGGCTAAGTTGTAGTTCCGGTATGACACGAGCTCTAGGGTATCCCAACCAGTTTCATAGCAACCATAACCATCTCCTTCTGATTCATACACATCGGTGACAATAAATAGGGGGATCAAGAACGCAAGTGTGAGAACCCAGATCACAGCGATCATGATTTTCACAATCCTGATCGTCAAGATGGTCTTCATTGGTAACAGTATTGCAAGACTGCGATCAAGGCTTATGCATACCAACGTGAATATTGAACATGCTATCGATCCAGCTTGCGCTGAGTGGCAGAACTGGCAAAAAATTTTACCGAAAACGCCACCGAACCAAGAATCTCCGACAAAAAGCCACTTAATGACATAAGGAATATCAATTGTAATCCAGAGATCCGCGATCGCCATATTTGCGATGAGGATATTGGTGGTATTGCGCATGTGTCTACACGAACACACGATGTACACAATGATCGCGTTTCCTATTAGAGCGACGATGAAGATCACAATGGCGAAGAGAGTCACCCCGATCTGGAGGTCCAAGGGAACAACAAAGACTGCCTGATTTGGGGCCAGGGCACTTGTTTCGTTTGTGATGTTTGGTTTTGATGAGACTAAAAAAACAACAAATAGATTGCATGTTACGAGAATGAGAAGGGGAAAAAAACATGGCGGCCATCTTGGTACTAACGAGCTCTTCAAGCCGGCTATGATACTGAGCTAGATAAGGGGTGGATACCTGAGTCCTCCAATGCAAGAAAATAAAAATGTCAAGCCTTGCAGACCGGCAATGTAGACGAAAACAAAAATGTCTTCAAGGAACCCGATCCTTCAAAGAGACGGATGGATTTAGGGGGGTGTAGAGGAGGGAACCTGAACCCCCTTACTGAATATTAGGATATTAGCGCAAACTAATCCCCAAATTAATTTGATTCCTATAATAAACTGGTTAATTATTTTTGAAATATTAGCAAAGTTGTGTCCAAAAAGGCTAAAGTTGTCTTTTATCTTTTATTAATAGTGAATTTCTCTTTGAATTTAATATTGACCTTCTCTCCCCCTCCCCCCGCCCTCCTTCAAAATCCTAGATCCGACATCACTGCATATGTTAGGTGTGGGAACCCTGTGCCAACCCTGTGCTAACGCGCAAGGCATCATGGGTCTGTTTGTAGCTGTTTCGTCTTACAACCCCCGGGGAGGGGGGTGGGGGTGTTGGGCCTACAACAGCACATAAACATCCAAACCGCATTCATTTGAAATGATTAAGCCTGCGTAATAAGTTTCACACATCCTCTAAACCACAAACAAGATCAACACTTACTAACTATATTTCCTTATTTTAAAAGCAATCTTAAACCCGCTGTTTCTGAAATAAATGAGCTAGAAAATTAATAATTAGCAACTGAGTCAGTGCAATATCTCTGGACCACTGCTGATTAAACACGGAACATTCAATACCCATGGATACTGATTAGCGGCAATGTTGTTATTACATATTACATATTACTTTCAGTATTAGTGGCAAGTAATATGACTGGTGCAATAAGGACTATTATTAAGATTGTCGTCAGGTCCTATGGGCTTGATAAGGTTAGCAATACTGTCAGATATTGGGCACTTTGAAGTTCTCGCCTCAAAGCTATTTTAGTGAAGGATTATGGAAAAATTCAAAAGAAAATCAGTTCAAAAAAGATTTGTGGTTTCCTAAAGTGATGGACCTTGTTTTGGGTTAATGGTTGACTCTTGGGAATAAGATTCATGGATTGAATGATATCCATATCGGCTTCAAGTATTCATTGATGTGAAGATTAATGTAACGTCAGGGGGTTTGAAATGGGAAAACATTGTGCCTCTCGTCAAAACAAGGCGAATATTGTAACAAAATATTGTCCATTTCTCGCGCTCAGTGCGCGTAAATAAAAGCGAAATGCGGTAAAAATGTGAGAGAAAAATTGTGTGTATATCGAAAAAAGAACTGAGAAAGAATGAAAGAAGGAAAGAAGGAAGGAAGGTAGGAATGGAGGGAGGGATGAATATTTGAATTATAGTTGTAAAATTCCTTTCAATATTTAATTGGTTTCTCATGTGAACTGAGTAAAACGCAACACGATGTAATAAGAAAATTGATTATTCTATTTGAAAAATAAAAGAGGCCACGACGAAGAAAGAAAATAGAAAAAGATAAAGATAGATAGAAAGAAAAAAAGAAAGAAAGCAACAGAGAAAGAAGGAAAGAAAGAAAGAAAGAAAGAAAGAAAGAAAGAAAGAGAGAGAGAGAGAGAGAAAGAAAGAAAGAAAGAAAGAAAGAAAGAAAGAAAGAAAGAGAGAGAGAGAGAAAGAAAGAAAGAAAGAAAGAAAGAAAGAAAGAGAGAGAGAGAGAGAGAGAGAGAGAGGGAGAGAGAGAGAGAGAGAGAGAGAGAGAGAGAGAGAGAGAGAGAGAGAGAGAGAGAGAGAGAGAGAGAGAGAGAAAGAAAGAAAGCGACAAAGAAAGAAAGCGACAAAGAAAGGAAGAAAGGAAGAAAGGAAGCGAAAGGAAGGAAGGAAAAGAGAAAACTCTCAACATCACCTGCCTTCAATCATCACACCTCGTACAACCGCGAATCTATTTTCAAAATATTGATGTTCAATCAAAAACAATTTTCTTAATTTTTTCTACCAAATTATAAATATTTGTCTTTTCACACCTCGTTGTCTCTGTTCCCATCACTATTCCACCGACAAAACAAAAAACCCTTTCTTTTATAGATTTATCTTTGCCTCATATTTAGGTTAAAGTCTTCAGGTTCACAATGCTTTGAGAATGTTTAGACTAGTTATTTACCTTGACTTTGTCTATACTTCCTCATAAATTTTTAAAAAATTGTCATATTTGCAATTCTAAATTCAGACGTCAAGAAAGTTAGACTCCGTTTGCAGAAAATGATTAAAATCACATTTATTTAAGCAGATCAATACGTTACACTGACTTCAACCATGTCAATTATAACTTCCTTATTTTTTAATATGATAAAAAAAAAAATTTTTAATCTTTTAAAACACCTAAATGAAATCATAATTTTATACCCAAAATGTTTTCGTCTAATATTTTTATTTTATTTATTATAATTTTTTCGAAAAAAAAAACCCAATTCGTTTTTCCCCGAAACTATACAAGATTTTTCTCTTCCTTTCCTTTCCTTTCCTTTCCTTTCCTTATTTTAATTGCAAAAAAAAAAAAAAAAAAAAGAACTGCCATCTACATAACCAGGATAAATTACCCAATTTTCACACTACAAAATTAATCTAGATGTGTTAGAGAGGTAGAGAGGTTTCTCAATGTACAGGTTAAAGTGATCCCACGGTATTGACACAAACACAAAAGAAACAATAAAGCCAACTTTTTTTTTCTGTCTTCTTCCAAATGAAGATTCATTTCAGTTATATATCTCAGTGTTCAATGTCACTGTCAGGTGAGATTTAGGGTGATAAGATGAATTATTTCTTTTAGAGAGTCGTAATCAGTCGAAAGAGAAAATTTCAGTGATTATTGTGGTTCTGTGCGGCGGTCCATTGGATCCGCGGAGGTTTTAGTATAACGGATTGCGCAATTTTATGCGTTTTGTAGATTCGATATAACGATGTATTTACCAATGACAATGACATTCTACTTCGAGTTATTTCCCCCATTTTTTAACCCTTGGGCAGCTTTATAAAAGACTAGTCAATGATAACAAGTTAAAATTGATCTAATTCTTTTCATCAGATCTTGTTGTTAGGAATACATTTCTGATCATTTTGCTCGAGGCTTGTCGTTTACGATAACTCAGTGTAACCGGCCTACGCTTAAACTTCCAATGTCAAAGCGGGCAGGATTATATTGCGCAACTTAAAACGCCCCAAAGGAAAAGCGTATACTTTGTCTTATATTATCTTTTAGCTTACCTATGCAAAAAGCATAATTATACACACAGAAATATATACTGATATATATGTATACATACATTTATAACCATGTCTATTATCAAGCTTACCATTTTCACTTGCGATGCCTTCCATTCTACTGCCTTTTATCGCACGCCCAAGACAGATGAATGTTTCGTTGTTCCTTATAATCAGGAGCGTAACCTAACCAACTGGGTATCGTGTGGATCAATCAGCTGATAAACAGTAAAAACAACAGGAAATATCAGTAGAACCTTTCACTCGTACCCTGCGGGAATGCTTATTGTCTTGACACTATCATGCAAAAAACAAGCTCGTCATCAAATCTGGGAAATGGAAAAATTTAAGGTGTCTTAAATTTTTTTCGAACCCTGAAACAGCAAGCCCCATTCAGCTGATCTAAGTCAAGGCACGGCTAACTCACACATTGAATTGGACTTTACATGTTATTTTTTTGCGGAGGGAGCTGGAAAACCGGAGAACCTGGAGAAAAACCCCTCGAATCAAGGGAGAGACGTAGCAAACTCTACTCACATGTGATACCGAGTCCAACAGAACCCTAATGTGAGAGTCAAGAGCGCTACTGCTACACCCGGGCCCCGCTTGACTCGTTTATTTAGTGCCGCTTCTCTAACATTGATTAAATATGTTCTATAAGTAAATTAAAAAGTTCTGGATAATAAATGATTGATATTTAGTTCAGGTAGAATATAAGAATTAACGTCGCAAGTTATTGCGTTATTAAACTGAATCTGAACGAAGTTAATGAAAAATAAGCTGATTAAGTAAAGTGGTAGAGTGTGTCCAGACGTTTTCTCCCCCCCCCCCCCACCCCACGGAGAAACGAGAAATTAACCCTTCAGGGAGGGGGGAAGGGGAGGATAAGAAACATCTGTGAATACAAGGTTGGCATAGAGCCCGACTCGCCTAGAGACCGGCACACCGTCACTCTCTTGTATAACAATCGTCACGATGAACGAGTACACTTTCTTTACGAATTTCATCAATATCATAATGCACTTTATGAAATAACGAGACATAAATCACGCGTTGTTATTGGTTGGGAGTGCGTACATTATGAGAGCACACAGCACGCGGGCGCACTTTCTATTTCGTCATTCAAAATAACGGCTACTCTAATTTGTATTTTGTGGTACGCAACGCGTCGTGCTTCTCGTAACACTTCTCTCGTGTTCTGTCAGTCCCGCGTGCTTTATAACTGCATATAGCACACGCAGCTGCAGCACACGCGCGCGTTTTCCATATCTTCAATAATTTAATGAAAAGTAAATAGGAGCGTGAGAAAGTTGAGGTGCATGATATAGGGGGTATATATATAGGGTATGATATATATATGATATATATAGATATATATCGCCTAAAGGCTCGTGTGTATACTAGAAACTACAAGTGAGTCGTGGGATAATCCATGGTATGCCACGAGAAACCATTGTATGACTAGAATATCTACGGTATATTTAGAGGATTGTACAGGTTGACGATGAGATACCATAGATTGTCTATCAACCAAAAATGTTTATAAACATAAAAGGAAAGAGAACAAAAATCTAAAGCTCATTGGTTCAAAATTTTGGTATCCCGCGGGCTTCATATGGCTGATATCCAACAGATGGCAGTGCGATATTGAGCTATCATCATTATATCTCTCCTGATTTATGCGTGACACTAATGTTGATAAAGGAGCAGTTATCTTGTCACAAACTATTCCTATACGTTCATCCAATCCATCTCGTGTACATTTTTATTCCTATACGTTCATCCAATCCATCTCGTGTACATTTTTATTCCTATACGTTCATCCAATCCATCTCGTGTACATTCTTATTACTATATGTTCATCCAATCCATCTCGTGTACATTTTTATTCCTATACGTTCATCCAATCCATCTCGTGTACATTTTTATTCCTATACGTTCATCCAATCCATCTTGTGTACATTCTTATTCCTATACGTTCATCCAATCCATCTTGTGTACATTCTTATTCCTATACGTTCATCCAATCCATCTTGTGTACATTCTTATTCCTGTACGTTCATCCAATCCATCTCGTGTACATTCTTATTCCTATACGTTCATCCAATCCATCTCGTGTACATTCTTATTCCTATACGTTCATCCAATCCATCTCGTGTACATTTTTATTCCTATACGTTCATCCAATCCATCTTGTGTACATTCTTATTCCTATACGTTCATCCAATCCATCTTGTGTACATTCTTATTCCTATACGTTCATCCAATCCATCTTGTGTACATTCTTATTCCTATACGTTCATCCAATCCATCTCGTGTACATTCTTATTCCTATACCTTCATCCAATCCATCTGGTGTACATTCTTATTCCTATACGTTCATCCAATCCATCTCGTGTACATTCTTATTCCTATACGTTCATCCAATCCATCTCGTGTACATTCTTATTCCTATACGTTCATCCAATCAATCTTGTGTACATTTTTATTCCTATACGTTCATCCAATCCATCTCGTGTACATTTTTATTCCTATACGTTCATCCAATCCATCTCGTGTACATTTTTATTCCTATACGTTCATCCAATCCATCTCGTGTACATTTTTATTCCTATACGTTCATCCAATCCATCTCGTGTACATTCTTATTCCTATACGTTCATCCAATCCATCTCGTGTACATTCTTATTCCTATACGTTCATCCAATCCATCTTGTGTACATTCTTATTCCTATACGTTCATCCAATCCATCTTGTGTACATTCTTATTCCTGTACGTTCATCCAATCCATCTCGTGTACATTCTTATTCCTATACGTTCATCCAATCCATCTCGTGTACATTCTTATTCCTATACGTTCATCCAATCCATCTCGTGTACATTTTTATTCCTATACGTTCATCCAATCCATCTTGTGTACATTCTTATTCCTATACGTTCATCCAATCCATCTTGTGTACATTCTTATTCCTATACGTTCATCCAATCCATCTTGTGTACATTCTTATTCCTATACGTTCATCCAATCCATCTCGTGTACATTCTTATTCCTATACGTTCATCCAATCCATCTTGTGTACATTCTTATTCCTATACGTTCATCCAATCCATCTCGTGTACATTCTTATTCCTATACGTTCATCCAATCCATCTCGTGTACATTCTTATTCCTATACGTTCATCCAATCAATCTTGTGTACATTTTTATTCCTATACGTTCATCCAATCCATCTCGTGTACATTTTTATTCCTATACGTTCATCCAATCCATCTCGTGTACATTTTTATTCCTATACGTTCATCCAATCCATCTCGTGTACATTTTTATTCCTATACGTTCATCCAATCCATCTCGTGTACATTCTTATTCCTATACGTTCATCCAATCCATCTCGTGTACATTCTTATTCCTATACGTTCATCCAATCCATCTCGTGTACATTCTTATTCCTATACGTTCATCCAATCCATCTTGTGTACATTTTTATTCCTATACGTTCATCCAATCCATCTTGTGTACATTTTTATTCCTATACGTTCATCCAATCCATCTCGTGTACATTCTTATTCCTATATGCCCATCCAATCCATCTCGTGTACATTCTTATTCCTATACGTTCATCCAATCCATCTCGTGTACATTCTTATTCCTATACGTTCATCCAATCCATCTCGTGTACATTCTTATTCCTATACGTTCATCCAATCCATCTCGTGTACATTCTTATTCCTATACGTTCATCCAATCCATCTGGTGTACATTCTTATTCCTATACGTTCATCCAATCCATCTCGTGTACATTTTTATTCCTATACGTTCATCCAATCCATCTCGTGTACATTTTTATTCCTATACGTTCATCCAATCCATCTCGTGTACATTCTTATTCCTATACGTTCATCCAATCCATCTCGTGTACATTCTTATTCCTATACGTTCATCCAATCCATCTTGTGTACATTCTTATTCCCATACGTTCATCCAATCCATCTCGTGTACATTCTTATTCCTATACGTTCATCCAATCCATCTCGTGTACATTCTTATTCCTATACGTTCATCCAATCCATCTCGTGTACATTCTTATTCCTATACGTTCATCCAATCCATCTTGTGTACATTCTTATTCCCATACGTTCATCCAATCCATCTCGTGTACATTCTTATTCCTATACGTTCATCCAATCCATCTCGTGTACATTCTTATTCCTATACGTTCATCCAATCCATCTGGTGTATATTCTTATTCCTATACGTTCATCCAATCCATCTGGTGTATATTCTTATTCCTATACGTTCATCCAATCCATCTCGTTTACATTTTTATTCCTATACGTTCATCCAATCCATCTCGTGTACATTCTTATTCCTATACGTTCATCCAATCCATCTCGTGTACATTCTTATTGCTATACGTTCATCCAATCCATCTCGTGTACATTTTTATTCCTATACGTTCATCCAATCCATCTTGTGTACATTCTTATTCTTATACCTTCATCCAATCCATCTGGTGTACATTCTTATTCCTATACGTTCATCCAATCCATCTCGTGTACATTCTTATTCCTATACGTTCATCCAATCCATCTCGTGTACATTTTTATTCCTATACGTTCATCCAATCCATCTTGTGTACATTCTTATTCCTATACGTTCATCCAATCCATCTCGTGTACATTCTTATTCCTATACGTTCATCCAATCCATCTCGTGTACATTCTTATTCCTATACGTTCATCCAATCCATCTTGTGTACATTCTTATTCCTATACGTTCATCCAATCCATCTCGTGTACATTCTTATTCCTATACGTTCATCCAATCCATCTTGTGTACATTTTTATTCCTATACGTTCATCCAATCCATCTCGTGTACATTCTTATTCCTATACGTTCATCCAATCCATCTCGTGTACATTTTTATTCCTATACGTTCATCCAATCCATCTGGTGTACATTCTTATTCCTATACGTTCATCCAATCCATCTTGTGTACATTCTTTATGTTATGAGAATTTTAAAAATGAGAAAAACACAACTAGGCTAGCAAGGAAACAGATCACTGAACACATACAAATCTCTGTAATTTTGATTCCAAATAGCTTCACTTGAATTCAATTCATAGCAATGAAACTTTCCAAAAATAAATATTTCTGTTTGCTCTTTCTGATGGTGGTACTTATTTTTTAAGATTAGGTTTTTATTTCTGAAAGTCAATGGCGGCCATACTGGCATTCTGTCTATATCATACTATACTTCTACTTGATTTCTAGAGGTTTATTATCACTAGCTCTCACTGCTGCTGTTATTGTTTTGCATATAGTTCTATTTATAACTTATTCGTGACTACAGCCAATACGGAATATATTTTCTCCCAACTAGCCGCCAATATAAACCCGTATTGGCGGCTCAAAATCGCAATAAGTTTTGTATCGCGATTTTCCTATCGCCCGGCAATTCTGAGCCGACAATACGGGTTTATATTGGTGGCTCTCTCCCAATCAATCTTATAGGAGAAACGCGATACTAGTTTTAACACTCCTTAGTCTTCACCTCAGCCAATCTATTTCAGTAATGACATATTTTTATAATCTCTATCTCAAACGGTAAACAAGTTACAATATTTCATTGTTTTTTTATTATGTTCCTTCATTCGCTAAGATTTCCAACGAATTATTGACTCGTAAAGAATGTTTGCGTTGTTTTGATTTTCAAACTGAAAGCACACGAAAGTGTTGAAAAAATATAGGGAAAATCATTGAAAATTTGCACATCATATTCAACTTATTGTATACATACGAGGTATCTTACCTTCTTATGAATCCGTTATGTGTGTTTTTGGACGACGAGCAGAAGACCTTGTACCACGAGCATACAGCAGCACCAACCAATCTGAAACCAAATGCCGCTCAAAATCAAATATAATATACAAAAATCAATTAGAACTGTGTCGTTAATGACGTTAGGAATTTAATTTTTTCTCGTTTTCTATTAAAGATCGAAGATAAATTTCGTTCATTCAATGACGTTTATTAACATAGTGTAGATAGTATTTTTCCAGTAATGAGTAGATTAACACATCGGTAGAAAGACCATGGCGTGAGAGTTATGAGTTACGAGTGACGTTAGAAATTTATTTTTTTTCTCGTTTTCTATTAAAGTTCGAAGATAAATTTCGTTCATTCAATGACGTTTATTAACATAGTTTAGATAGTGTTTTTCCAGTAATGAGTAGATTAACACATCAGTAGAAAGACCATGGCGTGAGAGTGTTTTTATCTTTTCGGGTGCTGTCATCTAAATAGCTATATAATCATTCAAAAATCACTGTCGAGTTTAAAAGGTTAAAACAAAGACGAGACCAAGGGGTATTCTTGGTAGTTGATATCCTGGGCATTTAGAGAGTGTTTGCATACAGCGCGGGGAGTGGGGGCTAGTTTGAAGCGGCACGTGGGGAGAGGCCGCTTAAAACTAGCCCCCAATCCCCGCGCGTCCAAGGCAAGTAAAAAATCCTACTTGACTGAGTTAGGAGGGAAAAGAGGGACTGTTAACAGTCTAGCATACAGACACATGCAATTATTCGGTAATTAGAAGAAATGTTCAAGAGCTGAAAAACTGGAATATTCATACTATTCGCCCCATTACTGCTTACCCAGAACACCCTTCGATTTTAGCTTCTATGACCTTTAACCTTTTTGAACTCAACAACGAATTTTTTAATTTGGTGTATTTAGCCATTTAACAGCGAGAATACATCCACTTTGTACAAGTAACTTAGAATATGGATTCAAAACAAAATAATTTAAAAACCAATCATGTCAAACACCAAGATGGTTGCGTGATCGAGCTACGAGGAACACCAGTGTTTGGCATATCAATCGCCCGAGGCAAGGCCCACTTTTGAACACTTGTCTGACAGCTAGACATGATTTGACTTGCGTATTTCGTACGTACACCCAAGGGCAGAAGGATTTAATTGCCGTCAGGCCCGAAGTCCATACGACGCCTCAGCTCTGCTGATGTCACAGTGGAATCGATTTTTCGAATTTTTCTCGGTGGACTTGGGTTCAAATCCCACCGTATCGAGATAAGATTTTTTTGAGATTTTTTTTGCTTTTTTTGTAACTTTTTTTCAAATTGTTCATTGGTCATTGGTAATCTTTTCTAAGTAAAAAAGCCTACTTGATTTCCTTAAATTCAATTGGAATTATCAATTAAGCAATCTTAATCTCAAGTCCGTTTTTCGCCGTTTTTCCTGGTCACGTGACCTGTTGATGCAAATGACCCCGATTCTCTAACATTTTTAGTCGACATTTTTCGTCAAAAATAATAAATATATAATGAGCAATAGTCTTACCATAAAATTGTAGCTATCTTTTACATGTTTTCATTGAGGTTAGTTTAAGATGTCGGGAAGAAAATCTGTCCAGTTAACGCCGATTTTTGACAGAGCGGTTCAGCTCGCTTCTTATAATTTTAAGAAAACCCCGATTTCAAGGTTCACAGAGATGTAACGATGTTTATACATGATTTCGACTTTTTAAAGCTTTTTGCTGCATACACTTGTCTACTTATTTGAAAACCTTAATCTGGCTTGACGTTTTGATTCATAAATCTGACGGCGAGTTTTGTCATTAAAAAAAGACGGATAATCCTCTTGATCTTTACATTCAGCCACATTCTCCTTAACTTGTCTTTTGGATTCTCTTATCAGGGAAAATCCTATTCGTAGCTTCCTGCTTTTGATGATAAGGATTATTAACACACATTTTCGACATGTTAGAATTGTAAATAATTACTCGATATTTCAAAGTGCATATCTGCGTCAGATGGATGGCTGTTTTTATGAAGGCTTTCAACGTTTGAACAATAAAAATATATTCCCTGTTAATGGAAAAGCTCTGAAGTAAACTTGAAGCAAATGCGTCATATTTCTTACATAGACGCTTTTCAAACCATCAAAAATATCGACAGTTTTTCTCCGGTTTGACAGTATCAATGTTGGCATGGTGTGCAGAGAGCTATTGAAGAAATCCGTAGTGCAAAAAGTAACTATATAGAACCCAAAACAAAGCAAATTGACTCTGATGCTCTTAAAGTTTCTGAAACGATATTCCAGCACCAACAACTGCAACAATGCCACTTATGTTTTCGATCTCTGCTGGTATCAAAGTATACTTCAAAACATTCCACATGGACAAGAACTGATCTGAATGGAAGTAAGTACTTGTGAGTGAAGAGTACCCGATACTACTTGTCATGCGCTTGACTACAACTGATTTTCATTGTGTACTGACACATTAATGAAACACTCCAGGTCAGATTGAAGTACTTATTTCAATCTTCGCACGTAGATATTGTGCATTGTACAAGATAATGCATAGATATTATGTCGTCTAAACTGCATGGTTCACTTACGTCATGTCTTTACAGGTACGTTTGAGAGGAGAACTTAAGCGTTTGTTGTCAACGGATTTGAATTCTCTTTTACACTTAACATGGAATTTCTTTAACCTATGTACTGTTCACGTTAAGTTTTAGCTGTCCCATTCACACCCTATTCTACCGGAGTTTTTGTCTAGAGAAGGTACTTTGCTATCTCAGACGTGTCACTTCAAAATCCTCCCCTTTCCCCTAGCCTCTCAGTAAAGAAAGGAAAAGGAAAAGGAAAAGGAAAAGGAAAAGGAAAGGAAAGGAAAGGAAGAAAAATTAACACTCGGCAAAGAGATTTTAGACCAAGAACCTGACCTTCTAGACTTTAACAAGAATAAATGTTGAATGGTAACTGAAGACTATGTTGAAAAACAAAATTGTAGAAAACAATTGCAATTGACGCAAATACCATATTGACTGTCGAGGTGGTGGGTATTGTTCAGGTATTGTGCGGGCAGACAGACCTTTAGTCTAGGTTATGAAGAGAGGCTCTTAATATTACCAAGACACAAACAAGAGTAATCACTCACAAATGCCTGGCATAGATGGAGTGTTAGGCAGTGATACTTGACGACAAGTGAAAAAATGACTTTGAGGAAGAAAAAGATTGATATATGGAACAGACAGAACACTGGAGTCGGAAACATAGTAGAGTAACTAGCAGTAACTAGCACTAGCTAGCACTATGCGATACCTAGTCTTGGTGGAGAGCTAATTACTCAGCGATACTTGGGAAAAAATGATAAAATATCCCCAGCTGAGTGAACTAATCGCGCAAAGCATTGTGGATCAAAACCTGCGGTCCTTCAATCTTTGTTTTGAAAATCATTTCTCGAGAGGTTTGAAGACAAATCATATGAAATATCACTCTGATTATGAGTTTTGGATTTTTCTGAGACTTTAAAATGTATTGGATTCAGTTCAGGTAAAAAAGAGTGCTTGAACACAGGGCTGGCCATTAAAAAATCAAAACGGACTGTGATTGGTTAAAAAATTTAGTGCCGTCAGCTGGCCATGATGTTGAAAATATTAATATATGGAACGACAATACACGGAAATCGGAAACATATAGTAGATATACAACAAGTAACTGGCAGTTGCTAACACAATAAGATGCATAGCCTTTCATGAAAGGTTGGTCAGCGATATTTGAGGACACATGAAAATTTGTCCATGTTGATGAAAAGATTATTATAAAGAACGAAAGAACACTGAAACATGATCGAAGTAGTATGAATAAGAAGTAACTGGCAATAGCTAACACAAGAAGATACTAGCCTTGATGGAAAGTTGGCCAGCGATGCTCGAGGACAAATATAATATTGTCTACCAGAAAGAACAGCCAAACATCAAACAAAATGGCGGCTATGACGTAGCATAGTCGAGTCGTAGAATAATAGTAGTAGGATAAACAAGAAGTAACTGCCGAAACAATCGATTAGAGACAATTTAAAGGCTTTCAGACTGCTGACTTGGACAGTACTATCTTGGTGTTACATGCTGGTTTTTTTTAAGCGGGTAGTGGGGAGGAGCGAAAAGTTAACGAGCGTGTAGGTGGATGTCGATGTAATGGTTGTAATAGAATTCGGAAGGGGAAGCTTTTGGAAATGATAGGAAAATGAGGTTGAAATAGAAATTGGCGTGTGTTAAAAGGGTTTGTCGTGTTCAATATCATAGAAATAGTATTGCTAATTAGAAATATTGGATCTTGAATTTGATAGTTTCATTTCCCAGTCCGCCTATTATGCCTTTTACGTTTTCTTTTCTTTTCTTTTCTTTCCTTCTCAGTCTCCTCTTTCCTTTTTGATCCTTTGCTTCCCTTTGCTTTGTTTTTTTCCTTTCCTTTCGTTTGCTTTGCTTTCTTTTCGTTTCCTTTCCTTTCCTTTTCTTGTTTTTCAATTTTTTTCTTCCACTCCTTTTTTCATTTCTTTTCATTCCTTCCCTTTCGTTTCTTCTTTACTCAAATATTTCCGTATTTTTCCACTGCACACCCTCCTTTTCTTCTCTCCTTGAATTGCCACAACGCAATCTCTTTTCCCCGAAAACCACTGAAAAGAAACATGTCACAAGTCGCTTCCCTGGCTCTAGATCAAAAAGGCAAAGGATTTAATTTCCATTGGGCAGAAAGAAATTAATGTTAATGAATTCTAATGACCTCCGCTCATCAGGAACCAGTTGGTTCCCAGTGAAGCAAGACGAATGATTTGTGTTTGTGTGCGTGAAATAATGTATATTTTTTTCCAAGTGTACCTTCATCACCGAATCAAAAAATACTCGTATAAGATAAATAGTATCTAGAATACTCTATTGCAGAAAGCATTAAGGTTTAAGTAGTGTACATTAACGAGCAGATGTTTTTTTTTTGTCAAGACATCATTATCATCACTGCAATGGTCCATTCATTATTGATCATAACTTGAATCAAACATATCAGCAAGGCTCTTTACCGTCCATAGACGCCCCTTGAAGTGAGAGGGGATTATTTTACTATGAAGCAATTCTTAATGAGCACGAAAGTCACTCTAACTTGGAGAGGGAAAGACGAAGACCGCGATAGACAGAAAGATAGAGCTAAAGGACAGAGCCAGAGAGAAACAGTAAAAGAGAGAGAAAGAGGGATAGAGAAACCTTACTTTTTCAGTCCTTTCGTTTTATTTAGCTAGGCATGATGTGTTCATGTACTTTTCCAAAAGAAAATAAGAGAGAAAATCGTAAAGCTCACACACAAGTGGCTCATGAAACATTCAAAATCTATTCTGCAAGAAGAGAGAACACGAGGAAGGGACCGCACAAGAGTCATCATCAGAGACGAAATTTTTAAGATAGCGAATAACTTTGCAAAATACTTTGTTTTAAAAATCTCTTAAAGTTATCATTACAGAGTGTTAATATCGTCATCATAAGATGTAAGAAGGGCTTGGAATACTTACAATTTTGTTTGTGATTCTTGAGCAATCCAACAAGGCTTGAGTATCGTGCGTCTTCATCGATCTATTTCATCTCCTGCTGAAGAGATCAATGAGAAGAAATTACTAATAGAGGAAGAAAGAATTCAAACATCCTTCGATCGTGTCACACACTGTGGAGCGGTTTGATTGTGCGGAACTCGTTATAGACAGTAACCAACGAAGTACCAGGTGGTTTAATGTCATAACATTCAATCCCCCGCTGATCGCAGACAATACCGCAAAAGGGTCAAATCATTCTCGGCCTCTTATTTAACATTTGGTTCCTTGACAGGAAAAAATGTTATGAAATATAAATAATTCAGACTAAAATGTCTGGAAGATGATTATTAGGACATAAGCAAAGAAAAACGAATTGATTGATGAAGAATAGAATAAGAGGATGGAGATTGTACAGATAAGTCGAGAGATGGTATTTTTTCTGAGTACGCGCGCGTCTGTGCATGAAACTAGACTAGTGTATACGTAAGTAGGTTTATTATTTCGTTATGCAAGATTATACTTCGTGATTAAAATCACACAGCACTAATAAAAAGGTTTAATATGGATTTCAACTCGTACTCAATCAAAAATAAGTTTCTGATAGTTCGGAATTTCCATCATCTTAAAAAAAATGAATGAAAAAAAGGTAAATGGAGAAAGAAAGTATTTCTGTTTCGAAAAGAGCCTTATTGATTTTAAGAATGATATTTTACAAAGTTTTAGGTCCTAAATCTACATTAAAAGCAACCGAAGATCAATAGAACCCCGGTGACCGATATCTTTAAATTTGCCTTCTAGCAGGCTAAACATTCTACAAATTATATCCAATATATAAGGTAGGAAAAACTATCAATAATTTTACGTATATGTTTAAATGAAAAAAATGAAAAAAAAAATGGAATGTTTAAATGAAAAAAATGAAATGAAAAAATAAAAAAATGAAATGTTTAAATAAAAAAATGAAAAAAATGAAATGTTTAAATGAAAAAAATGTAAAAAATGAAATGTTTAAATGAAAAAAATGAAAAAAAATGAAATGTTTAAATGAAAAAAATTTAAAAAAAATGAAATGTTTAAATGAAAAAAATGAAATGTTTAAATGAAAAAAATGAAAAAAATGAAATGTTTAAATGAAAAAAATGTAAAAAAGGAAATGTTTAAATGAAAAAAATTGATCAATAAAATCAAATGACTTTTTAAGTCTAGTAAAAAACCTATTAAGATTTTTTTTCTACTGGTATAAAAATAAAGATAAAAAAAGGAAAAAAAAGAGTAAATACAATCTAAATAAAAAATTCTAGAAAATTCGAATTTAATCAACATTTTCATATAACTATACTAATAATATAATATATTCTTAAAAACTTTATGGAATGAATGTCCTACAATAAATACAATATCCGAAAAATAAAAAGGAATTTGAAACAAAATTACCAAAAGAATAAAGCATTTTAGGAAAGCAACAAAAACTATTTATATTAGTATTCTAAAAATAATAGAAGTAGCGGTCAAAATCAAAATATTGTTGAAAAAAATGGCTTGTTTTTGAAAACAGGTTTAAAGCATGCCAACAATCATGGATCTTCATTTCAAAAAGGAGGAAAATGTGTAGTGTTTTTTTTTTTAGAAAAAGAAAGAAAAACAAGTCAAAATTCGAGTTCTAAGAGGCCATTTATCAACCCTTGAGTGACTTATGATTCATTATAGAGTAAAGAGTTGTTTATGAGGCATAAATATTTGGTAATAGGGGAATAATGGTGTTATGAAATAGTAGCTGAAGATAAGAACAATCCACTAAGTTATCTATAATAGCTATATATAAGATTAAGATCTGTGTATTTGATCATGGGTAGCAGTTGAAAGAAGCTGGCAAAAATACTTTCTCCATTAGTCTATTAATTTTCTGGCTATCCATATTGTATTATTATATATTGTTATTTATTTTATCAGTGTACTTAATGGTAGTAGCACTTACTACAAGATTTATATGTTTTGAGTGTTAAAGAAATATTCTTAATTGCAATATTACTATCATTATATTATTATTATTATTATTATTATTATTATTATTATTATTATTATTATTATTATTATTATAATGTTATTATTGTTGTTGTTGTTGTTGCTGCTGCTATTGTTTTGTTGGTCACTATCTTTATCATAATTATTATAGTCATTCTTATTATTATTATCACTATCATTCTCATTCTCATTATCATCATTATTATCATTATTATTTATTTATTTCCAATTTGCTTAACGTTTTCAGCTTACAAAATTCTTAGCTTAATTCTTAATCCATGAACCTTGGGAAAACTAGAATGTATTCACTAATTTAAATAAAAATTGAAAGCGGATTAAATTTAAAAAAATCAATTAATCATGAGTTATTATTATTATCATTATTATTATCTTATTATTATTATTATCATTATCATTATTATTTCATAAGCAAGATGTGATAAAACCAAAAGAATGATAGTTTACCTCTGCTAAACAGACTTGCCTTGTGAACCAGTAAATTCAAAGTTCGATGTGCTGTGAGCTAACCGAACAGTGGCTGTACTGACAACTTAAACAAGTTAAGACCATAGTCCAATTTTAGCTTTACTTAGAGATCTTCAAGAAAGACTAGAACCAAACTAGTGGTTTACAAACGTCGTTATTTTTAAGTGAATCGGTCAAAGATTAAATTTTTTCTAAGAGTCTGGTCAAAGAACCTTTTCATATCCCAGCTGTTTTCTGATGCAGTCACGTCTGACGTGAAGACCAACGCAGTTTATTTATTCATTGGTAAAATTAGAAAATACTCGAACCGTGCATAACCAGGCTGTTTACAACTATCGCATTTTAACTGGAATATTCATTTAAAATACACGTCGCTAAAATAGAAAAAATTATGTCTGGAATATTTTTAAAAATAGTCCATCTCAGTCTTGGGTTCGAAGCTAAGCGTGAAAGGTATTGTGGGTCAAAAATTCCAATTTTTCTCACCAGGAACACGCGTTTTTAAAAGATTACTTGAATTACTTTTGAAAGTTAAAATTATTCAGCAGTTCAGTGAACACTGGCTGTCAAAGACTTGAATTGCATTTTAGTAAAATTAAAATATGGAATTGTAGCTGGTTGATAGTATATTACACACAAAAAAAGATGGTGAATTTCTCTCGGATTTCGCCACAATGACCTCCATTAACCGCAATTATTTTTGAAACATCTTTTTTAAACCACATTTAAGCACATTTTTATACACATTTAAGCTAAATACAACTTTAAAGAAAGCTGAGTAAACGGTGCAATTAACATGAGATTATGAGGTAAAATAATTTTCGAAGAGACAGAAATCCGAGAAGTTTTTTTCTGGTCACAAAGTAAAAAACATGGCTCTCGTTTTCGACCCTCTCTGTCTGTGAAGCATTAACCAACGAAGTCTAAAGGACTAGAGTAATGACAAAGTGTAATATAATCCGTTATATCTGATATTAAGTGCAAAAGCCGAAAGAAAATAGAGTTATCGGTTCCATTCAACCAGTGAAGCAGATATTAATTTGATAAATATTGATATCTACCTTTAAATTTGTATTTTGTTTTATTAGGCTATTAGACAACGACTATTAGATTTTGTTTCACGTGTTGAAACCATAAGGTCGTTTACTGTTGGGAAGTGTTTGCAGACATTATTTCTAAAACTTGTTATACAGGTATTTAAAAGAAAAAGGTTGAAGGAACGAACGACGAATGGCGACCGGTGATTGGCGATTGCAAGATCGAAAGGAACTGTGGGACAATAAGAATTTCTTCATATTCATTTCTTTAGAAATACCTAAACAAAGCTAGCACGTACGATTCAGTATAGACCTTAGATAACAAGTAGTATGGCTCGTTCATCTTGCGGATTTTAATTGAAAATGTCTCATCTTACTTGGTCATTTTACCTCACCAATCACCACCACTCACCGATAGCCAATGTTCACCCGTTCAACTTTTTTCAAAATAGCTGTATTTTGTTTAATTATATTATTAGACACCGACTGTTAGATTCTGTTTCATTATCGAGGTTCATTTTACATGCATATAGGAAGACAATTTGTGTCATTATCTGAGGTAGTCATGATTCAGTAATAGAGCTATCACTGTCCAACCAATATGGCCGCCAAAATTTTCGCCGTGAGCGTAAAGATTAGTTTAGCCTGGCATAAAAAAAGTTTTTTATTATCACGGCGCCGACTTAACGAGACTAACATGGCCATGTGATAAGCTTCCATACAATAGAAACTCTACTATTATCGTCTAAGTGCATGTATGAGAGACTGGGGACAATGTGGGAATATATACCGCTGTACGTATAAAAACAATCAACGTGGGCTCAGATAACAAACGTTCTTCAATAGATTAATAAGGAATAAAAACGCGAAATGATATCAAGCGAATGAAATTCTAAAAGTTAAAAAATGTAAAGTAAATAATAAAATCATGAAAAAAGTTAATTTTTGGAACTGAAACGGTATGAAGTAGTATATACCTGGTACTTCACGGCGGTTCATTTTCTAACGTTTCCAACATGATTACATTTTTGGTTATTTTGACTTATTTGTCGCATAGGTACACTTTTGAATTCTAATAATAACTGGAAAGAAAGAAAAAGACATTGCCCGGCAGTGATGAATAGGTGGTATCAGGAGATCAAGCTGCGGTGTTGATTTTATCACGTCACCGGTGTTGGTACAAAGTGTGCAAAATACACTGTAATTTCCTGATCAATGTGTTCGCTTCCAGCTGTGACATTAATGAGTCTTTCATTTAACTTTCAGACCAATGGTTATCTTGAGTATGCAAACGTTAACATTGTGCTATCGTAGGTTAGATGTATAGTCGCGGGGGTTATTACACGGTTTCTAAAGATCTTATGACGGTATATTACATTATTATTAAATTCAATACCCTAGCTTTTTGATTATTTTACTCTGGTTTTCTTTTTCTTTTGTGTTTGTGGTTTGAACCTTAGAGACAATGGAACGCAAGAAAATACATGAATGAATGAAAGGAAAGAAAAACCATGATGAATTTTGAATATAGAACATGTGTGTGTTTGCTTTCATCCGCAAATTTAGCATCGCAGTTAAAGACAGACAGACAGACACAGCGGCACACAGACAGACAGACAGACACTGGCAAACCGGCAGACAGACAGACACACCGGCAGACAGACAGACAGACACCGGCAGACAGACAGACAGACACCGGCAGACAGACAGACAGACACCGGCAGACAGACAGTCATACAGACACACAGACATACCGGCAGACAGACAGACAGAAGTCCTACTGGCTCGGTTAAAAACTTTCTACGAGTCGAATCGTGGCTTCCATATCTTAATTTCCTTACGTTTAAATTACATTAATTGCAAGACTGCATAACCCAGTTGGTACTATAGTACAGGGTTCGTTTTGTGTTGGTTTGGCTTATCATCTATGTAATCCGAGTCAGTCAGCCATTTTTTCATCTTTTTTATATTTATTTTATTCATTTTATCATTCAGTTCGTTCATTCGTTTCCTTTCTTTATTCTTTCTTTTCCCCTACTTACTAACGAAAACTAATACAAGAAACAGATCAACTCAGTGCTAACCATTTAGACCTAAAACAAAAATCAAAATACTCTTTCTGTGATTCAGATCTTACTCACTACGCACACGGAGCGGCTTCGCCACTGATTCAGCGTAAGTAGACAGAGGTTGGGTGATTATCAGATTCGTTATCAAATGGATCTATCCTATTAGCAAATTGCTTTCTGGATAAATATAATAATCAAATTTCGAATTTAGAAATAATAAGTTTTTAACTTAAGGCTAACTCGCAGAAAGAACCCTGAAACAACCTCTGGGCTGATCTAAGTCAGGGCATGACTAACTCACAGATCGAAACCTGAAACAACCTCTGGGCTGATCTAAGCCAGGGCATGGCTAACTCACAGATCGAACCCTGAAACCGCAACCTCTGGGCTGATCTAAGTCAGTGCACAGCTAACTCACAGATCAAACCCTGAAACAACCTCTGGGCTGATCTAAGCCAGGGCATGGCTAACTCACAGATCGAACCCTGAAACCGCAACCTCTGGGCTGATCTAAGTCAGGGCATGACTAACTCACAGATCAAATAGAAATGTATCATGCTAGGTTTTGCGGAGGGAGGAAATCCTTAGAACCCGCAGAAAATCCTTCGCGTAAATTCTGTTAGATTGGTTCCAAATTTCGTCGCAAATTTCAAACAAAACAAGTGTTAACGAGAGAAAGTGTTCATAAATGTGATTTTTAGTATCTAAATGCGATCAAACAGAATTGCACGAAAATCATTGAGAAAAGACAAACAAAAGCCAGGTCAGTGTACGTGTGTGCAAAGCAGAAAGTGCGCCCATTTTTTGGCGCATGCATTACGGGCCAGAAGGTAGTAGCTGTAATAGCCACTCAACTCAAGAGGTTGTAGAAAAAAAAATAAAAGTTATTTATACAATTCTATAAAGCTGGATACATCGAAAAACGTTAAAGTTCATAATTAATATACACACACTTTCGCTGGCGATGTTATAGTAGCTTTTGGTGCAAAACACCTGTGTAAACATGACAAAATTAGATTAAAAAAGACAAGAGTATAGTGTAGGAGTGTGACTTATAATGTCATATTCAATCCAGTGATTGACATATCTGGAGTTTTCCCTTAAAGAACAAGATAAAAACGGTGATAAAAAGAGATGGATTGTCTTGTTAGTAAATCAAAAAGGGACGGTTTATCGTGAATCAAGATTTTAAAAGATTGGTCTGAGTCAGCTAACTCAATAGGAAAACGTTCATTTTGTAATGGGGGTTTACTCTTAAACAAAATCTGCTTAACGTTCAATTATAATAAGTGATATATCCATTAGAAACACTTCAAACATGTCTTTGGACTTTTTTAATTATTATTTTTGACTGACGTGGTAAGAATTATTTTCCGGCGCAGAAACAAAAAGCGAACTGATAAAATTATGATTTTTGTTTAGAAACTTAAGAAAGTATAAAGTGCACATTTTAGTGTTAAGAAAAGAAAATATCAAGTGCGCTTTTTGAGACAATTTGCGCACAGATACGGAGAGTGTAAGGTTTTTTTCGAAAGTGTTTTGAGAGCATAAGAAAAGATTATGAGAAGGGAAAAGTGTTCTAAAGTGTTTTTAAGAGCATAAGGTTCTCATATTTGAGGTTTGCTCTTCAGAGCGAACACAATGCCTAACGCGAATTGAAATAAAAATTGAGCTTATCTACCGAAGGTGTAAGGGGGAAAAGTGTTCCAAAGTGTTTTGAGAACGTAAGGTTCGTATATTCGAGGTTCACTCTTGATAGACAACAGAAAACTATAAAGTTCGCTTTGAAGTAAAAATTAAGCTTATCTACCAAAGGTGTAAGAGGGGGAAAGTGCGAAGTGTTTTTGAGAACATAAGGTTCACACATTCGAGGTTTACTCTTCATAAAAAAGACAAAAAAATGGTGCGCGCTTTGAAAGATGCTATCTTACAAAGAGCGAATACAAAGGGCACTCTAAAAAAAGAAGAGAGGAAGAAAGAAAAAAGAAAGGAAGGAAGGAAAGGAGAAAAGAAAACCTGACGTCATTTCTATTGATAATACAATATAAGATACTTTGCCTCACTTATTCAAAGAATTGCTTTTGATAAAGATAGTGTAGTCTGCGAGTTCGCGGGAAAAGTTGGACAAAAATAGTGTGTACTTGGACCACAATTGAAACGCTCATTCAACTACTATTGGTATAATCTTTAGCCATGTTTTGACTAATATAAAGATATTAGATTCGTGGAATAAATTCAAGAAATTATAGCCAGTTGATAGTTAGGTTAACCTATACGCGATAGGAGAGGAAAATGAAATAAAACTACGGCTAATATAAAATAACATTATCTTTTTTCTGACAGCGTGCAGTCCTGGACGTTGCTATAGAAACTGCTTTTCTTTGGCTGGGATTTTTAAATATTATTATTTTGAGGAACATTGAAATGGTTTATATTTCTAAAATTGTTATTTTATCTAAATGAAATGACAGAAATATTGAAAAAACAGAAATTGTTTTTGTGTCTAAACTGCTTGGAAAATGTTGTAACGGAAGAGCAGCGGCAGCAGAAACATCAACAACAGCAGTAGCCACAACAATTACATCATCAACAACACCATCACCAAACCACAACAGTAGCATCAGCAACAACAATTACGTCAACAGTAACAGCAGCCTCATCACCTTCACCAACACCATCACCAAAAATTAGTACATCATCAACAGCGTTGTCACCATCATCAAACAGCAACAACAGTAACAGCACTAACAGCAGCAGCAACAACATCAGCTTCGTTATCATCATAATTACCAAACAACGACAATTACATCAGCAACAGTCTCATGACAATCACCAAAGAACACTGAACCACAACAGCACCAACAACAGTCTCATGACAATCACCAAAGAACACTGAACCACAACAGCACCAACAACAGTCTCATGACAATCACCAAAGAACACTGAACCACAACAGCACCAACAACAGTCTCATCACAATCACCAAAGAACACTGAACCACAACAGCAGCAACAACAGTCTCATCACAATCACCAAAGAACACTGAACCACAACAGCAGCAACAACAACAGCAGTAACAACAGCAACGATTCATGCAACTTTACCAAATCGAAGAAAAAAAAATAATCAAAAAAAAGGAAGCCGGAATATTTGAGGTCGAGCTGTTCCTTCATTCAATTAGCAGTGCTCCTATCAGGAAGGTGACGGCACACTCCAACTCTCCCCGCACTTCAAGTTAAAATATTACCATCAATATCTCATTAAATCTTATTAAATCCTTCCAACTAAGCTTTTTCTTTTTTCCTTTCTTATGTAAAAGACTATCTTTTTTTCTAAAGAATCTTGCAACGTAATCCTATGAGAAATTTTTTTTCACGTTATGATCTTGCACGAGGGCATCACGAAAAAATATTTTTTTTCCTTAACTTTAAACTACCGTTCTAGACATATTGTGCCGGGGATTTACTTTTCGCTGTCCTTGAAATATAATTGAAATATTCATGTCCATTTGCAGTCATTGCTGCACTTTGTCAGATCATTTCATGCATGAAAAAAACATGCCGGATTCGACGACTACTTACAAGACAGATTCAAGCATGTGGTTTTGTAGTTGAGTGAATAATGCCACCTAGAACAAATATTTTTAATCTCGTCTTATGGGAACTATGAACGCCGGTGAAACTAGAGATGGTGTTTTCCGCTGATCTACCTGAAATGTCTTTAGAAAACATTAAAGTACTTAACTAGGATTATATATACTTGGGTAGCTTGTAAGTTATTCTTTTCTTTTCTTTTCCTTTTTTTCCTGATTTTTTTTTTAAAAGGAAAGCCTCTCTGGTGTTCTCTGTATATCGCGCGGAACTCAACAAAGCGTCTTTACTCAAAACGCCCCAAATTTATAAATTTTTAAATTCTTCGTTCAAATCATTATACGACTAAAGCACAGCTCATATGTCGAACTTTTGCCGTGTCGAATCGATTTGCCTTTCAGGCCAGCGGCCTAAGACAACCTCGAGAACTCCCATATAAGACACCAGCTCTTTTTCTTAGCGCCAGGAGACGATATGTGTTGGCTTACATACTCCTAGTTTAAGAGAAAACAGCGCTCCACCTCAAAGACATTAGATTCAACGGGGCAAAAGTTCGAAATCTGAACTAAGCCTAATGATTAAACAAGAAGAAAGACAGAAAGAAAAAAAGGAAGAATAGAAGAAAGAAAAATGGGAATGAAAACAAATATACTGAAAGAAAAGAAAAGAAAAATTACTCCGAAATTTAAAGCCATTTAAAGCAGTTAAAACCTCAAAAGTCGGTTAATAAAAATACAAAAAATAAATAAAAGTCAAAAGTGGAGAATTGAAATGACTCAAGATTGGAAAACTAAATTTCAATGATATCTAAGAGTAAAAAAAGGAAATAATCAGTTTTTAATAATTTAGCAAAAAAGTTTAGAAGAGAGAGAAAAAAAATGGAAGGATGGATATATCAATTGAAAGGGACAAAAATCCTGCTCATGATTTGAAAATGAATTTTTAAAACGCTTGACAAGTCGAGAGATCATTGAAATATATGAAAATGTATAGGTTATTAAAATCACCATAAATACTTACGATATATAAGCGATAAAAACCAAGTGAATTTTTTTATCAGTGGTTAGTAATCAAGACCAATTCCAGCGGCCAGTAAAGTCGAAAGAGCTGGCTGTGAACTCTTGTGGTAGCTTCCACGAGTGGCGCAGGATTAAGCAGGAGAAATATGAATGGATATACCTAGAATAAACAACACTATTTACTTAATGGCGAAAAGAATGGTGTTGTCCATCAAACGAAGCTACAAACCGTCTTCTATTTGCTATGTTGAGTCCAGTAATCATTCTTATTTTTTAAGGTACTTTCGGTTAAGTCGTATCCATGTTAAGGGCGCTCGTTTGAAAACTTCAGAGAAAGTTGAATTTTTTTTTCTTATAATCTCTATTTTCTTTTCTTTCTTCTCGTTTATTTTTTTTCTTTCATTAAATAATTTTTGGCATTCAGGTGGTATTTACACCTGTTTTCTTCGGAAATGGACTGAAAAAGTATGAAAAAATGGGAAAACCTTTTGAAAAATGGGAGCAATTTCTAGAGGATATTTTTAGTTTATATTTTCGATTCTCGCGTAGCAACAATTCTGGTTCGTCTATGAGAAAATAAGTTTTGAGTCAAAAGATTGACGAGGCGTCAAAATGCTTATCTGTTTGCGTTCAAATGACATGAGAAGCACAAGTCTTATCAAGGACAAGTAAACTATCCCGAACAAGACAAAATACTATCAACAAACTAGGCCTTACGTTATTATTAGATGCGAAGATTTTAGAATTGATGTATTTAGAAATCATGCATGGACGATGTATTTTTTTATTTTTTTATTTTTTTCATTTTTTTTTTCATTCCTTTTTCACAATCTTTTGTGCAAATCGATGGTCTTCGTTATGCAAAAAAAAAAAAAAAAAAAAAAAAAAAATCAATATATTTGGGATTATGGAATTTATTTTTGTTATCAATTTCTTTTCTTTTGTTCATTTTCCGCTTGCGTTTCATTTCCCTAGCTTATGATTGGGACAATTACAAAATTTTAAAAATATAGTTAGAAATTATAACATCTTTTTCATTTCACTTATTATTAATTTCATTTCTTAATTTTTCCAAATCATTTGCAAATGAACAATGTTACCATATATTTAAAACTCTTGAGGATCTCTAAGGATCTTCTTATATTTTTATTTATTTTAATTTGAAAAGCACATGTGTGTCTAGATAAAATTCTTGTATTCGAAGAAACTTAATTAAATTTCCTTCACACTCTCGATTAATAGTTAGTATAAAGATAAATTAATTTTCTAAACATGCAGAATAAACTGCACCTGAATGAGAAATTTTCCCTAAAAAAAACCTACAAAAATTTTATTCGCACTGACATAATACGAATAACTTTTTAACTGAAAAAAAATTTACAATTTCTCAAAAATGTAGATAAATTATTATGAATGGGAAAAACGAATGAGAGAGAAAAAAGATGGGAATGAATCTAAAGAACAGATTTTTTTATATTTAAGTTGATAGAATCTGATAAAATTGAAAATTGATGGCAAAGCATTCGTAGAATTCATTCAATTCAAAACCACTTTCCATCCAGTTCAAATGGCCGCTTGTTTCCTGTTGACATCTTTGATCCGACTATTTCAGAATAGATTTCCTGTTTCGATTAATAAACATGCCAAAAGACATGTAATTTTTCATTTGCAATCAGATAATGGATTTCGGAATAAAAGCGGTTTAAAAGTCGGCCGGTGAACAATTTAGAGTGATCAACCAAGAAATTCATCTTATGAGTTTGATACACAAGGTTGGCGTTTAAAAGCATCGCTAGAAAACCGCAGGTAATCAAGATGCATAGACAAATTAATTCGTACTAACGAGGGGATTCGCGTAAAGTATGAGTGATATAATAAAATAGAAAATGAGGGAGTTCCCTTTTATTGTCGCCTTGCACTTACAACTCCATCCTGTTTGGAGCAAAGCACTTCATCTCATTAATGTCGAATGTTGCCCGGGATTCTGGCTGGAAGTGACCTTTTTCTGATTTAAGTAACTTGCTTTCAGAAAGAAACCTTAAAAGTGAATATCTGCCATTATATTAGCCTTATTTTATTTCTACATCAAGCATTACTGGAGTGGATATGAGTTGGTGACTTCTTGACTTGCACAATTGGCGCATGCGCAGTAGTCATAGTAGTCTACATCAGGGGGCGTAGCGAGGACCCAGGATCTGGGGGGGCACAAACAATTATCTAATTACCAAAAATTTTGGGGGGCACGTGGCCACCCCTCCCTACGCTAGTGGCATTGACACCATCCATAATAAAAGGCTCGATCCGAAAATCCCTTGCCCCCTCCCCCCTCGCTACGCCACGGGTTTACACCAAAAAAAAAAATAGGCGCGAAAAACAGATTGCTTTAGCAAAAAGATATTCACAGAAAAATGAAAATGACCGACGCTTCTAAGAGAGCTAAATATACAAAGTAGAAGTAAAGTAAAGTAAATTACCTATATTTAACGTCGGTAGTTCCTTCAGTTGGAATTCAACTGCTATCAATGGAAGCAGACGGCACAAAACTTCGCAGGAAAATGACGGAAATTTTTTGAAAATAATTTGAGGCATGCGCGGTGTATTCTGGGTCCCAAGATCAAAATTTATGCCGACAAAACTAAATGATTAGATCAACTAGTTGAAAACATGAAAGTAAAAACAGGTGTACAGTTTCTTAGAAAACTAAGCCAAAGCCTACGAATCAAATTAAAGAAGATCGTAATATTTTTTCATCTGATAACGCGTGTCATTCTCTTGAGTATGATCTCCTTTCGTATTCGATAAAGATGTGGATTTTGACGGATATAGAACACAGAATCATACCGACGAAGTATAGTTCCAAATAGTCCCCTTCACCGTGCCCTGCGCCATCTTGAAAGGTAGCCGTGCTTTTGCGTCGAAGCGAGACGAACGGTGAGCTTGCAATGATAGAGAACTTTTTTAACACCTTGGACAATTATTCACATGTCTCTATCATTGCAAGCTCACCGTTCGTCTCGCTTCGATGTAAAGGTACGACTACCTTTCAAGATGGCGCAGAAAACTGTGAAAGGGACTATTCGTAAGGTTAGGGATGAATTGGGGGATTTTCCCCAAGCTTTTCACATGACAATAACATACTGAAGTAACATATACTGTTGATGGTAGGAATCTTTACTGAAAAATAAAGTATCACAGGGAAGACTTTTTCAATGCGGAAAAAAGAGTGCAGCTGGTTGGCTTACTTCACGAATAAATAATAACATTTTCGGATGGACTTTTTATGCTTCTCGCCTCTAGGGTGCAGTAGTCATGAATATCTTATATAATGGAATTACTTCCGTGGATCATTTAGGGATAAAAAAAGAACGATTTGTTGATCTAATGCCGGTACTTCTAAGGAAAGTTAATCTAGAATCATAGAGAGAGGTCGGTGTAATTACTTTGTTTACCACTGACATGGTTAAGTAACTTGACATGAATGAATGAATAAGAAAAAAGTGGCATGAGAGTTGAAGGGAGAATGGATGGACGAATAGAAACAGCTCAAACGAATGAATGAATGAATGAATGAATGAATGAATGAATGAATGAATGAATGAATGAATGAATGAATGAATGAATGAATGAATGAATGAATGAATGAATGAATGAATGAATGAATGAATGAATGAATGAATGAATGAATGAATGAATGAATGAATGAATGAATGAATGAATGAATGAATGAATGAATGAAAAAGAATGAGGAAGAGAAATAGCAAGAAAGCGAGAGTACGAAAGAGTGGGTAAAAGTGGTATGAGAGTGAATGGATGGAAACGGATGGATAGATAGAAACAGCTGAAACATTCAGTTTTCTCAATTACCGAGACCGTCGCCACCCTTGCTGTGACGATAGACATATGGCGAACTATTTTTAATTGTCTTGACGTAATGTCTGTTTTCAACTTTCAAATATTTCAACTTAGGCGGTTTTTCTCGACAGCTTGAATCCAAACATCACATCAGAAGAAACTCACGAGACATCTGTTCCATTACGAAAAACAGAAATGAAAAACAGAAAACATAATTGGAAGAAACTTCCTGACAAGTTAACCCAATGACATTAACAACTGAAATAACCGCTCGTAATATTTTCCATCTGATAACGCGTCATTCTCTTGAGTATGATTTCCTTCGGTTTTCGCTGAATATTTTGATTTCGACGGATATAGTGAGATTAAAGTATCAGATCGACGAAGTATAATTTCAAACTCGTAGTGATGGAGAGATATGGAGAGGGGTTCACACGATAACGACGTACTTGCGTGACATCTTAAGTGTTTGCGTGATCGTTGGGATCCTTAGAGAGAAATAACGTGACACAGGAAAGTATTTTTCAAGGCGGAAAAAAAACGTGCAGCTGTGTATTAGGCGAGGTTAATTTCATGTGGAATGACACAAAAAAAAAACCACGATAAACATGATGTATTTATATCTAGGTTGTTATTGTAGTTCATATCTGTTTATATTTGCCGGTAGATAGAAGGGGAGGATCGCTTACCGAAAACAACATAACTGACAAAACAAAACGGAAGAAAAAACGATAAACAAATCGACGTGGTTCTCAGTTGTTTCGGGAACTATAATAGACCCTTTTTCGAATATGGCGTCTATGACGTCAAACGAGGAGTCCAAGAATGTCCCGGATGTCATGAGTGATAATGATTGTTTTGAAATCCGGGGCATTCTAGTCCCGGATGCTACTAGTGGAAATCATTGGGTTTCGACATCCGGGACATTATCATTCTCCTCGTCATAGACACCATATTCGAAAATAGTCTATTACAGTACATTAAAAATGGACAATGCATTTTGACAAATACTGATATGAATGACTTCTTATTCACTGAAATTTGATCGAACCCTGAAATAATCTCTGGATTGATAAGAGGAGGTTAATGGGTTAATGCTAGGTTTTGAGGAGGGAAGAAACCGACGAAAAACCCTCAAATCAAGAAAGATAGCTAACTGAAACTCTATTCTGACATACGATACAGAGTCCAGTAATTTGGTGACAATGTAAAAGGGCCCGTCACATTTTTTGTGAGCTACGTTTTTTTTGGGTACAATACTCGTGGGTCAACATGTATGTGTGCATGTGTAGAGTTGTTTACTAGCTGTCACCTGAGTGGGAGTTGAAGGAAGTTATTTTACGGAGTCGACTCCGGTTTTCCCGCCCTCCACAAAAATAAACAATGTTCTAAATTATCGTTAAGAGAACTATACGAACCGTTATCCTCGTAAACAAGTATTCGTATAAGCGGATAAAAAATCACTTTATAAAAGATGAAAAAAATCTAAGGCGGCGCGATTACACGGAGCAACTGAAACTTGTCTCGCAACCACAAGTTGCAAGAGGGTCACTTGGCATAGTTAAAATACAAAATAAGATAAATAAGTGGGAAGTTCTTATAAAGCGAATTATACATTCACCTCAATGTGCTTCACAATCCTTAATTTTCAGTGGAGAATTTTACGGGCTGAAACGCAGCTTACAATCGGGAGTAATAATTAATAGTTTCAGTGTACGTTAATATTACTCGTTTGTCATTCCATCGTTGGAGTAAAGAAGTAGGAATAGTGGGAAAAGGAATTGAGGTTCATAGACATGTTATAAAGGAAATAAAATAAATTGGCAAGAAAAAGTGAATTAAAATTCATTGAAGTGTTTTAAGAAAACGCAAAAAGCATTAATACACTCACTAAATATACATGTTTTTTTTTTGTGTGTGCGTTGAACGAAAAATATCATTTGAAACCGGCGTATTCGGTTTCGATCAATATCAGTTTAATAATATGTATAAATCACTCTTATATTCTCCATACCTTGTGTTCAAAGTTGAAACGATTATCCCACCATTGGCATCCAGTCATCCAAGCACCGAAACCACTGATAACCAGATCGATTCCTTCTGGTAATGATTGCGGATCTGAGGACATATAGATCAGATAGTCAGTTGTTATATTCATCTGCTAAACTATGAATCCATTCTAACGTGCGCGCAGTTTTCTATAACACTTGAAAAGCGGAATCAACATATAGATATATTTATATGAATATATGTACACAATATGTTGGAGTAAGGGAAATGACGTCATCATGGGATAAGGAGGCTTTGAGGACCCTTGTCCTTGTTGCGTCGCTACTTTTGCAAACAGCTTTTAATTTAGTTATTACAATAACATTGTTAAATATATATACAAATATCTGTGCATTATTGAACTTTTTCCCTAAAAAATGAAGAATTTTTTTTGCCGAGTAAAAAAATCTTAAAAAATCTTTAAAAAATCTAATTGAAAATTTCTATGTTGAAAACAAAATGTATGATAATCTTAATACTACTTTTAATACCAATTTGTATTCAAGTATTACCCACTCAAAAATACTTAAAAGAAAAACAAGAAAATTAGTTCATTTTCAAGTTTTCAAACATAGCCTCGTTACCATGGTAGCATGTACATTAATTCGAATAAAACCGCAGACTGCCAAGGAACGCAGGCTACGGTACGTAATTAAAAACACATTACATTTTTGACCCCGTCGGGGGAGGCGTAAGGCAAGCTTTGGAGTACTTATAATTAGTTCAATGTTTTAATTTGAAAAAATTCTGGATAAGATGCAATTAATAAGAAATACAGACTAAGGATAATGAACCTGAAACGTCTACTGACTAAAGCTTATTTTACACAATTAAAAATCGCCGACATGCCTATTAGTACTTTGCGAAAGCAAACAACTGGTAGTTTTGTAGTTCTACATACCAATCTCTTTTGTCAATAGAGACAGCGCTTCGCCTCTGGATCGCCTAATCAAAACCGCAAGAGAATAGTATACTCGCAGTTGAGAACGTTTTGAAAGCTCGCAACCAAAAACAATGTTTTTTTAAAATATAAGACCATAGAGAGCGTTACTATTATATTCACGTTGAATTAGTACGAAATGGAATTACAATGTATTATTAAGATAATATTTGAACTTTAAGGAAGCAGTTTGAAGTCTACAAAAGAAGGGCAAAACCTAATAAAGCCCTTGAGAAAACGAATGGGTTGGATACTGCGAGAACCGTAAGAACGTTATACGTACCTTGGCGAGAACTAACGGCCGCCAATATCTTTCAGTGGCCTTTCGATCTCGTGAAATTGAAAATGTCGAAGCAAAAAATTAATCTAGCAGGACGAGACGGGTTTTAGAGCAATCGAATAGCGGATTAGTCTCAAGGTCTGACCAAGTCCTTGGGCTGTAAGCAGGCGAATTGAAATGATTACAGATCGCTATCTGAAATGGATTTAACAGACCATCCCAGTTGGGTAGCAATCTGAAATGAACCCCACACTGTTTACGCTTCTAGTTTTTCATAAAGAATTTTATGACAAGAGGATTTGCTAGGATGCCTTGATTAAACAACGCAGCTGTTAAGAATATATGAAAAGCAAATTCAGTAATGAACGTATATTGAAATGAATTCATATTGCATTGAATGCCAGGCATTTATTTGATCAAATTAGCTCAAAAGAACAGGGTGTTTTTTATCCTGCTTTTCAAGAGATGCCGCTCAGCTATCACTTCATGTACTTCACAGATAAATCTTGGTCATCATTGATCTAACAGTATATGACACTTATCACGTGCAATACTGAGATATCACACGACGAGACTAGCTTAATAAAGGAAAATAGACGCTTTATTGCGACCTTTACACGTTTTTTTTTTATCGATAACAAATAAAAAATGCTCATTAGTTCTTAATGGCAATTTTGAGGTGAACTTCTTTGAAATGAATTTACTGGGGAATTGAAAGCTAAAGAATTGTCGGTTGAGAGTTGGGCGTTAGGACTGTCTGGCATTACAATAAACGAGAGAAGATGGAGAGAAGATGGGTAAGTGTGTTTGTATGGCATATTTAAGGTATATGAAAATACCAATAGGGCATGGTCTTAAGTAAGTACTCAGTGTTATATACTACCCTAAGGAAGGAAAGAATGGGATATGAGGGGATGAAAAAGGATAGAATAGAGATGGGATAGGATAGGATGGAATAGGATAGGATACAATAGGATAGGATAGGATAGAGATGGGATAGGATAGGATGGAATAGAATGGAAGAGGACAGGGATTGGGATAGAATGGGATTGGATGGGATGGGATGGGAAGGGAATTGGAAGGCAAGTGGTTGGGAGGGTAAAGGATGGGATTGGATTGGCTGGATTGGGCTGATGAGATACGAAGGGATGGGATGGGATAGGGATAGGGAAGCAAATGGATAGGACAGTGATAAGAATGGGAAGAGACAGGATGGGATAGAATGGGATAAGATAGGATGGGATAGAAATATGCACTGCATGGGATAGGAATAGGGATGGAATGGGATAGGATGAAATGGAATGGGATATGATGGAATAAGATAGGATACGATGGAATAGGGATGGAATGGGATAGGATGAAATGGAATGGGGTAGAATAGAATAGGATAGGATGGGATAGGAAAAAAGAGAAGAGAAGAGAAGAAAATGTGAACGAGAATCAAATGGAAGAATGGAATGAAATGAAATAACGTGAACACAGTCTGACATTTTTAGATGAATCTTCATTGATTGGAAATGAAGACTTGCTAGTTGAATAATCCGAGTATTTGAAAGCACATGAATAAAAATACAAATCGTCTGTCTATGGATCTAAATAAGACAAGTCCTTGGCATTATATTGTGAACTAGACGAATTGACTCCACTATCGGATAATAATACTTACAATTTCATGGATTTATAGAGCTATATCCATTATCAAGAGAGCAAAACCTTTATAAATAGTCAAAAAAAACAAGATTGATTTGTCTGGTATTTTACAGCATTGAGGATAAATGTAACGGAAATACTTTATCCGAGAATCCAATGAAAAGCTTAAGAATGAGGAATTCATATACTTCATATTATAGATATTATCTAAATTGGCTAACGTTTTGTCTCGACTTTATAATATAAATAAACGATATGAAGTAAAAGTTAGAAAGATTTCGCCTCGGGGTGTAGTCTGATACGAAGGACAAGACAACTGTCTGACAAGAACATTATCGCAGAATTCATCTAAACTGTAGTACTAGCACACTATTATCATCTAGGAAGCTAAAGAGTAAAAAAACAATGCTAGAAATTTACCGTAACTTTAGTTTTTGTCACACATTTATAAGTTTGAGGTAAAAAAGGGAGAGTTTTGGAACATATAATATGCTCGACTCAATCAGTTGTTTGTCGACTTGAAATTGCCGTTGCCCTCGCTTCTTATGATTAAATAGGACATTTTGCTTGAGAAAACAATTTAAAGAATTGTTCATAGGAGAAAACTGGTTTCGGAGCATAAATGGAGTTTGCTTTTGAGGAAATAATTGAATTAGGGTCTGGCAATACAACAATGAATTTTCTAACTCGTGTTCAAAGTCGAGAAGAGTAGTGTTAATTTTGACTCAAATGTTGAACTATTTCTTACCTGAAGTCGTAAAATAGAAAATTTAACCTTTCAACCTCACACCCATGGCTCTTGATACAACTTCTTGAGACGTAGAAAGTTAAAAAAATTGCTTTCTTTTGGATAAAAAGAAAACTTTCCTCTTTGCAAAGCAGCAAGACAAGAATCTCTTTGTACTTGCACAGCCAAATAGCTTCTGATAGTCAGCTGACCAATCAGATGATTGGTATTAAAATGATTGACAACGGCATCTCGCTATGATTGCAATTCGCGCCAAATTTTCGCACCTTTGTGCTAATTACATGCATTTTATTATAATATCATCTTATAACTAAATTCTAAGTTTAATCAGATAATAATTTATACATTCAATAATTCAAGTTTACAAATTTTACTAAGCTGTATTTCATCATGCAGTGTTTTGCTTCGCTTTTCTTTTCTTTTCTTTTTCTTTTTTTTTTTCTTTTTTCTTCTTCTTAGTTTTGTTGCCTGATTACTGCCATTATTGCCATTGCATTTTTAGCTACAGACCCATTTTCAAGCATTAAGAATTTTTTAAATAATTTTTAATTCTAGAAGAAGAAAAGAATAAAGAAAAAGTATATTAAAATCAATCCTTGACTTTCAAGTTCAGGAAATAAACTCATCAGTACTGTACTTAATTATAACCCCACCCTACAAGAATCTTCCTTGTTATTAGAGTAACTACATACAATAAATTTAATATCAGGAAACTGATTGAGAGGTTTTTCATAAAGTAAACTAATCAAATTAAAAATTTGGGATTGAGAAATATTTTCGAAATTAATTGAATTTAGACTGAAATGTTTGGGTTTATCGGGTTATTTATTTATTTATTCATTTATTTTCCCTCCATTTTCATTCATATTATTATTATTATTAAGTGTTAGATCTGTAGTATTTTGACATTTCGTAGCCATACAGTCTTTTTACAGGGCACCATCGTTGATTAAAAGCTACACTAGGTGATTCAAAGGGGTCTGAGGATTACAGACATATAATTCACAGACAGACATATTATTCACAGATTTCAGGTTGGTTGTCAGTAACGTAAAATCAATTTCATATTTCTTATTACTTCTTGACTTATCGATAATATTGACGGTTTTTTTTATTTTTGTTCTTTTCCTTTTGAAATTACCTCCACTTCTTCTTCATGTCTTCTTCTTCCTTTTCTATTTCTTTCTTTTTGATTCCTCCTTTCTTGTATTAATTTTAAAATTCGTCTAGTTCTTCCCTTTCTATGCTTTAATTATCTTCTTCTTTCTTCTATTTTTGAGCTCTGTCTTATTTCAAGCCGTCTCATCCTCTTTTAATGTTGGATTACCCAAATTTAATAAAAGAATTAAGAACCTAATAGTTCCATCCTCCTCATCCCTTTCGAAATTTAATTCAAAGTCACCTATATCTCATTGTAATTATCAATCCAAATACGTCAATATTTTACTAATATTATCATCATTTCTTTTCATTCCTTTCATCATTTTCCGTCATTTAGTTTTTTCATCTGAAGTGAATGGTTTGAGAGCGACATTTGCCGTCGGTCGATGTTCGGGCTCAAGCTCATTCGTTCGGTACCACGTCGGCTTAACATCGGAGTTCCCAACGGAGTTCTATCGGGTGCGCTCAGTAGACCATGGTAAACTTCCATTTTTTGCGTATGGTGACAACATAATATTTCCAAAAACTCAATGCGATAGTTTTCCGAGAATATAACGTATAAGAATGGATTAATAGCTATATTAGATAACCCGACCCATGGAAGAACAATGTCTAATTTAGTTGGGATTTGAATGTGTTCATAGAATTTCAAGATTTCGCGAATTTGCAATGGAAGCCAACAAAGTGCAAATACCAGAACGACAGTTATGAGCATTATAGTGGCTTTCTTGCTCGCTGCATGGATTTTTTGTTGGGCGAGAAGGTTTTCATTTCCGGGAAGCTTTCTTTTCCACAATCCAATCCCAGTGATGGTGTACGCAATGGCGATCAGAACAAGAGGCACAAAGTAGGTGCAAGTCGAGAAGGTTAAGATGAACCTCTCTGCATCCAACAGAGAATATTTCTCCCAAAATTCGGTACAAATATAGTTTCCATCTTTTGTCTCTTTGCTTTGAACCACTATAATCATCGGGATACTCATCGCAATGGCCGAAATCCAAACCCCAGCGATAGAAAACCTGAGGACCTTATCACCGAACATGTGCTTAAGGGGATACGTAATGGCCAAGCAACGGTCAAAGCTGATTAAGACAAGCGTAAAAACCGAGCAGCTTATCGAGGCAATCTGTGCGGAATGAAGAAACTTACATAGAAATTCACCAAAGAAGTCATCGCTGAACCATGTAGGTCCAACGTACATCCACTTTGAAATATAAGGTATGGCGATAGTCAGTAGGAGGTCTCCGACTGCCATGTTGGCTATCAGGATGTTAGTGGAGTTCCTCATGTGGTTTCTTGTGCATACTATGTAAATGACTACAGTATTACCAACAAGTGATAACACGAACAGAAGAGATGCGTAGATTGACAGGCCGATTTGGAAGCCTAGAGTGAACGGTGATGCAGGCGACGCAGAAGACATGTTGTTGGGGACTTGTATTACTGGAGAAAGAAAAAGAAAAAGATTTAAGTATATTGTCAATAATTTTTGCTGCTGTTATTGGTGCTGCTGCTGTTGCTGCTGTTGTTTTTACTGCTATTGTCGTTGTTGATGTTGTTTCTGTTGCTGTTTTTTACTGCTATTGTTGTTGCTGCTGTTGTTGTTGTTGCTATTGTTGTTGCTGTTGTTGTTGTTGTTGTTGCTATTGATGTTGTTGCTATCGTTGTTGTTGCTATTCTTGTTGTTGTTGTTGTTGCTATTGTTGTTGTTGCTATCGTTGTTGTTGCTATTCTTGTTGTTGTTGTTGTATTGTGTAGGGTGTTGGCCACGAACCTGTTGTTACATTGGAATCCATTGCGCAGTCGTTTGCTTCAAATTGATTCTTCCTGCTTCTTCACTGAAAAACAATTTCAAAGTTGCGCATGAATAAAAATAAATCATCTATAATCTAAAAATATTAAGTAATTGACAAATCATTAATAAGACGATCGGCTCTTTTGTACTATCACTCACACTGCCCCTACATTCAAAATTCTATCAAGTCATGCAGTAAATAAAACCTAAAATCTGAAGCAGAAAACACACAGTAACAATTGTCTTCCAAACACGTACGCGTGCGCAAAATGCCCATCCTAACACTACGCATGCGCAAGATTCCCACTAATCAAACACTAAGATCCCGAAATTAATCTTGACCAAATATGGCCGTCAAAATCTTTTCTAGCACTACGCATGCGCGAGAGTTCCACCTAGCAAAGTCTAAGAACCCGGAATTAATCTTATCGACCATATATGGCCGTTAAAATCTTTTCTTTTAGTAACTATTAGTAATAAAAAGTCAAGAGCTAAATGGTGGTACACAGAAGTTTTACGTAAGTGAACAAGAGTGTGGAGGCGTTTCCGGACCGATATTTTCTTCCTTCCTCAGCGATTTGAGAGCTTTTACATTTATCCATAACAAAATGCATCACGTATGACGTATCCGTCTTAATTTAGATTATTTTACTGCTAACACCCTCTGGCACGACAACGAAGGTTTCGTAATTCATATATATGTCTTTAAACATTACTTCGCTCTAAATATTTCATTCAATCCTCTAGCATACAGCCTGTAAACCAATGTAGTGTTGACAGGGTGATTACACGCATGCGTACTCGGTGTTTTATGGCTTATTTTCTCATCTGTCAAATTCTTCCAACTTGTTTCGAATGAAATTGAAAACAAGTCTTCACTTACGACGAGCAAAATGAAAAATTGAAGTTATTTTTAAACGTAACGACGTCCTTGACGTAATGAATAAAAACTGATGAATATTTTAAATATCCAAGCGTTTTTGTTTTTCGGAAGTTTTTTTTTTTGTCAGACAATATTGATTTTAAAAGAAAATGGTTATTGACGAATGTGTAGAATTTTTAAGAAATTTTAATAACGTTCACAAGAGAATCAAGTTGTCAAAAATCAAGCCAAAGAAATAATTATTCCTAGCTAGTATGACGTATGAGCACATTTTGACGGAAAACAATTTTTTTCGCTTTATGTATAATCTATTTTTTAGGAAGATTGCTTTTAGTTGTTTGCATCTGTTTGCGCAGCTTTTGTATTCAGAAACCCGTAATATTCGTTATTCTATTCTAAGCCGAGAAAGTTTAAGAGAACTCAGAATGAAATCTAAATATGCCGAATGTTGTTCTCTTCTTGTAACGAAGGTATTTTTTTCTGGGTTCTATGGTTTTCCTTCTTCTTCTTTAAAAAACAATATGTGAGTTGAGAGTTGTACACATAGAATAATGAAGGTAGTGTTGGTGATGCCTGTTTGAGTAAAAGAGGGCTAAATTGGAAACTAGTTTTCACGTTGAATTTGTTCACCAAAAGTATTATTATCACGAACGAATCTGTCAAACAGAATCATTTTTTTCATAGAAAGGTTGAATGACATGATATCATGTCCAATCATTTTTCACCAGGCAAATTTAATAAATACACTAAACATGACTGCCCGTCATGTGTTGTCAAGGGCGTATTATAGCTTGCTATATCAATACCCTTTTTTACTCTGACGAAGGACTAGCGTCCGAAACGTCAGTAAGTGATCTTTCTTAATTTTTTACGGTGTAAAATTTATCTTTTTATCACAACTGTTTCATTAGAAACACCGACGCAGCCCACACTAGCTTACCGCTAGTTATCATCTCAATAGGATTTTTGTGAATTCCATTAACCTGATTTTTAGAAAGACTGATGAACATTGAATGTCATATGCCATCAAACAAGGATTATCTTTTTGCTGATTACCGATTAGGTAAATTTCCGTCATTATCTAGACCAGATGACGGGCAAACCGCATGGTTGTCATGTAATGTCAACATAATGTAAACGTAGCCATGTTCCTTAGCATTCAATACCCACATCACAATCCACCTCGCAAGACGGTCTGAGTATATTTTGGGTAATGATGCTGATGACAGTGATTTATATGTTGATGGTGATTTTTGTTAAAGATGATATGGTGGTGATGAATATGTTGTTGTTATTGATGATGACGCTGATGGTGATGATGACGATATTGATGTTAGCGATAAAGATGATATATATGTTGGTGATGGTGATGGTGATGATGCTGTTGGTGATGACGATGACGATGAAGACAGTGATGATGCTGATTACGATGTTACCGAAAAAGATGATATGGTGGTGATGGTGATGATGCTGTTGGTGATGGTAATGACGCTGACGATGAAGACAGTGGTGATGCTGACGATGTTACCGATAACAGCAGATAACCATAACGATAGGAGTCCATAACCAGATAGTTATGGACATCTGATAATGATGATGGTGACTATAATGATGATGATAGTGTTGATGATGCAGGTGATAATGATGATATAGATGAAAGTGACGATGTTGAAGTATGAAGATAATGCTGATCAGGGATGATGATGCTGATGATAATAATCATGATGGTAACAATGGTGCCGATGCTAATAATAACAATGATATTGACGACGGACGTCGAAACGAGTAAGAGGAAGTCGATCGAACGAATTACCTAATCTTGAGATAATTAGATCAACATAGTATGTCTACTGTCATCGATCGTAACTGTACGTCTTTTCCTCCACGTCAACAATTATTTCACTCAAACACTGGCACAGCGACCACCGCTAGCTTTGAGGCTTTAATTTTTTTATAACGTAAACCAACAGGTTTTCGTAATCAACAAGAAGTCGTAAAATGAATTAATATATACATAATTTCAAAAAAGAAAAACAAGTTGATTTTATCGATATTACTTTTTTTTTTTTTTTTTTTTTTTTTCTTAATACAATCTTGTTCTCGGAATAAATAGAGCCTTCCCGATAGTGGTTGTCTGACCAAAATGCGGTTGTATTTCAGGTCATTAATGTTAAAGACCTAGCCACTCCCAGCGCGGGAACAGCTGGTGTATTGTACATGCATAATATATTAACCTCTCGTTGCTCTATCTCAATGTTAAAGACCATGGTTTAGACGTCTCTTATTTGAAACTTAAAGATTTCATACGGATTTTAAAAAAATGACACAAAAGTATTTGAGGCTCACGATCTTGAAAGACTAACAATTTAAATTTAAACGAACGTAAAATATGCTTCGAGACTCGCTTGACAGGGGAAAATTGGATCTATTTTTTGTGGTGTATTTTCATCGTTTTCGTGGTCTTTGATTGGTTTAGAGTGGAAGCCATTTGAGTGTTACGGTAATGATTTTAATTTCCAATCCACTAGAAAATAAATGTTTTGCTTTTTTCGTTTTTTTTTTCTTTCCCCCTTTTCATTAAATATTTTGTCTTTTTTGCCTCAATTCTTTGTTTCCTTCTTTAATTTCAAAAGAAAAAATATTAACAAACAGCGTTGTTCGTTAGAGGAAGTCATTTCAATGTAAATAAACCATGATCCCTTGCGCGAAGATAATCATTTTAAAATCAGCTTTTTTCAGTTTGGAGCATTGACATTATTAAATATTGTGATAAACAAAAAAACACCAAAAAGAACACTACTGCAGCCGCTAAAAATTGTGTCCCCTAGAGTAAAGATCTTGGAGTTCCTTGGCGTGCGAACGAGTAATCGTCAGGGATAATATTTATAGAATTTGAAGCCAGAAAATAAAGTCAGTCAGACTCCTATATTGACACCTGTGTCGTGTCATCTCGAGCTAAAAAGCCAATTAATAGCAACTGGAGATTGCTTTGAATATTTATCTAGAATCCCCGTTACAGAAGCCTTAAGCTATTTACAAAAAGCCACCCTTTCATATTATCATTGAATTTCGAATTTTTGTGTGTTATTATTCTCGCTGTACTCAAAATGCTCAACACTATGGTATTAAGTTAACCTTTTTACAATCTTAAAACAGAGCTTTTTTACTCGAGTTAGTTAGATGTCAGTAGTAATTAATCTGAATGTTCTTCAAATTCGTTTTCACGAAAAAAATGTTTTTGGATTTTTTGGGGGATCTTTTTTTCTATTAAAAAAAAATAGAAAACTCGTAATTCTTAGTAATAATGTTAATTATAGTATATTCAAATTTGCTATCAAAAGGCGATTTTTTGAAGGGAAATGATAGAAATGAAATACATTATTGGAAAGATCGAAAATTGAATTGGATTATTCAAACTTTTAAGAAAAAATTAATTATTAATTTTGTGAAATATTATATATTCTACGAAGAAGAGCAGAAAAGAGGAAGGAAAAAAAAAAGAAGAAAAAAAGCTAGAAAACAGAAATGTTTGATAAGAAGCATCGTGAACTACTTGTGAATTTGAATTTGTGGTGTGAAATCTTTGAAAATTAACACTTAATTTACATGAAGAAAAAGAAATATCTTTAGCTTATTTTACCTTTTGTCGACGACTATTTTCTTCCAGAGAACCTTATTTCAACCCTAAAATGCAAATACTCATTCCTAAGTAGCGTTGATGATGAATGAAAGACTTTTTGTGATGAAAGAATAAATAGCCAAAAACACAGTAAAAGTTACTGAGCGTTCATTGGACGAAAATGAGTGACGTCAGAAATGAAGCCAAGCTGATGCTCCTGGTGTTACGCAGAAAAACTTCGGGTCTTTGTTAATGGTTTTTTCTCTTGTAAATAAAAAAGTAATTGTCTTTCAAATTAAAAGGAATAGCTAAGTTTCCTAATTATTTCTTTTCTAATTTCTTGATTTCTTTTTCATTATTATTTTCTGTTATTTTTTCCCGATAAAACACCAGATGCTCTTTTCACGCCAATTTCTGAAACTGCACCTTTGTTTATTACGGATCTAGAAACTTTTCCGCAGGCAAGAGTCAAAGCAAGTTCATTTATTGACCGAGATGATAGATTTTGACTACTTTTTTAGACATAATATATGAAAATACCGGTAATAATGGTGGATCAATTGAGAGGCTTTTCAGTGCTCTTAGCTACTATACTTTTGAGTCCATTTAAGCAGTCCTGTCCACTATTCAATTACTTCGATTAGACACTTGATCCATGAACATTAAACATTCATTAGAACAAGTATATGTAAGCGAAATAAAATATACGAGTTGAAGTTGGACTAAATTACGGGTAGTACTTGTATTAAGCCTTTTAGTTGCTTTTGTCCAAAATTGTATAAAAATCAAGGACTTGAAAAAAAGTGCAGAGGGAGAGAGTGAAAAAAATATTTTATATAATTTATTCAGTTATTTCAAATATACATTGGATTGAGAATAAACTGAAAATTATGAACAACCTGAATTAGGAACTGAAACTAACTAGAAAATGTCCTAGTTTATTTAGGCTCTATAGGCATAAATAAAAGGAAATGTTGTTCTTTTATTTATAATGGTGAATACAATTGTAAAAATTTAATCCACAAGTGTAAGATTAATTGTGTAAAAAAATATGCAAAATAAATGAAGTGAAGTGAAGTGAAAAAAATTCAGCCTGGATGAAGGCATTGTCAACAGTACAAGAGTCCAATATAAATACAAGCCAAACAACAAAAAATGAATAAAATGATGATGATGATGATGATGATGAGGAGGAGGATGATGATGATCATGATGATGATGATGATGATCATGATGATCATGATGATCATGATGATGATCATGATGATCATGATGATGATCATGATGATCATGATGATGATCATGATGATGATGATGATGATGATGATGATGATGATCATGATGAGTATATCTTTTGTGCCCTTTAGCCTTCTGATTGGTCCGCGATATGAACCAATCAAAAATCAGGATTTTCGATCCGAAGGAATGTTGACATAGCGCTGTGTTTTCTCTTCTTTTCTTTCTTCGAGAAATTAAACGTTCAATCTTATGAAATACTCATATATTTCTGTACAATTTGATTAGACACTTATAAAATTTAAATGCAGCTCACGTTTTTTCCCCTTGAGATATTCTTAACGATGCGAAAAACGAGCAAAGTTATGCGGATTTCGTGGAGTATCCCACGTAAATTCGTTTCTTTTCGAAACTATTCCTTTGAGAATTAAAACTGACATACATTTCATCACATTTTATGTAAAAATTAAATTCAAGTTTGGTTCATATTTATCTCTAAGCTATATGTTGACAATTTAAAAAAATATCACAAGGTGACGGGTCCATGCCTGGTTATTATCGTTTTCGAAAAGTCTGCTTTGGGTACGTTGGAAGAGTACGGTTCGCTAGCTAGCAAACACTGCGTCACGTACGGAGCTGAGTTTGTTTTACGTGTTGTTCTCCAGAAACTCAAACGCAAAGTCTCCTCCTTGTCTACGTACAAAGTAATCAGGCTAATAGCAAAACATTTTTGATAGTAATTTTTCATTAATTTTTCGTTCAACACTTAATGCTCACTGCGAAATTCTAATCACAACTGTAACACCTTGCTGTGAGGGCTAGTCTGTTTTAGATCTCTGGTGTCACCTTGTCGCGAACCACCAAGATATTAGGTAATAACCCTGAAAGTATCCCCCAACACGTGGTAAAAACTAGTGAAAATTGAATAAAGCAATATATTTCAAGGGTATTATAGCTAAACGTTGCAGACACATTTCTCTCGACTTTAATTAGGAAAGGGAATCTCTGATTCAGAAAAATTATTTTTTGTTTTACAACATAGATACCTTGAACTATAACTGTTTATCCTTTTATTTTTTTCTTCATTTTTCGCTTCAATGAAAAATGAAAAATCACTCAAATAAACAAATGGTTTTAAGAATGTATGAATGGAATCAATCGATCAAACATGTATAAATAAACGAAAGACGAGTAAAAAACGATCGAAGGATTGAACGAATAGATGACCAATCATACGACCTACCGAACAAACGGACGGACAGACGGACAGACGGACAGACGGACAGACGGACAGACGGACAGACGGACAGACGGACAGACGGACAGACGGACGAATGAATGAATGGTTGGATAATTGAACCAAACAAACCCAACGTGGAGTGGCTGGGAAAACGTAGGGAAATACAAAAAAAGATAACAAAAGACAAACGAGGCAGATATTTCCGATTTAGCACGTTCCTCGTCTGACTACGTCTGACCTGATACCTTGAAGCAATTCATCATTATAATTCTCGTTTATCAAGCGACAAGAACACTCAGTTTAATTGACTTTCACTTCCTAACACGATAAATACACGAGAGAAAATCAGATGGAACGGGATATCAAATGTTGGACATCGCGTAGGAATTCAACAGTTCCGTGCAGCTTGACTAACAAATGACGTCACCGGATACACAGATGACGTTAATAGTGACGTCAAATTAACTTACACACTATACTACTGAAGCTGAATTTAACCTTTTCTTAAAAAAATTCAATTTTGCTTTTTTTTGGCTTTCTTCGTTCCTTGTGCTGTTCTTCATTCGTTCGTTTGTTGCAGTTTCGAAACGAGGACTGGTAGCGAATCAAATTCACCACATTGAATTGTGGGCCAACAAAATGGCGGATTGAAAAATATCTAAGCTTAAATACGGTTCCAAAATATATGGCCAATGTTCTTAGTGGTTAAACGAATCGACTTAAATAATTAAACATTTTTAAGCAATCGCTTCATCACAGCTATTTTGTAAAGTGAACAAACAGAGAACGCCTTCATCATTGTCGGATATTTGTTGTCAATCAGAATATTTCCCTGATGTTTGTTTGAATCAATTTTTTCTCATCCAAGGGCGTGGCATGCTTTCTTACAGCGCTGCCATTCACCGCGGTGTAGTTCAAAATATCCTCCCTTCACAAACCCTTACACGCAAAATTTTTAATTCGATCTGTGAGTTAGGCCGTGCCCCGACTTAAATCAACCCAGAGGTTTCTCCGGCAGTCTGTGAGTGCCGTGCCCTAAATCAACCGAGAGTTAGTTCCAGGGTTCAGTCTGTGGTGTGAGTCAAATGAATATTGACCGTAATGGTAGTGTATGTGAAACGAAAATCAGGAGATTGGTCTTCCTCTTTTGTGCTTTTTTTTTGGTCGGTCCACTCAAGTGGTGCCGGACCCTGAAAAGCCGCCAATCACGAAAATAACTGGTTGATATTTCCCTTGATTCGAAATGAAATCCCAGGAAAGATTATTTGATGGCAACAGACTTTTATATTAAGGCCTCTTGATTGAAGTATCAGTGATTGCAATTAATTTCGTGAAGAGTTTCCATCATCCTTGAAGTGTTCTCTTCGACTTGTTTTATTAAATTCCATCTTAAGCTGGTTTCCATGGAGATTTCATTCTATACTGACTGTGTCGAGAAAGAAGGACAAGAAAAGAGGCGGGGGAAAGTAAAGAAAAAAACTTCGAAAATTAAACAGAAACTCTCCCTCACCAGCAAAAATAAATATTTGAATGTATAAACGTCAAAATTGGAAAACAAGAGAAACAAAGGTAAAAAAACATTTAATGGTAACCATAGTAACGCAAGTGTACCAATAGTACGGAATTAGCAATTGAATATAGATTGAAATAAAACGTCCCAAAATTGAATAAATTGCCAAACAACTATCTAAATATATATATATATATATTTGAAAAAAAAGACCCAAAAATGCCACAAAATAGACTTAATACAGCTCTCATTATAGAGAAAGGGCTTGATTAATGATTGTTCTGAGTTGCAAGTGGCGAAAAAGGAGAAAATAAGAAGTATATTGAGTCACTCTGCTGTGCAAACTTGCTTGAATATTTAAAAGCCTTAAAATGAGTATCGTGGAAAGCTTAATAATTAATGACATAAAAAGTCAATATTTCAAGTTCTTTTTGAGCGAAAGGTGTCAGATTTTGTGTGCTCAAACCGTTCAAAAGATAGCCATAGATTTACGTCCTCTGTATTCAAATCTACCCAGAAGTCAGACATCGAAAAGTACCATGATCTACCTTAAGAATAAAACGAAAAACTAAAAAATTGATTGACCGTATTGAATGAAATTTATTTGGCAAAATTCACATGTAGGTGTAATTTTTTCATTCTAATAAAAATGACATTTCTTTTCTTTTTTAATTTACGTTTTCGAAGGACTACTGAATTTGAGCTGTTCAAGACAGAACGAATAACGTTAGCAGATTAATTCAATATATATATATATATATATATATAAAATTAAAAGTAGATCTTGGCCTTAAAACTTAGAGCAATGTCAGCTGAGAAAATACCAATAAGTTTTGCAGCATGCGCCAAAGTTGTCTTTTTCATGGTCTCCGGGATATGGCGAAAAAAAGAACTTGTTTTTAGTTTAGAGTTTACAAATATAATTTTCTATTTCAATATTTAAGAAAGAATCAACTCAGAATCTTCGTAATTAAAATAACGAGACCTAGTTGTTTAAAAACTTTGCACTTTAATTTAGAACCTTTCAGCATTTAGGTGAAAACTGGTGAAAATAAATATTCAAACACCTTTAAATATTAATCATTTTCCAACTTTTTCGTAAAATATATGAAATAGTTGTATTACCTTATTTATGAATTTCCGAAAGAAGATCTGCAATTAGTCAGTGTTTTCCCGCCAAATACTAATCCAGCAAGAAACTTACGAAACACTTTAATTTTAACCCAGTCTAAAGATGTCGGTAATTTTAAAAGGACGTCTTGCTCTTGTTCGACAAACATACCGGCTTTAAAATACAATGAACAGGAATCTTAATGTTGATTTTATCTATGGTTTTGAGCAGTCGGCAAGAAAAGACGAATGAAACGGTGCTTTACGGCTATTAGCTTCGGTAAACTTTAAATTAAGTTCAACCTTACGTTTACTTATATTGATTAAAAAGCCCACGAGGAAGTATCCCAAAACTACCTTACTTAAGCCTAAAAGCATATTCTAAACGTACTATTTATTTTTTTATTGACTTCTTTATAGTAATAAAACGTTAGCCATAACAAGAGCAGAATTTATAAGCCACCAAATTCAAGAACTTTATATAAAGCGGGTTAGTTCAAGCTTAAAGAAAATTATACTATTAGAAAAAAATAATTTCGAAATCATGTCGACTAACTGTAGTGACAATAAGATACTCAGTCTCACCTTGTGTTTTCAAATCCACTTGAATTTTCTTGTTGTTCAAGTCTTGTGAAAGTAGATTTGGTTCATTCATCAAAAGGTCTCAGACTTCATCGTTGACAATGAGGCGAACCAATAATCTACAGTCTAAATCTTCTGGGATTTTTCTCATGAGCTACCAAAAGTCCTCTGATAATATCTTTGATCAAAAAGAAACGAAAGATCTAAAATATGATAGATTTCGATCAAAACTAAATAATGAACTCGTAAACACTGATATTTTTTAATTATAGTTGAATCGAGTTGAATCGACTTGACGACTACAGCCTACAGCCAATCAGAGGGCAGTCCTGAGTTAGTCACGTGGTAACTCATGAACTCGAGATCAAAAACACCGATAGTAATATTAAGTACCGATAAATAGCTTGGAAACAAAGTTTCTAACGTTTTGTATCCTCCCTGAAATATATATTATTACTATTATAATTTTCTTTATTTTTTCATCCGTTTGTCTCACGATTGAGGGTCATTTGTGGAAAGGTCCTTTCAATATCATTTATTACATATATTTTCACAGTAAATAATATATTTCATTCTATTATGATTAATCTTATTATTATTACTATTACTATTATTGCAATACCCAAGGACAATATCCTGGCTAAGAGCAAAAACATAATTTTCTTTGCTCAGGTCTGCTCAGGTGTGTCTACGACGATCAAAAACAATAAAAAGAGTACCATATGACACTAAAAACATTGACATTGATATTGAAACAGTAGAGAGTGCCAAATGCATAAATTTTTAGCTAGTTTTTAGGTTTGTTTTACCTTCGTCATGATTGTATTCTTTTTTTAAGTGAGATTAGTTTTTCTTTAAATACAATTTTTTTCCTTTTTTTTTTGAATTCTATAAATAATATATTGGCAAGAATGTTGAAAGAAAAATATTAATAATTTAGCGAGATGCGAATCGTTGACAATTTGTTGGGATGGGAGACGAAGTTTAGCGAGCTTTATTACCTCGCTTTAATTTTTTTATGCAAGGAACTACGACATCCATCCATCTTAATTGTGTTTGTTTTTCAATTAAGGCATTTATACCAAAAAGCTCTAATGGAATATCAAAATTGGATAAAAAGCTAATTTAATTTTATCGTACGAACCGAGCATAATAGGGGCATTACATAAATACTAGCTTAAAATACAACAAATGACTGGCACGATCTATTCATTTCTCAAAATCGACGACTCAGTTGCGACGTTTGTAGGTCTCCTCCATTCGGGATAATTTTTGCAAAAAAAAAATAAAATAAAATAAAATAAAATAAAAAAATAAAAAAATAAAAAAATAAAAAATAAAATATTAATCATATAAATTAACTCATATTGAATTAAACGAAAGAATTTTTTACTTTTTATTCACGGAAAGTATTTTTACTTCTGATAAACGCAGAAATCTATAGATCCTAATAAAGTCGAATCTGCGAATTCCAATCAATATCACCTCAAAGACCGCTTTATTTTAAATTAGATTTTTTTCACCGTTTTGACGAACATCAGCTGAATAAACAAACAGACACAAATGACTGAATTAACTGCTCAAAAAGAAAAAAAGCCACGTTTTGAGTAAACACTGAAAATATATTTACGAACACGTTTCGGTTTTTAAAGATATTTTATAGTAATGTTAACCGGGAAATAGCGAAAAAAGTTTTCAAATTAAAGTTAGAACTCAATATTATTCGTTTGTTTTTAACAATATTTAAGTTTTAGCTATGTGTTTGCCGTTTAGGCCATGCACAAGCAGGTTCATATTTCTTCGTTCAATAGGCTTTCATATGGCATTCTACTTTGGCATATTCGATAGAATTTCCATTCTGGCACTGTCCCACAGGTTTGCAAGTCTTCATTTTAAAGTGACAGAATTGATAATTTTGTTGACATTCCAGGCGTTCATTCTCGTGTAGGTGAGGGAAGTCCAAACTCAAGTGACAGGGGATTGAAGAGAGAAGCCAACTTGTCATAAAACAGGAATGACACCAAGCAGAGTTGTTTAATTTGTTTTTTAAAACTATTTGAAAGAAAAGCGTAATTACTGTTTTAGCTAAAAACGTTTTCAATTAATGTGGTTTCCAAGTCATTAGAGAAAATTATAGCGAAAATTAAAGTGTGAAATGTCGTACGATGCTGTTACAATCAATTAAAAAAAGTTAGTCCAAAAATTAAGAAGAAAATGAGCTAATTTAAATAATAGAGAATTCAAATATGAAATGTCGTACGATGCTGTTACAATCGCTAGTTTCAAATCTAGAATTTTCTATTAAAAAAATTGGTCCAAAAATTAAGGAGAAAATGAGCTAATTTACATAATAACGAATTACGTCATACTAAAGGCTTCTCACACTAGAATTCTAGGCCACACTTAGCCTTGATATACTACTCTTTTCCATGCATCAACAAATCTAAATAAAATGATATACATACAACTGTAGTTATATCTTGTGTTTTGTATTTCATAACAACTTTGTTAACCCTTAGGGTACTTTGGGCCTGTCTTTACCCCTTCCCCCAAAAAACACACTGCCGCTGTAAAGATGTTATGCGATCGCGGGCGCTAGGAAACTATCAAGACTCGACAAGTCTGAGCTTGTAAATGATAAAATTGGCAAAAATATATATTTAATAATAAAATATTTAGAAAACGAATATAATTATTTTCATATAGTTTTTTTGAAAAAAATACATATATATTTCGCTTAATATATCCAGGAAAAAAGTGTAGATAAGAAAAGCTAAAGTTAGAAAAATTCTATCATCGAAGATACAGCAATGTTCTCAGGCTCTGCTCACCGTTATTCAGCCGAGGAAAACTGGAAAAAGGACGAAGTTAGTTTATGGGAAGAGATTGGAACATTTCATGGAAAATCTTTGAAAATTTTGGCGAAACAATAAAACAATAGAATTTGAATTTGTGACCCGATGTATTCTTAATTAATCTATACATCTTCGCCATTAAAAAAGGGTCTATGCATGCGCAGTTTGATTACTGAAAATTACGGTTAAAATTCATGGCAGGGACACCACAACAGCTTTCGCCAATTACTGTTGGCCCGACAGCCAATAGCAACACACCATTATAATGATGTGACAACATATGACAGTGTAACGCAACATCCGCAAGTTAATGCCACATCTCAGTATCAGTGTTGGTGCGTGACGAAGTCTTAAAAAATAGATGCACGGCGTGACATTCCAATACATCAAAAGATGTAACGCAATATATTTACTATGAGGATTGACAATCTTCTAACAACAGTTCAAAAAGACTGGATTTCTTGACCTTGTTCGCCTTGTTTTGCTGATAGTAACGCAAGATACTATTCATAACGTCACGAACTCTCCAGTCACGCTGTCTTAAAATTTGTTGTACTTTGGAAAACTGGAAGCAAAATAAACACAAAAATGTAAGTAATAATTAAATGGAATATGTCAATGGATGGAAGTATGGATCAGAGATGGATTGATGGATGAGATTGATAGATGGTTGAGATGGATGAATGGTTGAGATGGATGGATGAATGGATGGATGGATGGAAGAATGATTGGATGGATGGATGGATTAATGAATGATTGGATGGATGGATGGATGATTGGATGGATGGATGGATGGATGGATGGATGGATGGATGGATGGATGGATGGATGGATGGATGGATGGATGGATGGATGGATGGATGGATGGATGGATGGATGGATGGATGGATGGATGGATGGATGGATAACGATATGGACGGATGCATGCATGAATGCATAAGATGGCCGATTAGACTGTAAAAATTCATACTTATTAAATGAATTCTACATATACCTTCTCTATTCTTGGATCCCCAGATGTGCAGTAGACCACCGCTGGACAGCCAACGGCGGAAGCAGCGATCCACTGAATAACAGCCTCCAATTCAGGATCTCCTCCAAACCACGATCCTGTGGCAATCGGCCGCACAGAGAGAGATTCGTCTTGCAGCAGTATTGACGCGCCCGCAATCGCCACACTAGTCTCAAGCAGTTGTTCGGAAAGTACATGCGCAAATTCATTTAAAATCTCTTTGGGGATTGACGTGCGTCTAGCTGGATCACAATCACTCCTTAACATTTCAGAATTAATTTCTCTAGAGTCGAAGTCCTCTTCTTCTCTTTCTTTTACATTATCATTTTCGTCTAAAATTTCTAGTCCACCTTCTTGATCCGAATCTTCCATCAAGCATGAGTTCTCTGTTTCCTTTTCTAATTCCTCTATTTCATAACTAATTTCTAAATTCTCCTCATAAAAACTTTCTGGCTCAAAGGTCTTTGAGACGTCCAGAAATGCTTCTTGAAGAACTCTCCTTGAGATATCCTTGGCGTACACAAAATATAGTTCTGCAGAAAACCCATTTTCGGGAAAACGGGGTAATTCGTCAAGCATCAAAGAGGATTTAGAGTCTGAATCCTTAATATCAGATTGTTTGTCCTGTATTGGATCAGGGTATTCTTCTTCAGTGTCATACAACTCAGCCCTCTCTTTCATTTCTCTCACTGCTTCTTCATAAGCACTGGTAAGCACTCTCTTCATCATCGTATCTGCCATCTCTGCTACACTATCATGATGATTATTGTTTGAGATTTCTTCATTGTCAGTCAAGTCCAACTCATAAAGCCTGTCTTCCAATTCTTTATCGATGTCTACACCTTCCCAGTTCCCCTCGACCATGTCTTGTTCACTATCACTGTCAGTGGACTGGGACTCATCGTTATTTGTGTTCTTGTCATTATTCGCCTCACTATCATGCTCTTTGTTAGTGTTAGTTTCGTGTGAATTCTTTCCAGGATTATCATCTGCATTAGACTCGAAGCCACTTTTATTATCACCACCATCATGATCACCATCACCGTCACCACCACCACCATCATTATAATCACCATGACTATCATCACCATGACTACCATCACCATCACCACCATCATCTTCCATGAGTTCCCCATCAATGTTCTCAAGCACAAGATCTTCACATATCAATTCCGTGGCCGATTTGACGATAGAATCTGCTAACTTCGATGCGAAGTCCTGGAATAAATTCAACGCGAGTTCATTCAGACTTCTCCTTCGAGCTTCGTTTTCCTCATCAGAAGTTTCGTCCATGTACAAGTTGGACTCAAACCCTCCATCATTTTCGTTTGAGAGATCAATCAAACCAAATTCCCCACTTCCATTGGTAAAAGATTTCTCGTCGAGGTTTGGTTTTGGCGATAAGAGAGAGGAAAGAATCTGTTGCCCCTTTTTAACGGGGCTCTCTTGTAACGTCTCCATGGCAACCGAGGTGATTTTCAAGGGCGTTGACGCTATCGTTGCTATGGATGTTGCCAATGACGACGAAAGCATTACACACGACATAAGCGACTCTGCAAGCGAATCGGCAAAGCTAGTAGTGCCCAGTCTCACCTCCTTACTTAACGGAGTATTCGGAGGAGCGATACCGGAAACTGGGGACTGGTTACCACTGGTAACCAGACTTTGCTGTCTAGGTGATGAAGGAGGGGTACTGGGTTCTAATGGAGAGTCAGTGTATTTGAAAACACGTGACTGCAAGCATTTCGGAATCGGAGGAGAATCAATAATCGTTTCTTTGTACTTTTGTTGTTTTTCAGGCGAGTTTTTGAAAACCTCGTGAACCGATTTTTTCATCAAATTCTCGAGCACTTCCCGAGTGTCTTCCGAGTAAGTACGAGATTTGATACCAATTTCGCCCTGAGCTTCCCACAAAGCGCAAGAAACGAGCGAATCACAGAATTTATCTATAGCATTTAGTTGGATGTTACCGTTAATGTCAGTCAGTTCATCGTCTATATAGGTTATCCCAGACTCCTCTTCGTTCTCCTCGATATCATCTTCCTCGTTGCCGCCATCTTTCTCGTTCTCATTTTTTTCTTCTTGTTCTAACTCCTCCTTATTCATCTCTTCTTGAAAATCTACAACAAAACAAGCAATTTAACAAATCTTGAAACAAAGTGCAGTCTTTCTTGTGCAAGAAAATTTAAAGAATTTACGAAGTCACGTGATACGGAATTAAAGTAAGATTAAGATCACGTGATGCCAAATTAACTTTAATTTAAAAATATAATTTGAATAAAATATACAATTTGGAATTGCTTAAAAGAAAATTAACAAACTAGGTTCAAGATTTTATAAGTTTCGATGTTTCTTTCCATGTTATTGGAAACTCAATGTCACATAATATAGTATGATAGTCACGCAATCCCTGCATAGTTGGTGTCTCAGTTATAAACATACAAGGAAAAATATTCCTGACTTAGAAACAAGTCGAGATAAGTTAGTATCACTGATGTTACATAGAGAGTGGACTGTTGTGTTATTCACACCGCCTTAAAAGTCCTAGAAAAGACTTCGCCCACATGCAAGGTTTAGTTCAACGGGGTCTCGTGAAGATTACGACGACTTCTGTCTCTTTGTATGACGTTTATAGATTTCAATCTATGATTTAAACTTTCTTGTATGAACTTTTACAGATTGCAATTGTTTATTTACGATGCTTATCTATCAAGAGGTGCTTGAAAGTTTAAAACTTTAATTGCTATAAGTATTTAAAAATAACAAACTTTGAAACAAAACGACAACATTGAAACGCAGAGAGCACGAACTCTTACCATAATTGATTCCATCTTTGTCTGTCATTTTGATCAACTCACATGGCGTTCCTTGGCTATAAAAACACACCAGGGCTTTATTTAGAAGTCTTAGAACAAGTGCCTCCTTATTCTGCGTATCACAGTCTTTAATCAAGCTCACAGAAGCCACAGATCTTTGAAGATTACCACAAATGTCTCGCTAGTGTAAACAAGAAGATAGGTGTTTGATTTAAGTTTGACCTGTCTGGCTTAAATCAATTAGTTGCAATATGAATACCTTTATATGGAACTATATGGATTATAAGAATACTTTCAAGGTTACTGACGTTTTCGGCAACACGTAACCGGGGCAACGAGACCTTTTAAGTTCAAAAGCAGTGAGATCAAGTTCTGATTGTCAAAACAATGCAAAAATAAAAAGGCTAATTTTTTAAGATAAAAATTGATGACCTCTTTAAAAAAAATGGATAAGAACCTCTTTTTAATATTGACGTTCAACAAAATTCGATTTCACTGCGGTTGAATACCATGTCAGTCTACTGGGCTACCTGTGGTGAGAGACAGAACAGGCAGCCCAGTTCTATGTAGCTTTTGTCAAACACAAAAATATAAACGTCAGTAATTTTAAAGAAATTGAACGGAAATTGCCGTTTCTATCAAAACGGTTATCAAAGCTAAAAACTTTCGATAGTCATGCGGAACGGCACACCGTTCATGTCTGCGCCTGCGATATTTTTGAAAGCGCTCGCGCATCTCGAAAATGGTCTATACCTGCACTACACCCGCTGTCACGTGACTATAGTTTGCTGCAGATTCTATTCTCATTTTTTTTAAATTCTCCAGGGTTTTTTATTCCTCCACAAAAATCAACACTTTTTTTAATTGGCCTACGCTGTCCGTGCTAATAAACATCACGTCACAGCAGAAGCTAAAAAGTTTCGAAAGTCACGCGTCACGTCACGCTATTTCCTGTCCATCATACCTCAGTTGTGTCTTGAAAGTTGCCGGCAAAGTAAACATCACCTTCGTTATTAATGTCTAGAGTTGAGAATCTTTCAGCACCCTAGGGGGAGAAAAAGCTCTCCATAAGGGAAGGTAGGTTTTTTTATTGTGGGGGGAGGGGGAGGTGAGGGTTGGGGCTTCAGAGGGGAGGGTCATCAGTAATAATTTGAACTTTTGTGGAGGTGCAAACCTTTTTATTTTGATGAAAGCTAGGGCAGAGTAAAATTAATAGGAGGATAATGAATTTCTTACCGAGTGAAAATGGGGAGGGCTACAACCATTTTTAAAAATTTTACTGCAAATCCCCCAGCGCTCCCCCTCCCTGGCCCCAATATAAAAATGTACCTTCCATAAGAAAGGTAAATAAAAAGAAGAGAAGTGCAATGGAAATGGAATTTCTGCTGTTAAAAGAAAGATAAACGAACCTTGATAAGAAGTGACTCATTTGCTTCCATTGACTCCATGAACAAGGTTGCTACAAGCATCTCTGGACACGTGCAAAAATGAAGCTCTTCCTGTGGTGGGAAAAAGAACTAAAAATCAAGGAAATATCTAATTAAATTCACATCCAAATTAAGGTACTTCAAAATACCTACCTGTCCGTGTTTACTCCCAAACTGATTTGCACCAATGAAACAGTTAGAAAAATCCACCTAAAGCAGAAAAAGGAGAAAATTCAATATTTAAAATTGGGTGCCCTGTGGAACCTGTGCTACACAGGAAGCCCAGTACAATAGGTTTTTACCTGAAGAAAGCTGGGTTCTGAATCGGTTATCTTTTTGTGGTGATCAATGATCATGGGACAGAGTTTGGCATCACAAGTCATCCAGTCAGCAAGAGATGGCAGTGAAGATTTGTTTACAACCTTGAAAGGAAACAATAGCACAATGATGCCAATGATGTAGCCTACGTTGTGTGTTGGCTTTGAAGGCGTAGAAGGGGCAGGAAGAGACTGGTGTTTTACAGGAGATGCCTTCTTTTTCACTCTCCTTTGTCTTCTCTTTACTCCACCCCATTGGGGCAGAATCAATTCTTGTATTGATGATGGTGATGATATTAGTGATGATGGTGATGATGACAATAATGATAGCTTTGAGAATGATGATGGTGAGGATGATAACAATGATGACCCAAATAAAAGCTCTACCTGGCTTACAGGTCTTGATAATTTCCGACACTTTATATAACAATTATTCACCGAAGATTAGGTGATTATCGGTGAATATTTACCAAGACATAGTAAAAGTATCCTACCTGTCTCTCAAAGATAATCTCTCCTGATAAATCCTCATCCCTTGAAGCAAGTCTCTCAAAGTAACACAATAAACTCTGGAGTTTAGCAGCTTGAATATCTTTCAACTCCAATCTGCATAAATAAGAATTCAAATTCAAATTATTCCCTAGATTTTCTCATTCTAAAAGCAAAGCAGAATTAGGATCTTTCCAAATAGCAGTCCAGATGCCAAAGAAATAAGAGCATGCATACAACATAAGGTGCATCTTGACCATCGATGCCAACCCCCACCCCCCACCCACTTGGACAGTGGCATAGTCCAAGGGTCAAGCCCTTTTTTTTTGTGGAGGGCAATGCCACTCGCCCCCCCCCCCCCCCCAATGTTATGTTTTTATTCTAGGTGTGCCCCCCCCCCCCCCAAGATCCTGGGTCCTCGTTTTGCCTCTGCCCTTGGATGCACCATAAATCTTCTCTACAAAAACACGGTTCTAAGGTTTGATTACACAGAGCAACTTTCTCTGCCACTTGTCTCATAATGGCATTATGGCACAAGTTGCAAGAGGGTTTACATGGTGCAACAGAAATGCAATCATTGCCAAAAGTCAACAATCTCTAATTTTTGCAATGATTGCTTGAAATTGTCTCACAAGATTTTTCAAATTGCAACTTGTATTGCAATGCCATTGCAAAACAAGTTTAGAGAAAATTGCTCCATCTAATTGTGCCTTTAATACCTGTGAAAGTTGGCAAACATGTTGTCAAAGTTGATGGTTCTGGTTGCTATATTTGCACTATTTTCAGGTAAAGCACACAGGAATCCTGAGGCCAAGATCGATGCAATAAATTTTCTGTCAAGCAGAATACTGCAAGCTGGAAAAGTAAATGAAAGGAAAAATGAGATAAAATGAAATTTGGAAAGGAAGTGGAAAACTGAAAAAAAAAGAGGTAATGAAGAAAGAAGTAAAAAGAAAAGAATTCGAATGAAAAAGAAAAGGATGAAGAAAAGTAGTGTGGTGTGTGGAAAGGAAAGGAAAACAAATGAAAAGAGAAAATGCAAGAAATGTAAAAAAAATCTAAAGTTAAAACCATCCAAAATAAACACTTTTAAGGGACCTATCGTATATTACGCCCCAGGGGGGGCAGTGGAAATACCAGGGGGGTACGTTTTTAGATAACAGTGAAAATTGGGGGGTACAATTGTAAAATTGCAAGAATATACTAAAGAAAATGTTAATGTACAAGAATATATTCAAGCAAAAACAGGTATTCGGACCCAAGCTAAGGAATGAGGGAGGGTTGTTGGGGAAAGGGAGAGAGGTTGTTTAAGAAATGTGTAATTTTTTAACGACTGTATAATGAATGGTATGATATATACAGAATGGAGAAAAGATTATTTTGTGAGTGAAGGCAGCGTTAAAAGTGTTAAAGATGGGGGTACGTTTTCCATTTAACAGTTTTAAAGGGGGTACAAATTTTATTTCATTATTTTCTGAAGAAACCACCGACCCCCCCCCCCCCCCCCCCCCTAGGGCGTAATAAACGATCGGTCCCTAAGGGCATCATTAACGACAACAAAAATTCAAAACTACGATTGCCATGATAGATTATGTAAACACATATATAATCTACAAGTCGAGCAAGGTTCAAGTTAATAAAACTAGATTAATGCCCAATTATTTTTATGTATACTGGGATTACAGCTAGAGTAATACATCCAAATTATAAGAACGATATTCCTTTAAAGTATGGTTCTGAGAGAATATAGACAGATAGTTGATCTGATAATTGATTCAGGGTTAAAAATAGACGCGTGGCTTTGGATCAAGTAGCAGACAAAACAACACTTTAATGAACTGTTTATCGTTTCTAACATATTGAACATGGTATTTCAATAAATGACGATAACTTTAACTTGTAAAATTAAAAGTTATCACTCTTAAAAGTTAAAGAAACATTTCGTAAACAAGATAAAGAATAAAGTCAAAATTAGAATGTGTAGTTTTTGAAACAGAATGCGCACTTTGAAGTCTTTATGTGGTTATATTATTGTGTCAACAATTTGTAAGGTTAGGACGGCATGAAAGGGCAAATTTAATAGTTGAATGAACAAACTTACATTGCTGCTGTGAGCATATCTTGACTCCCTCCGTTGGAGCATGTTCATCTAACTTGGAAGCTAGATTAGCAATAAAAGGAAGCGTTCTTTCAAAAAATTCTTTTCTCTCTGAATCCTTTAATATATTATCCAGAAATATTTGCAAGCCACTCAAAGGAAATTTCGAGTTACGAGCGACGTCTTCTAAACCTGTTTCTTCGTCCTGAAAATCGTACAAATCTTTTTCCCTATGTCCGTTTTCTTGATAAATCTCTTGTAATATTGAAACTAAGGTTCCTGAGTCTTTGATATTTTGTAGCTTTTTGTAGAGATCTTGAAGTTTCTTCCATCGCTTGGGGTCCAAATGCGGCAACTCGACGCGGAGCAATGTTTCCATAAAAACCATCTCAAAATAACTAAATAAACCAGAAAATCCTTCTTCTTCAATCCACCAGCCTTCTAGGTATCGTCTCTATCTGTTCCCAAGTGAAATTAGGCCATCAGGACGACAGAAGCACAAAGTTTAGCAAACAGAACTTCAAGAACAGCGGTAGACGCTTCTGTTCGAGGAATGCGGCACGTGCGACGAACATTCCAATGGTCACCGTATTCAACCCGATCACTCCATACGAAACTTGATATCCCGCAATATTGTTTGTAAAATTAAAAAAAAACTTACTTTATTTGTCGTGAAAGGAATTTTAGCTTAGCAATTTCTTTTCCGGAATTATTTTGTATCTGTAAGTTAATTCTTGCAATGGATTTTTGGTAAGGGATTTTTTTGTGCGGAATAAGTTCTAACCACAGGTAACCCAAGCAGCCAGGGGTTTCATTTCAAACTTATGCTACGCTGTAACTGGATATTTTAGCTAAACATTTTTTCTTTTAAAATATCTGCTGATGTTGAAAGCTTTCTAGACTAAAAAAACACTCACCATGCAGGAATACTACAGAATTACACACAAATAAATTTATTATTTTCACCAAAAAAGTATCAAAAATTAATTTGAATTCGATGTTTACAGTTCAAAAAATTTCACACATATTATATGTTGCATCACAAATCGTTTTTGATATTAAAATAAGTTAGTAGCAAAGAATAAAATTGCAAAATAGTTTATACTTTCTGGTAGAAAAATCATTTTTTCATAATTTTGTCAAACAGATAATTTTGAAGTAATCTTGTATATGGATGTAGAGAGTAGCCCCAGAGAATATCCATACTTATCTCACAGAAAAGAATCCTAGCCCTATACCAATACCCATCTCAAACTCTACTCATCCCAAAATCAAACATCCTTCTTGGGAGGTATGGATATTTTCTTGAAGGACACAATATACCTTTCATGAACCCTCCACACCTCTTGAAATTGCCAATCCACCTTGGGGGCGGTATGAATATTTTCTGGAACTACACAATATACACTCCCACCCCTTGGAAATGCCATCATCTTCCATGGGGTAAGTATGGGTATTTTCTTGAAATATAGGCATAAACCGTATGAACAATAATTTAACTATATTGCACCTTCCATTTCCTCCCTATCTAGCTGAGTAGAAATATATATATATATATTTTTGGTTAATAAAAATATTTTCAACAAATGTAAAATATCAAGTTAAGTTATGAGTTACAAGTGTATTAGAGTAGTATTCGCATGAGTGGGAAACATATGGTACTAAATGACTAACTAATTAACCCTTTTCATACATGCCAAGACTTGGCAGATAACATAGAACATGGAATATAGACCTTTTGCAGCACTTCAGGAGGATGCAGCTCTGTTTGGAGGGCAAAACAACAGGTTCTAATTCTCAGGAGACCAATATTCTTTTGTTTTGTTGTCCAAATTGAGCTGCATCCTGAAGCTTTGACGTCGTGTGGTTTTTCTGTCATGTGAAAGGGGTATGTATATTATAGTGTAATGTGAATTACTGGTATGCAAAAGTGGAGTGTAGTCGAGTGACATTTATAGTTGGAGTAAAATATTATAATGTAGCACCTTGAACACAAAAGAAATGCCACAAATTCCATTGAGAAAAAGTGTGATTTCTTTTGTGTTTCATGTTAGCCTCGCATCCAAGATAATTTTGAAAAGAGTGCATTCCAATTCATACAAAAACAGCTCTAAGGGACCAGTCATTATTTACAGGGAGGGGGCTGGTGCATATAGAGGGGGATGCATTTTCTATGCTCCACAAAGGACAGGGCTAAGAGAGACAAAAAGCACTTGGGGGGAGGGGTCATGAAAATTTGTGCAAGTGAAAATCAAAATGCAACCCCTCCTCTCCCTGTAAATAATGGCAAGTCCCTAAACTGGTACCAAAATTAGCTTTTAACATGTAACTGCAAAATTTTATACAATTCAAAAAACAGTTCCAAGAGCTTCAAACCAAGCAAGTAAAGTATTATCATTAGCCGCCCACACTTTGAATTCTTCAAAAGAGATTTCTCCATTATCATCAAGATCGGCATGTTTGAATACATTCTCAACCATCTCATCAATGGCATCCTGTGACATTGCTTCCATAACAGGCCACATTCCATCTTGACCACGCCTTGAGGACCCAGGGTTATGGTAATGCTGGGCAGGTTTTCCAGATGTCGAGGGTCCACCATGGTTTGGTATTGGGGCATTAAATACAGCAGAGACAGGTTTATCAGCTGCATCATCAAATGACGCCATCATTTCTTCCTCACAGGATCGAACCACATCTCTCACAAGTTCTAGACTTACGTTAAAATATGCTTTAAACATGTTCCTTAGATTTTCTCTGGTGATGTGGCCTTTGCCCTCAATATCATAACCCTTGAATGCAAAGGGAATCTTTTCCTGCTGACTTCCTTTTACCAGAACCGAAAGTGCTTGAACAAATTCTTCTAAATCAATGATATTATCACCTCCTTGATCATAGAACTTGAACATTTGCTCCATGACAAGATTCTTGTGCTGTCCCAGAGGGCCAAGACATTGGTCAAATACCTCTCTTGTTATGCCCACATCTTCTGTTGCTAATGTCTTGAACTGCTCAACCAAGGCCTCGATTTCGATCAGATCAAAATGTGTGTCATTTTTGAGTCTTTGGATCTCATCCCATGATAGTTGACAGGGGTGATTTTTCTTGCCTTTAAGAATAGATAGATAAATGAATGAATAAATGAATGAAAAAATATGTAATTAGAGTAATAGATAAGACCCTTTAGGGTGAAATTATTGTAAAAATACAAATTAAAAATGTAAAAATCAATTACAATCTTTGATTTTAAGATTATTAACATTTTCATTTTGTTAATACAGAAAAAGAATTACTAAAACAACTAAAAAACAATTCATAAATTTATTTTAAAAAATTATGCGAAAATGGTTTTGTTTCCTGGAAAAGAAAAAATATATAAAAAAAAAAAAAGCTTATATAATAAAAAAAATTATGTTGATAGAATTTGCAAAGTAGGAGGATTTGTTTTTTGTTTTATCTCACCTGGGTAGAGCACGGTAGTACACGGAGTCCTTGGATTTGCTAATGGGGGAATAGGAATAGGAATTTTCAAAAACACATGGATTTTGTTATGACAGTCCTGAGTCTCGCATCGTTCACAGATATCATAATCCACACAGTTGGCACACTTATATCGCACTCCACAAATAGGACTAGCTTGGCAGGTATTACACGTTATACCACGGTGAATATACCCTTCTTTTTTGGCCTGATCTTCGGCGATGTTGTAGAGAAGGTTGAGGAGATTTTGACCATCGTCATCCTGTTGGTCGCCACTTGTCGCGTTACCATGGGAGGTTGCTGTCCTTTCTTCAGCTCTTGGCTCGTCCGGTACTCGTCTCATTGGCGTAGCAGCACTTTGAATAGTATGTAGAACTCTTTCTTGGGAGATGCCATCCTGATTTGAGCTCTCAGAGGCAATACTGTGGCTGGGATTTGTAGATTGTGAGATGACAAGAACTCGACGTTGAAGGTTTGTGACAGCAACAAAAACAGCAACTCCAACAGCCGCACCACAAACAAACTGCGCAAACGAACCCATTCTTATTTTCTACCCTAAAACAACCTTACCATACCCAAATACTGACTCTCAACCTTCAACAGGATCCTAAAAAACAAAGTGATCTTTTTTCTTTCTCATTTTTTCGTTGCAATTTTTCATCTGCTGGAATTTTTTTTGACGGTGGCGCCAAGAGCCCGTTGTATTTACTGCCAGCTGTTAACACCAGGACGCATGCGTAGATTGTTGTTTATATTTTCAAGATGGCGGCCAGTAGTGGAGGATTAAGAAAAGCTCTTTTTCGATCACCTCCTACTACAGAAACACCCACCAAAAACCCAGGTTTGTATGAAAAAACAAACTTAGAAACCTCATTTTATCTAAAGGGATGGCAACGGTTAAGTTTTGAGACGTTTTGACGAGAGTACAGCTGATCAAAACCTCGATTCTTTCTGAAATTCTGGGGATATTCTGTTGCAAATTCTGTGGTACTTTATGGTTTCAGTTAACTGCCTTCGTTAATTACGTTATTATAGCGCTTTTCATTGATCTTACACTCAGATAATGACAGTTGCGACATGCTTCCTTTCCCTCAATTTTTTGAATTAATTAACTTTTTTTTAAAAAGTTCTGAGTAAGTACAATTTTGAGTGAGGAGACGACAGTCCAGGCGTCTGGAAGACCTGGAGCTCTCTAAGCTGCTCTAATGCAAGTGGTTATCATCAGACATTATAGATCCCTTTTGTGTGATGTAAAAGCAGCTCAATTTGGAGGACAAAACAAAAGAATTTCAATCTCCTGAGAATTGGAAACTGTTGTTTTGTCCTCCAAATTGAGCTGCATTCCGATGTGCTGCAAGGGATGTATTGTAAACCTTGCATATTATTCATGTACAAGACTGAGCTTATCATTGCTTCTAATAATTATAAGCATCTTCACATTTATTGTGTTTGAACACTTGGTGCCCAAATATAAGGTCTCAAGCTTGTACTCAGGCACAGTACCATTCCCTGAATTTTGGCGTGGGGCTTTAAAATTAGCTCATTAATGCCCAACCGTGCGCACCATGCGCAGGAAGCAATTTTAAGCAGGCTTTAAGGTTATTTTTCTTTCTACAGAAGCACTTGAAAGTCTTTTGAACAAGATACAAGTAGACATTGAAGTGGATAATAATCTTAATTCACTCAAAAGAGGTAAGGATGGGAGATGTTGTTGAAATAGGCACCAAGTTGTGGTGGCAAGGAAAGAAAGAAAGGAAGGTAGCAAGTAAGAAAAGGTAGAAAGAAAACAAGGAAAGAAAGTATGAGAAAGTCCTTTTCCTTCAAAAACCTTTAGGGAGAAGTCTGCATCAGTAATTTTTTTCAATCTTACTTCAGAAATGCATGACCAAAGAATGGCAAAACTACGACAAGAGTTGGAACGCATTGGTCAGGACCAGTGGAAATACAAACCTATTGATCAACTGATTGGATTCTGATCTCAAATACTCCTGTGTATTCAATACAATTATTGCCTTTGTCAAATACATAGTTTGTTCATTTCCCATTTGAAGTTGAGAGGACAAGATGGTAGTGCCTGCACAGCTAAGGCCCAGATTAAATGTCGATTTTTTCATGAGCTTAATGCATTGAAAACAATAGATAGTAATGTGGTCTTTTTTGATGTAATTAGGTTTGGCTCATGAGAAGATCAACATTTGAACTGGACATTTTAAGCCAAAAACACACTTCATTTTGTAGAATTATTTTTTATTGATTCTTCTTTGTTATTTCATTTCATATTTTTCCAGTATTTTTGTTTGTACAGACTGTGTATAGTTATGTATATTACTATCCAGAGAGATCAAAATGTACACCATAATTGAGGATTTGTAAATAAAATTATGGAAGTCTGATAAACAATATTTTCACTGAATCAAAGGTATATTTGTCTGATTTTTATACACCTTTCCCAAGTTCACTTGACTGAGCACAGAACAAAAGATTCAAGTCCAGGCTGGAGTTTTCAAATCCATACATTTACTACATTTGTCTACTCCAGCCTCACTTTGAATCTATTGTTCTGTGGTCAGTCCAGCGAAGTTATTTGGGAAAGGTCTATTATTAATTGTGAAAACTAATAATTTAAGGAACTTTGTATCAACTTAATTTGAGGATAGTTTCATCCGTAGAGAGGTATCACAGCAGCCATGTTGTAGGTCAGAACAATAGAAATTATCTTCTTTGCAAAATGAAATCTCTTTTCCATTCAAAAATGCTGTATTGTTCCCGTTTCATTTTGAACTAGAAAATTGCCATCATGAAACCTCATTTGAAAATCTTTCACCATTTTCAAGACTTAAATAATTATGAATGTGTTTGTAAATTAATATATATGTAGAGATGATTGATAAAATTCCTGACCCCCCCTGGTTTTCATTGTCATAGCTCAGCAAAATATAATACTAAGTGAATCAGGATAAGAATACCATAGATATATCTTAGATTTAATAATACGATAATTACAGGAGTGCAGCCAGAACCATAGTACAGAGTTTAGGGAAAATGGGAGGGGGGAAGTGATAAGAACCTTTTTCATCATCGGTAATGCCGGGTATCTCTGGCCACACCCCTGACTTCTCTCGTATTTGTGTTCTAGACCTAAGCGCTTGATTTTATTTAAATAATTTCTCTAAAGAAATGTTTAAAAAACTTTTATACTTATCTAAATTATTTAAAAAAAATATTCTTTCTGCAAAAATTTGTTGCAATTTCTTAATTTATACAAAAATATCTACAATCCTATTTCATTGAAAATCGAATTAATTTTAATAATAACTAAGCTAAATTAATGCTTATATTGCACCAGTACTGTCCTGTGAGGAGTCAGAAAAACTAACTTTCTTGAGATTCTGACATTTTAGAATTGACCATAAAATCACTTGGATGTGAGAAGGTATGGCTGAGGATATGTTTTAGTTAACGGTGGTGGATTCCGAAATGCTTTAAAGGGATCCTGCCCCTTGACTTTTACACCCAATATCCTTAATCTTGACCCCCACCCCAAAACGTAGATCCCTAACATATACCAAGGGTTATTGAGACTCCAATCCAAAGGTCTCCGGAAATTGTACAGTGATAACGAACTGTTGTAACTTGGCTGTGATCCAAATTTCGAATGGAATCCTTCATGACGCTTGAAGCAATTGGAGGTAAAAACTGGCAGATATTTCCGTACCCTTTTTGATACTTGATGAAGACTACACTTTTGTTGAAGTAAATAACTGTATATTTATACCAGTTTGAGAGCCGAGAACCAAGTATGAGTAGGTTAGAACAATGTAAGCAATTCTCCATACAGTTGACAGTCATCCGTCTCTGCGAGGGGAAGCCACTCGGAAGAGGTAAAGAATCAGGCTACCATCCAACTCGTAGTCTTACTTCTGAGGTATTGAGTAGGTTAATATGGTTCTTGAATGGAAGACCACATCCATGATCTTAGGATAATGGCATATGGAGATCAAAACTCACGACTATATTGCCTCTAGTAAGGATTACTATGACGGCACTAGTGGTTCAAGGTAGCTCGCCGGAACCCACCCTTGTTGCTGAGACTTCACATCTCTCACATACCACCATCCATCATTGCCGATTTTTAGAACCTCAATAGCTTGTCCAGGTTTTATGGTCATTTCACCAGATTCAATGGCATAGTACTCTGCCAAGGCCGTGTACATGTGGCCAGGTTCGATGGTCTGCCCCTGTTTAGGATGGACAGTACAACAAAAAATCATAAGTCAAACTGTGATGTAAGTGTGGATATTAATATATGGTCAACACAGAGATCTGGACATTCTTTGGATCTACTCTAGCAGCCCATCTTATAGAGATGTCTATTCTTAAGGAGTGTATGCCCATCAATAAAATCTACAGTACTCTTGAGGGGGTCACACCTACATTGATGGCTAAGTAAGTACCTAAGTCTATGAGAAGTTGAACATGTTTTTTTAGATGTATTATATCAAAGGTGTGAATAAGAAGAGAGAAGTATACGCTATATATCTTGTAAGGCCCCAATACAAAGCGATTTTTGATCGCAGGTGAATCGCTACTAGAGATATGGGGAAAATCGTGCTGCAAATCACAACAAAAACCACCCTTGTTAATGAGCCTTTATGAAGGTGACTCCCCAAAGACTTGGATGATATCATAAGTACAAGTAGCAACAAACAAGAAAGACATTCAATGTTACCCTACCTTTGTAAGAAAAGAAGAGAATCAAGAATACATGTACAAGACTAGCCACTGTAAGTTGAGAGTGAAGGACTCTGATATAGACAGGACACTAACAATATCAGTATACAAGAGACGCATGGATAGGTAGAATTGATGGATGGAAGGATGGATGGATGGACGGATGAAAGAAAAGGATGGGAAATGGAAAGACATATGGAAGGAAAGGATGGATGGATGAATGGAACAAAAAGATGGAAAATGGACAGAAGGAAAGAAAAATGAATGGATGGATGGAGATAGAAATGATGATTGGCATAGGCAATAAACAAGTTACAAAAGAAGTTAACTTAACAAACTACCAGTATGTACATAAGTGGTGTAACACATAAAAGGAATAAAAATAGGAATTAAGTGACATACCTAAATGAAAAGTGTATTCAACATGAGAAAAAGTAACAAAAATAAAGGTATGAAAGAAGTAACAAAAGAATCTCAAAAAGGTTATAAAAGAACATAAAAAAGAAAGACAGCAAATAAACATAAGCATAATTTATGTAGTGTGTAATTAAGAGAACATGCAAGTAACAACTGATCTTAAATACCTACCAAGGGCTGCATTGAGCTTCCTTGAGAAGTGCATTCACTATGGCTATCATCACTTTCAAACTCGTCACTGTCAAATCCATCATCATCATAGGCATCATCCCTATTCAAAGATATTCAAAGTATATTTCATTATAGTAGAACTGATAAAAAAGTTAAACTATGTGCACAATCACATTTTATTTCAGTACACTAGATCTGATGAAGGGACTATGGCAAGTACATACCAGAAAATAATTTACAATGTTTTAAACTCCAAAGACTGTAAGCCATAAGTGTAGAAAAATCTGTATGCATGATTTTTTCATAAAGTAATGGAAACCTGCATAAATCCAAACTCATATGGACTGCTACATGTTTCTGGTATGGATGAATCCATATGGATGGATACCTACTCTCAGAACACATGTTGGGAAAAGCAGGTCTGTAGCCAGAGAAATGCAGGGTGTGAAAACTGTAAGATAACAAACCTTTCCTGATCCAGTGATGTTACTGATAAGGTCTTTGATTGCAAGCTGTTTTCTTGCCCAAGGGTAGGTGTTGAATTCCATTTTCCTAGTTCTAAACAAACGGAGAAAAACGTTTCTTGATGATGTAGATATAACCATAACAAATATTTTGCAAAACAAAGATAAAAATTTGCAGTGCTGGTGGTTTCCAGTTTTCAGGGCACATCAGGCCCATCACTAGGACCTCAAAAGAGGGGGGGGGGTTTGATTTTCTGCTAATCTCAGCTATTGCATTATCCAGCTTTTTGTGCAGAAATTTGTGAATAGAAGGGGTAAGGAGGGGAGTAGGGGGGGGGGAGTTGTTCGAACCATCTAACCACCCCTAGTAACAGGCATGCATACCCAAGGATCACAGTGGTCAGTTATTTGGAATGAATTTACTGAGTTAAGAAATCACATTCTGAAATGAACTCAGAAAAAGACATGACATTTCATACCTTGGCTTTTGAACTTCTGTTCAGCTGTGAAAAGGAAAGAGGCAAAACGTTAACAAAGATGAAACCAAGGGAAAAGAACAAGACATTTCTAATGTTTTCATACTGCTGGTTCAGAGCAAGAAGGTAAAGCTGATTTATCAAGAATTGATTAACGTTGAGGGCATTTTTACCTTTAACTTGATCAAACTGACTAAGTAATACGTGTCGCAATTTCGATACCCAGTTTTCTTTTTCCTCTTGGGATACAGCCTGAGTAAAATATGAACACAACTTCTCAGTACTGTATGAATATATTTCAATGTTTACTTGATTAATTTCATGGCAAGTGCAGAGAGTTGGGTGGACCAATAACTGGGCATGAGGCACTCCACAGTTTTTATTGCAAATGAAAATAACTTTGATGGCAGGAACAGAAATGTGGGTGGACCAATAACCAGGCATGAGGTACTCCACAGTTTTCACTACACATGAAAACATCTTTCATAGCAAGGACAGAAAGTTGGGTGGACCAACAACCAGGCATGAGGCAACCCACAGTTATATCACAAAAATTCAAAGATTAGCACCGACAATTAAAGCAAATTTCAAATGCAAATACTGTGATTACCTGGAGAATGAAGACTTCAGATCTGTTGTTCAGCCATAGTTCAAATTTTGCAGGGGCATGCTTTACGGTTTCTGTGATGCCCATTTCGCTTAACTGTTCAAAAAATAAACAGAGTTATAACTATTGCATCATAATTTATTAAACAATAATATACTACTCCTAAACAATTAATTTTTCTAATAATGAATAATAATATCCAATAATTTAAAATCACCTTCAAGCTGTTTTTGTACTGATAACAAATCACATCCTTGCTATTGAAATCCTCCTCTCTTTTTGTGAAGATAACCATTTTTTCGTAGAGAAAAACCTGTCTTGGTCGTCCTCTCAATGGCAGGATTCCTCGTTTATTTACATGCCAGACATTAAAAGAATCTTGGAGTAGCAGCTTGCCCAGTTCTGCCAAGTTACCATGGTAACCTCTGAGGCCTCTAGAGTGCATGACGTCATTTAGGTGACGGAGGACGCTCTGCATTGATTGTAATGCTTCCTGGAATGCAATCAAAAGTACTTCATGAAGTATTTCACGAGCACAAGCTCTATAGACCCCTTGCAGGACATCGGAATGCAATTCGGAGGACAAAACAACAGGTTCCAATTCTCAGGAGATTGAAATTCTTCCGTTTTGTCCTCCAAATTGAGCTGCTTTGACGTCACATGAAAGGGGTCTGTAAAACTACATGAGTCTACATGCATGGTAGGTTATCGAGTTCAGCTTTGAATTCAAGAATGATAATGTGGAAAATCCTTACCATCAGACTGATATAGGCATCCCTATTATTTCGAGTATTTTTCATCATTTCTTTCAGTAGTAATTGGTATTTTGTTATTCTCTGTACAGGTTTAAGAAGATACGCGGAGAGTGGAAGCTTGTGTCCTAGTTTAGTTTGCCATTCCTAAAATAAAATTAACAACAAATTATTTCTTTAACAATGGTCGGGTTAATATTTGGGGTTTGTTTAGTAAAGGAAATAAGAGCATGGATTCCTTGCCCAAGGTAAAAGTATTTGAAAGTTGTCCGCGTTCACATGAAATCACAGTGTTCGTGATGATGAGCTTCTGCTTAGTGTATCAGGCTAAAGCAATTGAAAGGACAATTTTTGCGCTTTTGATAAAGGCGCTTTATCTCGTAATCAACTTTCATGGTAAGGACAAAAAGTTGGGTGGACCAATAACCAGGATGAGGAACCCCACAGTTTTCATGACAAATGAAAACAACTTTGGTGGCAAGCGCAAAGAGTTTGGTGGACCAATAACCAAGCATGAGGCACTCCACAGTTTTCACTGAAAATGAAAACAACTTTCATGGGTAAGCGCAGAGAGATGGGTGGACCAACAACGAGTCATGAGGCACACCCCATTTTCCAACAAGGCAAAAGTAGTATCAGGATGAAAAATATCCGCAAATAATTTTTCCTCACTTTTACAAATGGCATATTAACAAATTCTTGTTGCAGGGCTTCTGAAGCAGGTTTGTTCTTGCAATATGCAGCATACATTTCAAAATCGTCTCTCTTTTCATGGAACACCTCGCCCACAAGAAGCGGGTCGTCCACACATTTTTCCAACTCCTTCAAAAATTCCTCGTTATGAAACTCGTAGATTTGTTCAACGTTTCCAAATATAATGTTCTTTTTATCGAAAAGATTCGGTGGTATTTTATCGCTGGCTTTCTCGAATTCCCTGATGTAGCCGCGAATAATGCATCGTAAGTCCTCCACGTAATCCCGTTCGGTTGCTACAAGTTCCATCATTATTTGCATTCTTTTCTTGATAATCTCATTCGTATCTTCACCGTCCACGGCATCCTGAAGACAAATATTGAAAATTCTGAGTTTTAAAATCTCTACGCCTGCATTGATGGTGCATTGATGATGATAATGGGGTTAATCATGATGGTGGTGATGGTGTAACGACGATGAGATGGTCAGTGATGACGATAAGCGATTCTTATGACTGTGAAAAACTTACGGCACGGACCGCTGCTTGCCGTGACCGTGTCAACACCGTGCCGTGTATGAAAACATTCGACATTCAGTGCCGCTTCGCGACGAGCCGTTACCGTGCCGTGACTTTTCACATTTATACGGAATCTGCTCTAACGATGATAAGATCCGTATTACTTACCAGGAGGTCTGGTATAGACACAGCCTTAGCGTAATTTTTCGCTAACGGTACAGGTGACGGTGGATCAGAATTATTCGTAACTACGATAGACACGGGTCTTTTGGGAGTGGGACTTGGTTTTACTTTTCGCACTTCACCTTAAAGAAAAACACACAAATAATGTAAAGTTACTAAATACAAAAAAAAAACAAAAAAAAAACATCAAATAATACGAAACTTTGATCTCTCTAGCTTTCCTCTCTATTTCTCCGTGCCTTTCTCTTTTGTTTTATTTTCCTCTTCATTCCTCGCTCCCTTCCTTCCTTTTTTCTCTCCTTTCTTATTTTCCTTTTCTTTCGCTTTGTGTTATTTTTACCTGCAGACGCGGAGCTCATCTTCCGTTTTGTTTCTGTCTTAGGTACTGTAAGAGAGGACAAAAAAAGAAACGATTATTTTAAACTAAAACCAGATAATAATACTATTTTGCTTGAAGATTATCCCAGCACGAATAAGACAACGTCGTACAGATTATTATACAGAGCGGGTTTCTTATGAGTGCATGGGAAACGATATGGCACATCCGTAGTCGTACTGTAACCGCACCGTATCTTACCGCGGCTACGCGTTGTGCTTGGTTGAGTTAGGGGAACACAATGGGAAACCATTTCAATGTTACAGCATGTCGTACCGTGTACGTGCTGTAAGTCAGTGCCGTATGTTTCCCACTCATTCGAAAACTGCTTTAGTGCCCGGGTCAAGTATAATCAAGATATCTTACGGTTTGACGGCGAGCTTGATTTTCGCTTTGGTTCTCCTTTAGTGTCAACCTGCAGAGCTGTGACTGGCTGGACTGGTCTCTTGGCCACCATGCGCTTTAAACTGTTAGCACAAAAAGAGTCATCTTTAGTCAATGTTAGGATAAAATAGACGATATGTTTGGGTTGTTTACGAAAGATGTCCGGAAGAAAGGATTACTATCGACATTAGTGGGTGGCAATGAATTTACAAAGCAACGCGGGAAAATGTAGCTGCGCAAGATCAGGAAATAACGCCGACAGACAAACAGACAGACACACGGACAGACAGACAGACATACATACAGACACACGGACAGACAGACAGACATGACAGACAGACATACATACAGACACTCGGACAGACAGAAAGACAGACAGACATGACCGACAGACAGACAGACATACAGACACACGGACACACGGACACACAGACATACATACATACAGACACACGGACAGACAGACAGGCAGACATGACAGAGAAGCAGAAGGACATGGTGGATAGTGTGGCATAATGGACAGACAGTCGTCAGTCATTATCAGTCAAAACGATATACAGACAGACACACAGACAGTACCTGTTTTCTCTCTTGGTCATCATTTCATTCACCTGACCAATCCTCTTCAAGCAATCTTTTACTTTATTTATCAGAAATTTATTCCCCAAATCTTTTGTCATTTTATCTAGTTGGTTGAGCTTCTTCAAACTGATGCCCTGTCTGTCTTTAAGAAAGCTCTCGATCTCTTCAAGGCATTTCTCTGCTCCTTCAGAGGTCTGGAATTTCTCGACTGGTTGTGTCGCGAGAAGATCACTTCCTTTCGTGCACCAACCACTCACCTGGGAAAAAGAAATTTTTATTTTAATTTTAATTTAATTTTTATTTCTCATTAGACCCCTTCCAGCACGTCAGAATGCAGCTCAATTTGGAGGACAAAACAATAAGTTCCAATTCTCAGGAGATTGAAATTCTTATGTTTGGTCCTCCAAATTGAGCTGCTGAATCGAATAATAAAACTAAAAGGAAAGGAAAGGAAACTAAAGGAAAGGAAAGGAAAGGAAAGGAATGGAATGGAATGGAAAGCAAAGCAAAGTAAAGGACGAACGAACCTGTTGCAGACAGTCATGGATATCCATGGCATTTTTCAGTTGGTTTTCTCTCGTCTCTATTTTCTTGTTCAATTCAGTACACGACTGTGTCAGCTCGTCGCATCTCATCTTGATAGTCTTTTTCGCTAGTGCGTCTTTCTCTGCTAATTCTTTTCCCTTTTCGATCAGGGCTTTTGCTCTAGTGATAGGATCCTGTAAAATAACGAAACTCGTTAATTTTACGCCAATTCATATTTTAGAAGAGGGAGGGGGCGAAAGAAAGCAGGGCGTATAACGTCAAGAGCAGTGTCAGGCATTTACTCGAAAAGATTTTTGAAGATTTTTGTACGTGGTTTCTAATAGTTCGTGAAGGCCATAAATGTTCAACTGGACAGCACCAAGTATTCCTCCCCCATTTCCCGTCTACAATAAATAAATAGCCCTTCGTGGAAGAAAACAGATTCCACTTACTCGTGACGTTGTTGTCTTAAACTTGTGCAGCTCGTCCAATAGTTTTTCGGCAGCCATTCTGCTGTCTCCTACGTCAATCATTGTTGACACTTTACTGGTTGCCGCGAAAAGGAGTCCTGTAATCTGCGAAGAAAGACATCAATCAAAAACTTAGATACAATGTACGAATACATTGACAGATAAATTTACGACTTTTCTACAAAAGTACATTGCGAAAAGTTGAATTTTGGATAAAATGACATGTGTCTTAGAGGGAAAAATATTATAGTGTTGAAATTCAAATCAGAAAAATAGGTTTGCCAATTAATCAGTATTTTAGACTCCTAGGCGTCTGGTTAACTTATGTATGCAATTTATTGACTTAAGTACAATAAAATAGGTCAATTTTCCGCCAAATTTACTCTTTAAACTCGTCTTTTTTTTTGGAAAAATAGTCTACCTATAACTAAGATTAACTGGATGAAAATTTAATCTGAAATTCTAATGATCAAAATCTTTATATAAATACAAACTTTAAACGGTTTTAAAACTAATGATATATTTTATGGTAGTGACAGTGTTCAGGATTTCCGACGACTGCAAGCTATCATCACAAAATGTGTTTTTCCGTTCTACTAAATTGAAATTCTGGATATAATTGTTTGTTAGTTGTTTTGAATTGAATTTGTTTCCTGGCATGAGATGTATTTAGCGAAAAATTATTTTTAGGGAATTAGAGTATTTTTTTTTTGTCACGTTTTAATGAAGCGCGACTTTGTAACATCGAAAAAAATCGAGTGATTTTTTTGAATTAATATTATTTATGAAATTATTTATGAAATGCAGTCTGACAAAATATAATAATATAGCGAAGCCAAGAAAACCACTAACCAACTTTTTTGAAAACAAAATACTTGAAAATACACGAATTGAAAGCTAAAATTTATATACAAATAAAAGTAAACGTACAACAGAAAACAATTACATAAATGTATTGAAGATTATTTATGTATTACTTTAAAGAAAAACAAATAGACACAAACAAACATTAGTGGTCTTACCTGGCCAACTTCCAGCTCAAATAACGATACTTCTAGCCCTTGTCGAATCCTTATTTCATGATTTTCCCAAAAATTCTCAAAATCTTTATCAGAATCGTTTAATTTTTTGAACAGTCCTTCGAGTTCCGTTGTATTGGCTTTGACGTCTGGTCCAACAGCATTATCATTCTCGTCGTCTTTATTTCTATCGGGGTGAATACATTTAAGCAAAGCTACTCCTGTCATTCTGGTACTCATTATATCTTCTTTGATATCCTTCCATAATTCTTGTTGGGATTCCAGAGAGAATTCCATTTCTTGGATGCTGGAGGTAATCTCCGTTCGTTCAAATGTTCGCCGCAACATATCGAGCTTTTTCAAAATTTCTTCGACCTTACAGTCAAATCTTTCGATAGCCTGATGAATAAACCAAGAATATTGGGTAAAAATACATCATATTGGCTTCAAATGTTCTCCCAGAAAATAAAGATATCCCTAGAGCCAGTTTAAGAAAATTTTTGCCACAACATTCAAGAGCTTTTCAAGTTGGTCGTCTACACGTTGATGGCTAATCTGGAACTTTCTTCGGTCAACCTTAAAAACGCTCCTCATGAATTTATTTATAAATAACAAATATATACAAATACATCATAAACTGACCCTCAATATCGGGTAAAAGACGTCAATGGTACTTACTCAAACCTTTTTGTCATTCACAATTGAGTTTTGACTTTTAAAAATCGAGAAACAACTGAAAGTCAAGATGTTGAGCGAGAAGCGAAGAGGTTTGCTTTCAGTTTAGATCTGGAATCTTCCATGAGAAACGGTCTGATGAACTCGTTCTCAGAACAAAGGGAAGTACACGCAAATCTAATACTGTTCTTGTAATATTACTGACTTACACTTCTATTTTCTATCCACTCTTCATGATTGTATTCCAATTTTCCACCCAAATCCGTTGACAGCTGGTCTTGTTCGATATACCTTTGCAAGTCTGCTACGCTCCCAAGTACAACAATCTATACAATAAAAAATATACTTCAACTGGCGTTTTTCGCACAGCAAAAACCTTTCCCAATGATCAATTCTGTCGCTAGTTTCGAGTGGAAGGATTAAAAATAATTCTAAAACGTTCTTAAAGATAATTTTTGTTTTTGGTATTTTTGAATAAGCTGGAATTGAGACTTCAGTCGGTCTACAGCTTTGAACTGAGGACGAGATTAAATAATTATGAAAGATGAAAATATAGATTAGCAATGGGCGGGAAATTCCGAATTACGTGGATAAAAATATTTCAATGTTTCATCAAGACATTCTTCTCATTTTTCATTGTTTTCGTGCACACATTCAAGTGACAAAAGAAAATACTTTAAATTAGGACATTAACAGTAATAAATCAAAGATGATGCTCAAAAGTAGCGAGTATTGTTTTAACAAGTCGTACTCAAAGACACTAACAGTAAAAGTTCGTCAAGTCTGTTGTAGTGCACGTCAAAGGTTCAGTTTGCACATGCATGTGTTCATTGGAAAAGACTTTGTTAAAAACAGCAGGGAAGCGATTTCAAGCAGTTTAGTGGTTCCCCCATTCACGTAGTAGTCTAGGACGTCAGTCGCTCCGGGACAATTGCTATGGAAACAGACTCTCAGAATCGCAAACTTGCCAGGATTTGGGTATGTAATACTGTAATACTGTACTACATATAGTCTATGTAAAAACTGCGGGACAGGAAAGCTGCATTTATCTTATAATAATATATATATATATATTATTTTAAAAGGGCCGTCGTTAGTTTTGCTCTACCTTGAACGTTGCTTGGGCCTCTTCGCTGGCACTACCACCCATGAACTTCTGGAGTATTCCTTGAGGTCTTAACACGAATACACAGTTGATAGGTGACGGGAAAGTGTTCTATAAGCGAAAAAAAAACAAACAAAAACATGAAAAAACTCTTGAGTTTGAGAACAAAGTTAAACAAATGATCCATGATTTGTTTGCGTGTTTTGCTACAGATAAAAATGCCTTTCTCTAATGTTCTTCTACGATATATTACCTTCTAAGACACTATCGCCTTAAGCGATACCAAAAATTGACAAAACATTAAGATCAATTCAATATCTTAAAATAGTACTAAGTTAGTCGGCGAGATAGACTAAGTTCCTCGAAATAACCGAGATAAAACGCTTCGAAATAGAACGCTGGTGTTTGAATACAAATTAATGATTTCTTTAGTACAGTTGATACAATTCACTGATAAGCAAAACTTCTTTACTAAATATTGCATTCAAAATTTTACGATCTATCATTAAAAAAAATTCGCGGGAAAAAATGTGCATGTCACAGCTTCTGGTATTTTTCCGGAAGTGCGTCACTAAGGATGTTTAGGTACAAAGTACATTTCCTTTTATAGGTCAGATTCCAATAAATGTATCTTCGCGTGAATAGAAGCAGTGACCCTAACGATAACATTTTGAAACTACGTGAGACCAACTCCTAAGCAAATAATATGACCAGCTAGCGGAGTGAATGGTGTTTTGATTAACATCTTTCATGTCAAGATAGCTTTAATGGAGCACTCATCGTAGGAGAGGTTTAAGTGGGCATCTTTGTTTTCTGATATAATGGTGTCTTATTTCGTCCTATGTAGAAACATGTTTATTTAAATTGGGCTCCCTGTGTACCGATCATTAAGAATGAGTCACCTGCACATGATGTTAACATGTGCATCCGGTTTTCCCTTTCCCCTTCCCCTTCCCTCTTCCTCTTTATGTGAAGTGAAGCAAATAATTAGAGGGTGGGGGAGAGCAAACACCATTTAGGGTGCTGTGTGGTCCCTCAAGACGAACACTAAAGTCACATAAAAATAAACAATTAGTTAAGAGGGTGTCACAGCACTCACTTTGTAAAACAGGAAAAAACATTGAAGCATAATATTTTCTTTAATTTTTATGCACCATGGGGCATCTTTAATCACTGGTAACACACTCAATTTAGAACTTGACCAAATTACTAGAATGTTCCATTATTTTACTATTTTGTAGCCCTTCCCTATTCCTATTCTGCTATTGTTAGGTACAGTGTATAACGTTTCTATGTCATGCTGACCTCACTGTAATTCAGTTAATTCTGCCATTGTGAGAAATAAACTATTATTATTATTATTATTATTATTATTATTATTATTATTATTATTATCCCACCTTACTCTTAGGTGTGCAGCTTTCAAAAACAGATGTTCAATAGCAAATATCAGAATTACGCTCCATTGCCTTCAAACAATTGCTATAAAGTCCTGGCAGTCAGGTCAGTTACTACATTGTTGACCCGAATGCCTCGACATGAAATTTTTTTTGAAGGCACTGGAGTGTAACTCTGATATCTGCTATCCTGCAGCAATTCAGGAGTATTTTCTCATGTTTATTTATTTTAGGGTAAATTTCAAAATGCACATAAAAAATAATCCATAAAAATCACGAGAAAATAATTGAACAACAATATTTGAGAGGGAGTTTTGGTCTAATTAATATATGGGTTTTTAACAAAGCTTTGCCATTTCAAATGACATAATTTTTCATAACAAAGATTTTTTTTATATCAGCCTGTCTGTTTACTTGTCTATCCACCAGTTTCTAAGTCCTCTAGAGACCAATAAAATTGTGTTTTTGGGCTTCCTGTGGATTTTTAACCACAGGAAACCCAACTGAAACCTAAACAGTCTCAAATTTATAATTTTCCTGACAAAAACAAAACCTACATACCTTAAGTTTTGCCAAGGTAGTATTGACATTACTCCACTTTGCTTTTCGTCTGTCTAGTACAACAGTGAATTCTTGTTTTACATATTCTTCATAGTCAAAAAATCTTGAGAAAACGGAAAAAAAAAAGTATCTCGTTAACTGTTATAATTCTTGCATTCTGATTGGTTAGAGGCTTGTGTTTTATGAGAGCACACAGCATACCTTAGTGGCAAGTTTAAGAGATACTTGAAAACAGTTTCTATATCCTTGTCAGCTGCCGTGTCAATTTTTGAATTAACAGGGATGGTGATTATCAAGTTGTTGCAAAGGTCTTTCCCACCTTAAAAGAATGGAAAGTAACAAGAAATATTTCAGATATTTCACACATTTTCTATGAGATGAATGGCATACACCAACAACAATAAGGTCAGCAGTGAGGAATAAACAGTAACAATTGACAACAACAACAGCAGCAACAACAACAATGACAACAGCAATAGCTGCAACAACAACAGCAGCAACAACAATGACAACAGCAGCAACAATAACAACAATGGCAACAGTAGCAACAATAGCAGATGTGACACAACATCAGCAGCAGCAACAACAGCACCAGCATCAGCACCATAATTAACAGCATGCAACAACTGACGATAGTGACAGATACAGCAACACCAGCCAAAACAACAGCAAACAGGAGCAAAGGTGCATTTCACTTGCACATTACCTGACAAGAATGCATAATTCTTTTGTAATATTTCAGCAATGTCATATGCTCTGATCTTGCAGGGCTCCTGTGAAGACTCTTCTTCTAAAAAATGTAATAGTTTGATAATATCTTAATAAATTAAATCCCAATGACAACTGCAAATCTATTAGTTGTAATTTAGCAGGGCCAGGGCTATGACTTGCGTAAATGGTGCACTCCTTACTAACTGCAACAAATCATCCCTGCTTCCCTTACTCCCTCCCCCCTCACCACAAAAACACCAATTTTTTTTATACCCAATGATGGAATGACATGCACACTAGGGCATCCTGTCTATAACCCTGAAATTTATATATAATTAATAATATCCAAAAAAAGCCAAATAAAAAGCAACACCTCATGACAGAGTGTTCTTTTATGAGTTCATTTCCTTTAGCACCTACACGTATGTAAATTTTTTAAAGCTTTGAAGGCTTTTTCCTGTCAATATGATAGTACTAATGTCAAAACGAAATCCTTTGCTAATGCTCCATAAACAGTATCCTACTAATGCATACGTTAGCCAATAGTGGCTCACTTTAATATCATAAATGCCTGAAGTAAGAAATCCTGAAGTACAATATAATAATTATCATTGAGGGCATTAATTTTGAAATCTGTAAAAACTATGCTAATTTTTTAAAGGTGAATAAATCATTATTATTTTCATGAACCAAAATGTATGTATATTAAAGAATACAGAGTGAAAATTATTTACAAAAATAAATATTTTTTCAGCATTAAATTATTTCAAGATTGTATCAATAGTTTGTTTATACTCAAAAGTCTTTGTTCCTAAAATTAACCACTAGCTACCAGGTATTCAATTTTTAATCACAAAAAATGACAAAATATAATTGACTTTCACATATTTAATTTTACTAAAATAACCTTGAAGATTTACTGATGAGTAAGACAAAAATAATTATTTTGATAGATTATTAAAATCCATAAGTTAATAATATTTTGGTATAAACTCGATCAAATAAGGTTTCTACAGCACTCAATTTCAAATAAAAAAATAAATATCGCGACATGAAATTTTTAAAACAAAAATGTATTCTACATGTAAGACAGGTACTAATATCAAAAGCTGAATCTTCTTTTTGAGTTAAATAGATTAAACTGTCGAAAATATCGATGTGTTTTTTAGCAAAGTTGCCACCAAATTTCATAATGTTGAATGTGGGATTTAGATTAAGCTTATATAACATTCTTCTTCGAATATTTTATTCGGTACTAGAATTTGGTGTTGTAGCTAGACACTAGAGTGTTTGTGGATTTTTTAGCTGTCTTCTATACCTGTTATTATTTATTAATCTTAAGAACACAACGTCAAACTGGAAGAGTTAAGTCTTTACAAATAATAACCAGCACTTCATGACGATGAATATAAATGACTTGTAGCTTTGGTGTGTGCTTCCCGACAGATCATTTTCCTTCCCTCTTCACACACATTAAAACAAAATAAATAAATCTCCTATGGAATATTTAGTAACAAAATAAAATCCCTAAAGCCTAGAAACGACGAAAAATTATCGCTATGAGAGATTTTTGGTTGAATGAATTTTCAAGCTTATGATTTTGTTGATCAAACAAAGTCGAAGTCTAGTGATTCAGGAACTTTAACTTCGATTCTAAAACCATACTTTTAAATTCGCTTTTATTTTGCCTAAAAAAAACACGTTGTAGGATACATCCAGGAGTTCAAAATACATGTTTTAAAGCCTGATATATAAATAAAGCAGAAAGAAACCCTACCTTGGTCTTTATTTGCCATTATACGATCGAAGTGTCGCCTGGGGATCGACTGGTGTTGTTAATATATTAAAATTTTAACTCACAGCGACCTTTCAGCTTCATTTTGACCCTTCCCTGAAAGGTAAAATTGTATTTCCTTTGAGATATATGAGATTTCCCATCTTGGGGATTAACCGGTGGTGGTTTCGCTTCAAGTCTGAAGTATTTGCATCAAAACTATGGATTTGTGTGACTGCTTGTTCATTTGAACCTCGTCCAATCACTTATTTCGGAAGTGCGTGACCTAAAATAATAATGAAAAATTATTCCACATAAGACTTTATCTAAACTTTAACTAGCTAAGTTATTATTCTTTGTGAAGATTATACAAATATTTTCATTTCTTGGCTACAGCATTATCTGCTAAAAAATATAATGTGACCGTGAAATTTTATATTAAAATGCGCATAAATGTCACTGAATTAATTAAGTCTTTTTTCTTATTTTTGATGTTTTGGAAAAAATACTAGTAATACGTAAATGCATTAAAATCATTAATTGCTGTCAGTAAGTGAGTTATTATGACGGAAATTGGTCGGTATATTTTAAGAAAATATTAAAAAGTTGTAAACAGGTATAGAATACCATATTTTTTACTGTTCTTTGTTCGTTCGTTCATTCATTCGTTCGTTCACTCATTATTACGCATTCAGTTTTCTCCTTTTAAAGGTTCTATATTTCATTTGCGCTCTTTCTTTTGTTCTATCTTTTTTTTTTTAGCCATTTCGTTCTTTCTCTCTTTATTTTTCTCCATCTCTCTTTAAAATTCAGGTTGCATTTTGGATATTGTCCAAGTATTAAAACCTACAGTCCTGCGTCGGTTAACATCTCATACAGACACTATTGTCACACATCAGTCCAGGAAAACAAATATAGACTAAATCCGAACGGAAATATTCAGACAAGGATTTTTAGCACACGTAATAGAGTTGTTTTCTTGCTCGAGTCCTTTATCAGTAAAGGATTAGTGTCAAAATAAAATGACTGCCTTTTGGCAAATTTTCTCTACAAACTGCTAAATTATTCATTTAGAAAAATTACTCACAAGATTTCGAAGATGAAAACGAAATCAATATTGAAATGTGATAGTAGGCGGAAAGGAAAAAGGAACCTAGACTTTGCTTTAGCCGAAACCTGCTGTCAACCTCAGTGTCAACCTGAGGAAAGCACGTGATGCGGACGTGTTTTCACAGCTATTTCACCTTTTCCTGGGCTATACCTAACATAAGCCAAGCTTGGCTTTCAAGATTTAAATGGCATTAAAATACAAATGCTTGGCAAAGAGAATTAATTTGGCTAAGACTTCAGCCGACTCCTTGAAGTCTGCATTTGTTCTGCATAAACAAATTTTAAATGCCATAACCATAGCAACGTAGTACTTATTTTTTTAAACTGAATTTAGATGCTTGTAGAATTTTATCAGAGTCTGATTGGTGTGTCAGTTTTATTTGCGTCTGTGACTGCGAGAAGATAAATCTTCCGCACGCAAACCAATCAAATTTCAATTCGCAAGCCACGTGATTGACGTTTTCTGGTCGGTGATGTCATTGTAGGTGGAGAAGGGTGTATTTGATTACTTCCTTTCATTTCTTTTAATCAGCTTTTGAAATCTATTGTTTAAATTTTGGGGGTGGATCAAGCATAGAATGTCGCATATATAAATAAAGTATGAGTCGAAAACATGCCCGCGCGCACGTGAAGCTGCCAAAATAACAAGCGCTAAGCTTGACGCAAGAGGGGAAATAATCTAAACGTTTCTTTCCCAAGATATGTGCGTTTTTTCTCCTTTTCTTTCCTCTCTTTCTTTCTGTTTTTGTTTGCAATTTTGGTAAATACAACTTCGAGATTCCTTCTTATTGCGCGCCAAATGTTTAGATAAAATTTAAAAACTGAAAATGCACATACACATTTTTTCGTCATTTGCGACTCTCTTGCTACATCTAATGAAAAAAAAATATACTTCAACGCTGCAGTTAGTCTATTGCAATACTAACTATTCCCATTTTCTTTTCAATAACGAAAATTCAAAGATAAAATTATAAGATATACTTTAATACCCCACAAGTCACAAGTCAACAATAAACGATTCCTAAGTATTCAAAATACACAATATCCTGTTGACTGTTAATTCGAGTCGAATATTTCATTCTGCTCGTAAGAATTATGGAAATATGAACAATAATGAAATGACCGTTTAGCACGTTTCTTCATGCAGGAAATCCGTGGTCTTTTAACTTTGTAACCAAATCGTCAACTGTTTCTACTTTGATTCCAGCGCTGCGAACAGGGGGGTCTGCAACATTCAAGACCTCTATCCGGGGCGACACGTCAACACCTAGATCCTCGGGGGTTTTCTTGTCAATTTTCTTCTTCTTCGCTTTCTGTTGGGATGCAAAGAAAACATGTTCAACTATTTAATGAAAAGCATGGCACATTTGTTTTTGTACGAGCAGACTTTAGAGGTGGGAGAACCACAGGCAACCCAAGCTTGGATTTGAGATTTTTTGGGAAGGAAGTAGGAATAAGGAATTTCATGCATTATAATGCCATTAGAGCCAAACACGAAGAAAAAGATAAACGAAAGACTCTTGGCTGGAATGTACCGACGCAAAACCGAGCATGGGCTTCCTGTGGTTTACCCTTCCACAGGTATCCCAGCTATGTCTCAGTTGTGACATTCCACCATTGTGAAATTTCCCTTTTATTGTGACATGAGTAATAAAAGTATCATTACTTACCATAATGTTGGGTAGTGTAGCATATCTGGGCTCATTCAATCTACAAAGACAAAAATTATTATCATTTGGAGCGGATAATAACATTCAAAGACTTTTATCAGCTTACCGTATATCATGCAAAGAAAACCAAATAATGAAAAAATGGATAGTTTGTTGAATATACCCAATGTGGTTATTATGACATTGCACACCACCACAGGTTCATTTGGCCAATAAAAAATCTGAGCTGTCTACATTGGTTACAAATTTGTTCATACTTTACCTTAAGTCAGATGATACAACACATGGTAGCTTGACATTGATTGTTTCAAGTCCACCATCAATCTCTCTTGTAACTTGAAGTCTACCGTCTGTCTTTTCAACTTTTGAAGCATAAACAGCCTAGAAAACAAACCATGGAAAACAAAATCAATATACCTTTTTTGAATATGTACAATAGTAACCTGTGTTCTTTGATTATAGACTCATTTACACAGGGTTAGCCTCATTCCAGTGCCTACATGTAAATATTCACAAATACCAACGTTAAAGTATAGAATGAATGACTTCAACAATACAAACACAAAATTCAACTGAAACACGTGAATATTCCACAAAAATCTAGGCTAACCTTGTACAAATGAATCTGTAGTCAAGGAACACAGCGGTATGTTATGAATTCAAAAAAGGTCTTTTAGGATGCCAACAACCTCTTACTAATAATGATAATAACAATAATAATAATGATAACACATACTTGTGGCCAGTTAAGGAGTCCAGAAAGCATCTGTGGTGTCTGGTTACAGTCATCATCAATGGCCTGTAAATAATAAGAAGTACTGACTATTATCATAAAAAATTTCCTCCTTCCACAAAACCTAACATCATGATAAATTTAATTTTAATCTGTGAGCTACCCTCACTCTAACTTTGATCAGCCTAGAGGTTGTTTCAGGTTTCATTTATTTTTTTAAAATCTGAGATGCCAAGTATTTGTGGGTCCCAATATAATTGCAGTCGTTTTGGACTAGACAGAGTGGCATGAATAAAAATGTACAGTTTCTGCATTAGCACAATCCTTGAGGAATTTTAATTTCAATTTTCTTGTTTAGTGCATAACCAGTTTCTTACCTGTTTCCCTAAAAAGACTAAGTCAGGTTTTTCTAGTTCAACTACTTTAGCTAGAAGCTTTGCAACAGCTAAAGGCTGTAATCCCTCATAAGCTTTATCATCTAAAACCACATGGATACCCCTGTCTGCACCCATCGCAAGGGCTGTACGTAATGTTTCCTGGAAATGAAAATATATTTATTTATAATTGTGTACTCTGCATATTACATGTATTACTCTGCATGCTATATTTGGCATACTTCAGCTTTAATATTGTGCCATGCCCGGCCTACTATGCAGAAGTCCTTAAGGTTTTCATGGACTGCTTCACTCCCCACGTAAGACTGCTTATAAGAAGCATTGCATGATGACCCTTTGGTATTCTCTGAAATAGACCATTTCACAGTTCTCGTTGATCAACCTCAGCCTCAATTGCGTGTAATTTATTCTTTAGAATTTGACTAAAGCCCGTATAACTTTTAAGTGTTTCAATTGTTTGATAATGTGTACATTTCTTAAATTACCGTGAGCTGTAGTCAAATTCTAAAGAATATATTATCACTATTGAGGCTGAGGCTGATTGACGACAACCTTGAATTGGTCTATTGCTTGATTCCTACCTCACTTTTTGCAGGGCCACAGCTTACCGCAATGACCTCAGAGGCTATCTTTTTCTCTCTCATCCTGATTGCCTGAATAGATAATATACAAACATTACCAGGTCAGCAGTGTGGTGAACATGTTTTAATCTTAATATGCATACCTAAGAAGGCCCTGGTCTCAGCCCTAATCCCCCTTCCTAGTTTCATATTTTTCTTTTCTTTTCATTTCAATCTGTAATACCTTCCACCATTTTCTGAATGTTCAGCAAGGGGCATTTTAAAGTTTAATAAACTCTCCCAATATGGAAGAATATTAATTGTTTTTTCATTACGTTATGCAATATAATACATGAATTTAAGAAAATATTTCTCATTTACTAAATTCTGTGAGCTTTCAACAAATATTCTATTCCGTTTTCTGACTCTATAACAAACTTAGCTTAAATTAAAATGCACGTGCTACAACATATTAAATTTTAAGGCCATTTTAACTGTACCTCTTCTATAGCAATTTCATCAAATGGATTCATACTATGTTTGACTCCGTCAGTAACAACACCAGTTTTATCAGGTTTGACTCGAATCTAAAACATGAAACTCAGTCAGTTTATGTATAAGTCACAAAAGTTTCCAAAAAGGTGGAGTGTGAGTTAAAAAGACGGCGTACCTTGACTGCATAGTCAATGACACGTTTGCATCCAACAAGAACACGTAAAGACGCCATCTTGGATTTGGCAAGAGAAAGAGACTGCACTGCGCATGCTTCAAACAGGAAAGACCGGTTAGCCACAGGTATCCCAAGACAATGAGCCTAACTGAGAACAACTCTCAAAAATAAATCTTTGCAGAGAAATTCAAATTTCCTTTATAAGAATAAATAAATGAATAAAATAAGCAATGCGCAATTTGTTTGTGTAGTTATAGGACATTTTTTTTGTTTTTATTGCTCTTGAAATTGAATAAGTATTTTGCTAAATTCCTCGTTGTGATATTGCGGTCACCCTGTGTTTTTGGCTTTCTTGACAACAGAATCGAAGGACAACAAGCCATCGAATTATCTGAGAAGACTTGGCTTTTTGACTCAAAATGCCTCCGAAAAAGAAGAAGGGGAAGGGAAAAAAGAAAAAGAAGAAGGATGGTAAGAACATGGATTTATTTTTCATGCATTTGATCTTGGTGTTTCATAATTCCACGAAAAATAGCGTCGTCAAAAGGCTAATCCTTCCGATCCTTCAATGGCTAACCATTTGTAAACTATTTTCTCGTTATTCAGAGAAGACTGAATTGACAGTAGAAGACAAATACAAAAGAACCCTTCAAGAAATCGAATGCTTAAGAGATGAACTTGGTAAGATTCAAAAATCAGTAAATAATATTGTTTCAAAAATTAAGGGCGCTCAACGCAGTAATCGAAATATGTTCAATTATTTGAAATTGCATTTAATCTTCACGTTATGGAATTTGCGTTATAACTCAATAAATTATTATTAATTGTAGCATCTAGAACTGAGATTACTCGAAGAGCAAAGGATACAACTGTAAGGATGAAGGAGAAAATGCTGGAGGCGCAGGACACTGTTGAATCAGAGAAGCAGAATAAATTGGATATTTCTTCAGGTTGGCCTAAGAATTTGATTGTTTACTTTTTCCCTTGAATCCTAAACAGGGCACCAGAGACTACATTGACACAAGGCTTGTGGGCTTCACCCCTGCCCCCCCCCCCCTTCCCTCTCATTCTTTTCCTCATTTCCTCCCTCCCCCTCTATTCTAGCCTGATTGGCACTGATCTCCTCTATGTAAAAGATGAATCCTTAGGCAAAATACCCAATTGGTAAGCTCAAAGTGTACCCAGCCCCCCTCCCGCTAGCACAAATTATGATTGCAGTTAGAGGTACCTCATGATCAACTGACTACTCCACAACTCATGATAAATATTTTTTTCTTCTCTCTTAGATCTAACAAGACAGTATAAGACCATGCAATCAGAAATGGCTCTTAGGATACACATGCTGGAACAGACTGTTACCAAGTTACGAGACAATCTAGGTAAAGAAAACCAATAAAATGATACTATACAGAGTTCTACAACATGACGCACAAAAGAATGACCACATTAAATATATTCACATACTTCTTTGCGCAGACTTTTCAGGGCCAAACAAGCTTTTACACACCTTTTTTGCATCAAGATATGTTGGTTTAAATTGTACAAAAGCCAGTGCATAAATTAGTATGTGGTCATACTTTTGCACATCACACAAATATGTGGTAAAGTTTTTGTAAAGTAATATGACTATTTTATGCTGTTTTGTTTTCAATTTCCAGCCAAATCTGAAGAGGAACTTCGTAGGACAAGAAAGGAATTTGAGGACATGAAGAGAGATAAAGATCAGACTATTGCCGAGCTAAAATTTAAGATAGAGCACATGGAATCTGTTTATGAAAGTATTCTACATGTAAGTAGGGAGTCGAAAGTCAAGAGGGAAGGGGGTCACAGGAGTGTTTAAGGGAGCAGTTAACTATAACATAATTATATATGGTAGTAAAGGCAGACCCTGGAGTTTATAAGAGGTACTGGATAGTAAAGAAATTTGAGAACACCTGCAGGGCCATAACAAGGGGAGCCCCCCCCCCAGTTTTTCCCAGAAAAGTAGAGCAAGTATGGAATTAATTTTTTTTGTCATGGTCACCTGTTGTTTTGTGCCCCCTAGTTTTTCAAGGCCTGCTACGGCCCTGATCTGTCATTATTTGTATAAAAAAATGTGGATTTTGGGGGTAGGGATTACAGAAAAAAAGTGATGTTTTGCTTGATAAAGACTAGCAGCTTGCTGTAAAAATGGTCCTCTCCACAAATGACCCTCAATTGAGTCTTTCACTCACTGACATTGACTTTGGATAAGCAATAATTAGCATCTTACATGCATGGTTGCTTACTGCCACAAAAACTATAATGATTCTTCAATCTTTGTTCCAGGATGCTTTTGACAGAATGTCAGCTAAAGTAGAAGACGCAAGAGGAAAATGGCAGACACAGGCTTTAGAAACACAAGAAAAGAATAAACAGTTATTATTAGAGTTTGGACTCAATCCCTTAGAAATTTAACCCAAATTAGCGCTTTCTGATTTTTATAACTTTTAAGATTTGAATTTTAGTTTCAATCCGTGTACAAATTTTTTTCTTGGTTTTCCTTTGTATACCATTAGTCATCAATGCCCTTGAATTGTCTTACAAATTATTTGAATTTTTGAAGAAAAAATACTACAAAGTTACAACAATTTCAACTGTTTTACAGACATGCAAAAACATGACCACATTTAATGTATTTGCATACTTCTATGTACATACTTTGCATGTTAAACTAAACATTTTGATGCGACACAGGCTGGTTTTACCAAATAGTGTAAAAGCTTTTTTGTCAGGAAAAACCTTATGCATATGCAAATAAATTAAATGTGGTAACAATTTTGCACATCAAGTTACTTTCTTGAATCATAACACAAGTAATGATATTGTGGTTTAATACTGTTAATTTTAATATCAATAGGTGTGTATAAATACAGTATGGCATTGGCCTTTGAATGCTAAAATGTTGCACAATTTTACGCAAAATGTACTTTTTATATAACTGAATTAAAAGTGAATCCTGCAATGCTCGTCAACTCTTGTCAACTTCTACACTATACAAAATAAGGCATACTAAGTTACTACCATTTGTGAGCAACTGGAGACTGTGTGACATGCCACACTTGTTTTATGAGTTGTGTATCTAAGATGTGTAAAACTTTAAAACTTACAAGTTTCAGCTGTGAAACTTTATTGATAGGTATGAATGGTGCCAACAATAATGTTTCACATGTGAAATTTGAAAGTTTTACAACTGTTGCAAACATCTGAGATATAACTTATAAACAAGTTTGGTGCATCACACTTAATGGTTGCTTGCAAATGGTTGTATTTCAGTTGAGTTATACAATATCATATTAAAACCCACAGAAATATTTACACAGGCTGTGATTTCGAAGGTCACCTACATTAATTTTATGATATAGTTTGCTTACAACTTTACTGAGCTACTTTGTACTTTTTGTGAATCTTTCTTGGTAATACAAGATAGATAATACTGGTATTCTCAGTTAGGAATCTTTACATTGTATAATGCATGCATAATGTAGGTAAATAACAGCTTTTGCTTTATAAAATCCTTAGGTTACTACAAGCATGTGCTGTATTTTTAATATTCTAACATGTTTTTTCTTGGAGTAACATACTCTTATTCAAATCCGAGAGCTTGAGAATCATTCAAGGTGAGTTGTTCTGTAGCTCCTGTCATCTCAATCATGTCCGACGTTGGCTTCTTTAGCTCGTTTGATAACTGGTTGTCTTTGGCAAGTTGATGGAAGTGCTACAAGGAAAAAGGTGTCAGGCATAAGAAGAAACACAAAACAAGACCGTTTTCTTCTGAAAAGTAGCTGAGTGAATGTTACCTGAGAATTCTTGAACTCTGAAAACAGTGTGAAGAGTACATGCAGTGAATGAATTCTGTTCTTGTGTACTGGAATATCAAGGATGCCTAAGAGCCAGGAAAAATACAACCATTACTAACTGTTACAGTAAAATGCAATAAGTGTAACATAAGTTGGATAATGGATGGTTGGGTTAGTTTCTTACCACATATGAGGTCAACATACTGAGCGAGATCAACATCTATCTCAGCAGATGGAAGTCCCACTGTGTTTAACAGATCTTCAAATTGTGATGGCCATTCTTGCATAAGATCTTCAATGTCAGGCATATTTCTATGAAGAAAAAAGGAGTGGTGTGAATGAGAATGACGATATTAATCAGATGATGATGATGAACTGAAGTTGATAATGGTGATGATGATGATGATGATCTGATAACAATGGTGGTATTTCTCAGTGATGATATTGATGGTGATAAAGATGATCATGATGATGATAGCAGCATTGAAGGTAGTACTGATGATGATGATGATGATGATGATGATGATGATGATGATGATGATGATGATGATGATGATGATGATGATGATCGTTTTTCAAGTGCTGATATTGATGGTAATAAAGATGATGATGGCAGCAGTCTGGTAGTACTGAGTATTATGATGATGACAATGATGATGATTATGATTATATTGATGATATAGCATAAGAATGGTGCTGATGACAATGTATAGACACTATAGTGGCAATGCAAGTTTTTTTTACCTTTGATAATGAACAGTTGGAGCAGGTTTTTGTCGATGCAGTTCCCTAAAAAACAAGACATTCCAGACATTAGCACAAAATCTACAAACCCCAGCTTAGAGTCCTCCTATTCTTACCTGATGCTTTCAATCCAGGTATCAATTGCTTTGGGATTCTTCTCGATATCATCTATACTCCTCACAGTCTGTTAATGAACATATAACAATGAATAAGAACTTGTGCTCTACTACCATAATTATATTCTAGTACCCTTCTATTTTATAGACCCCTTGCAGCACTTCAGAATGCAGCTCAATTTGGAGGACAAAATGATAGGTTTCCAATTCTCAGGAGGTTGAAATTCTTTTGTTTTGTCCTCCAAATTGAACTGCTTTGACATCACAAGGGTACTATAGTCATAAATCTCTGGTAATAACAAAGAGTACAGTTTATTATTTTCACATCACATCACCTACCATGGCTTTCAAATTGGTTTGTTTTGATATTGTCCTCAGCTGCAAATCAAGAACTGAAAGAAAAAATGTACCATAAATAAACCCTTTATAAAGGGAACAAGATGCACAGCCCCCTTACCAGAGGTGGATTCAGGATTATCTAACACTGAGGGGTTTGCCTGTAGTAGCTTGACAGCAAATTTTGTAAGTTTGGCATATCAAAATCCAAATTAACAAAATTGAGGGAAGGGGGGGGGGGGGTACAAGGAAGTTGCATAAAGAAAGACAGTATACTTTAGATGTACGTCTTGACAACTACTACCCTTTCATTCAAAGATTCCAAGGACATACAATACATCATTCTCACCTGTAGGATCAGACTGTCTTGCAGTAGGCTCATCCAGAACTAGAAGACCAAGAGTTTCAGGTTTACCATCAGGACGAGTCACCTGGGGAAAAAAGACAATCATTTAACTTATTTACAGTGGATTCAAGCAGAAAACTGCAGCCTTCCACCCACTCAGTTTAATGCAATAAATATGTTGCTATTGACCCTCCAAACACTAGAAATTGCATTTCTGAAGGGCCTTAATTTCAAAATTTTCAGAGGGTGTGAGCATTCCCTAGGTGCTTCCAGATTAGACCCCCTCCCCCCACTTGAAATGATAAAAGTAGAATATTACCTTAATGAAAGCATCAATGTCCCCCACAGCAGGGATAAAGTCAGGTATGAATGGCTTTAATTTATGCTCTAGGTCGATAGTCTGGGGAGTATAGCGAGTGATGTACTGGAAGAGCTCCTTGATTTCTTGGCTTACAGGAAGATGTTCGTAGTCTGCTGGGTCATAGGCACTGGAAAAGTATTAAGAAACCAGACAATATTATTTACTTTACTTTGTCCAATCCTGACTCTCTACACCACCCTTGATTCCCAAATAAGGGAAGTACGGGTGGCGTAGCAGTGAAAGCGCTTGCCTCTCACCAAGGCGGCCCGAGTTCAAGCCCTGCTGGGCTCAGTGTTGTATGTGAGAAGAGTTGTTTGTTGGTTCTCTCCTGTGCTTCGGGGGTTTTCTGGATTCTCCAGTTTTTCCTCCCTCCTCAAAAATAAGTGGAGGAAGAGCCACTCTGTGGATTCCACTGTTAATTCTCATTTATCTTATTTATTTATTTATAAGTTATGATATGTGTAAGAAACATAAGAGAATAAGTTTCTATTGAAATCATGCAAGAGGTTCCTTTCCTTACCCCTCAACAGCAGGACCATGGTTGTCATCATCATCATCGTCATCATCTGAGCTATCACTTTGATCATCACCCTCATCATCATCGTCATCTTCATCATCATTGCCTATTCCTTGTGGTAAAGGCTTGATCCTTTCTTGGTTCATCTGGGATGGATCGGCATTGCCAATAGCACCAATTCCTCCCCCCGGTTGACCATAGCCTACTGGTCCCTATCAGAAATAAATAGAAAATCATATTTTTGTTTTTAGGTGCCTGTACTGAGAAGGGAAGGGAAACTAAGAAAGGGAAGGGTGAGAAAAGAAAGAAGGAAGGGAAAGAAAGAAAGAAATTTTTATGGATAAATATAAACATGATAAATGTACACAAGTTCTTTACCTTTTTGTCAACTAAGTTATCATGGTCAAATTCATCATCACTTTGGTCAGTCATAGACATTGATAACCTGCCTAAGGAACCAAAATAAAATTAATAAATTTATTCCCAAGAAATGCAAAATGTAGTTTCTGCATATCTTACCAGGAGCATGAGGCCGGCTCCCTCCTGGCCTTGGACTTGGTGTAAAAGTGCTTGCTACTTCCTCGTCGTCATTTACCTCAACGGTTTCATCATAGTGTTGGTTGACTACGAGATTTGACTAAACGAAAATTACGGCAAAAAAAAGGTAAGATTCAAATGGCTTCGTATTCAAAACAACTCTGTACATGACTCAAAAGTCCCAAAAATTGTCAAACATCTAAGCAGAGTCGAACAAAATAAAATAAATTATTCCAGATATTCTAATTTGTTTTCGTTCCCGATAGTTTTTAGTGAAGAATAATAAAAGAGAAAAAATAAAATAAAAACAACTTGGTATCCAAGGAAATTTTGACAAGACTTCGGTATAATTGAACACAAAACTTGACACCTTCTTTCGGCTTAAATAACCAAAAAACTAGCAAAATAAATGCAGCTAACATTAAAGTATAAATTTAGAATATTTTAACAGTTAAATTTAAGATAAATGAGGAGTATTTCGGGTTTAAAATACCTTATCTTGCTCATTGTCGGAGTCAGCCATGAAAAGTAAACGAAGTCAAAGAGACGAGCGCCTGCAAAGGATGATGGGAGCTTGAGGTGGAAAACCGCTGTACAGAATTGAAAAGCCCGCGCATTTTTTAAAAAACTTTTTGCCTTGCGCGTGTTTATTTGAAGTGATTAAAAAGTTCATAGATTTTATTTAGAAAACGTCTTGCAGGTTCATTAAATAATGAGCCTATGGTAAATACTTCATTCAGTGTTATTCTCTAATTAAAAACATAAAATCTATTTGAAAAATCAGGTTGCAAAAGTCTTCCTTCCTTGCATCTTTATCGCCATTCAACGTTTTCAAAATTAACGCAAAAAATTTTTGAATTTGATATTTCCATCCAAAAATAGACGAAACGTTTATTAAAGCGATGATTAAAATGTCTTCTATGCAACAGCTAGAAAAATAACCCGTTGTTTTCTAGGCCGTTTTTTTATTAGCCCACCTGCTTCGCCTTGGTCCCACCTGCACGGCTGACTAAACAATGGAATGGACATTGCTCTTTTACTAGAATGTCGCAGAGAAAGATTAAACCAAACGCACATATTTCCTTATAAAGAAAACAGGACTCAAGCAGGACTTTTGAACAAGCCACTTGCGGTGCACGTATCTACGTAGGCAAGTAAGTTCTGTTTTTTAGAATATAAATCGTAGTATAGAGCTGTGTTAATGTTTCAATTTTGCACGGTTCCTTTTATTGACAGCCATGTTGGATGGCAGAATAGCATAATACTCTCTAATGAAAAGTGGTGAATTTTATTTACGTTGTTTTTAAGACACTTCATTTCGCTTTGCTGCCATCCAACGCTGTCGTTAGAATTAACTATTGTATTGAAATTAGATTAAATTTAGAAATAAAATGAATACAGATGATCGCGATTTAAAAGTCGAATTGAAGTCGAAGAAATGCCCGCGCAATGGTTGATGGGAGTTTACGTCATATTTTGTGCGTCACAATCAGTGACTTCTCGGTCAAAATTTCTATGCACTCAGTAAAAGCTGAAAGCTATTGAAAATATTCCAATATTGAATTCAAAGATTTACAAGTGGTGGGAAGAGTTCAGTCTTTACCATGTGGATGAAATCTGCTGTGTTTATCCTAATGCTGATTGGAAGTTGTATGTCACGTGATCTTGGGGCAGCACCAGTGACACAGTTGGACGGAGCAACAACATCCAACTCAGAAGGTAAGAGGTTGGCTATATTTATTACAATCTATCGCTACGAAACCCCACCATCTTTTTCACTTCCACACCCCTAGCTATCGAACAGAGTATAAAACTTAAATTTTTGTTCACTTAGGTTCTGTTTACTGTCACTACAATGGAAAGGAATACAAGCCTGGGGAGAAGTTCGACCATGATCTGTGTGTCTGCACTGAAACTGGGGGTGTCATGTGCTCTTAAACAAGGCCAACACCTTTTTTGTTGGTAACTAAAATTTAGTTGACAAAATTTTTTTCAAGACCTACATTCTTATGTGGCCAAATAAAATTATATGGATTTTGGAATAATTGCGTTTGGTGATTTAAATATAGCTTTTCTCCTTTTCCATTTTTATCAATAATAATATATCTTTATGGAACCCGTTCAATCCCATCATTCCCTGCGCCACGCTGTTTTGAGAGTGATTATTACTGACCCATCAAGTTTTCTTTTCTTTTATCTTTATTCCACTTCTTATTTTCTTTTCATTCTTTCTCTTCATTTTAATCTTTTGACAAGAACAAAATGCACGACTATCAGTTAAAGATTGGATACTAGAATAGATACTAGACCTGGCACACAAAACCGGCTGTACTTCAAGTTGAGAAAAATTTTTTATAACTGTGTTATACCTTTTTACCTAGGGTTTCCATATAGGCCTACACAAATGAATAGGCAACAGAATCAATCGCCCTCTGATAAGCATTTTACATGAACATGGCCTGCGTCGTGCGCGCGTCTATCTATTGCCTGACCCCACTTTCTCTTGTTTCATTAACTCCTTGCGCATGAATGGCAACGAGATTTATACTACCCTTGAATAGCTTGATAACACTGTTTCCTCACAGAGGAGCTATCCTCGACGCAGACGAGTGTTAGCAAGTGTCACAAGACAAGATCAAAAGTTAGTACAAATACCCCGCACATAAGCGAATCGAGGAAATAATCATAAACTAAAATCTTAACACTCTATATAGTGGAAATCATTTTGGAAATATTCTCTTACATAACTGCGTAACAAAAGTTCAAAGGCGAAAAGACCTCTTTAACTTAGGCGTAATGTTTTTCCATTTTAGTCCATGTGTTATTTCCTTGAGAATAAGATTTCGTTTGAGTTGTATCTATATTCTCATGTCGTTTTATGTGCAACTGTTATGCAAATAAATGATACTCAAGGGAATGACGCGTGGTCTGAAACTGGAAAAGAATATGCTATGCCCAAGGTAAAGAAATCTTTTTCAAGTTTGTCATGAAAGCATCCTTCAAGAAAATTCACACAAAGCTTAGCGCAATTCTCGATACTTTCCTAGTCTAACTGATCTATAAGCAGCTCTATAGACTGATCTAATACCGCCACTCCCTCCTTAGGTATATTAGTTCCTGCATAATACATGCCTAGTATCTGTGCAATATTTGATAACAAATATTTCGTTCAAAACAATGCGCGCATATGAATAAAATAAAAATCATTCTAAAATATTTGACGGTGAATGAACTGTTATACAAGGCAAGGTTTATGTATCTTTCCGAGTTGCACAGAAGGGTGCACAAGTAAGATTTAAAAAAATTCGGCCTCTGCGCAGCAGACAAAAGACCTTTTCTGGGTTCGATAAACATGGTGCATTGTGGTCTAGTTTGGGTACAAACGCATCATATAAGATATGATGAAGAAAAGATTCTTGTATTAAAGTTAGACCATGTTCACTATCTTAGAAAAGTTCTAATGATCTGCGTGCACCCTGTTTTACATACTCCTTCTTGTGCGTGACGTACAGACAAGTACACTGATGTAGTACGTTGTCGGTAGGATGGATGCATAGGCAATCCATCGTATATTAACAGTGTATTCAACCCAGCAACAATATCCCAAGATAAATCCCAAGAAACATTGCCTTGTATAACAATACATAAACAGCCTTCCTTTCTAGTCTATCTTGAGCAATATCAAAAACTATCCAAAAAAAAAAAAAAAAAAACTAACAACGACAAACAAACAAAAAAAAAAGCGGCTCTTTACAATGCGCAATATGATAATCATAAAATAATTCAAACTCTTGAAGTCGTCTAATCACCGTTAAGTATTAAACCCTAAAATATATTTGTATAATGATTACTTGGTCCAATTAATGAAAAATAAGCGAATCTGAATATTACATCACGCGCATCAACCAATACCAAAAAAGATCTTATGGGGTTCCTGTGGTAAAATAGCTTTTTACCACAGGAGGACCAACGCAAACAAATTTCGTTTAAAATCCGCCTGTCTTGATCAGTTAATTTTATCAAATTATTATTTTTGAATTTTTTAATGCGAGTATTGAGCACATTTGAAGATCTTATTGTAACTAGATTATCACTTATCAAGGATTTATCTGATTCATTGTAACTCCTTATTGAGCGCTTCCCAGAAGTATAGAATAGCCGAGTTTGGCGGGAATCCCTTGGGGTGAGGCGGAGCGAGCCACTTGACGTTGATCACCAACAATCCTGTTCAGGGTCATCTGTTCACGAAGAGTTTGATAGCACCTGACCAATCAGCAGTGACCAGCACTTCTGACGTCACGGGTATACCGCTGGTGTCTGGAGGGACGATGAGCCAAGGGACAGGGGCGAAGGTGGCAACTGTTACAACAGCATCGTGTGCTGGGAAGGAATTTTTATAAGAATTAGAATATAGAGTGTAAAAGATTATCCTCACAATTATAATCAAATTTGGTACAAGAAAAGTCGGGGAGGAGGATGTGGTACAATATGCCCTAACATTGAAATGGCTTCCCATAACAATGATTACTGTATGAGTGGGAAACGCACGGTAGTGCCTTACAGCACGTACACAGTAAGACACGCCGTTACATTGAAATGGCTTCCCATAAGAACGGTTATCGTATGAGTGGGAAACCCACGGTACCCAATTCACTGTCAAATTACCATGAAATGAAGCTACCTACCAGAGAAGCTTTCGTAGAACTCGTTTTTATCTCGTCTGGCTGAAGGAATACCGTGTTGTGTTCTCCAGATGTAGGCAAAATGATCCTCTGATCCGCAAATCAGGTACTGGCCATCGTGACTGAAATAAGAAGATAAAGTTACAAGTTTCCAAATAAATGATCATTCCATGATAAAAAAAACACAATGTTCAGGACGATGCGTGGTGATGCTGATGATAACTAGAATGATGGTACGTCTGCAGGTCGTTTCTGCAATGTTATGGTGATGATGATGATGACGATGATGATGATGACGACGACGACGACGATGGTGGCGATGATGAGGATGTTGCCGATGACGATGATGGTGATGATGTTGAAAATTGATGATAGTAATGGTGGCGATGATAGTGATGTTGATAGTTATGATAATGATGATATGGTGCTGATGATGATTTGCTGCTGCCCTAAGTATCAGACAAATAGTGAGATCATAGCGTTACCTGAAGCTGGCTTTGATCTGGCTACTAGTATTGGTACATCCTTTGTATTTACAGGAAAGTGAGTTATCCTTCAGGTCATATAGACGAATGCGTGAATCGTTAGACGTAATCAGCACCTGTAACCAAATAACCATCATGTAAGATCTCTTGTCTTCATCAACAACAACTGGTGGTGTCGAACTGGCGATGCGAGAAAAAGTTCTTAATCCGTCAGCCCCTCACCTCCCCGATTATCCTGTATTCATTCGTTTAAGCGCCGCACCAAATTAAGCGCTGCCCCGAATAAGCGCCGCAACCGAAACACTAAAAATTTAAAGACCGCCGCGGCGGTTTATCAGCGGTAACCGAGGTCTTCCATTCAAGGTAGGCTGACGGTGCCGTAGCAATAGATGATCAACTATTTGCGTAATATGATTGGTTGATTAGACGTCATTACAAACAAACCTTCTCTTCTCCAGGCATTGGTTCAATACCACTAATCTTTCGACCACGTGACCGCTTGTTCCGAGAGGAGGACCGTACTTGCCACTGGGTGTGGTACTTTAGACGCTGAAGGGAGGAAACATCCATAAGAATAAAGACTCAGTTTTTATCTCACTTTTAACACACTATTGCTACATTCTATATTTACATCACATGGCACTCAACTCACATCCGGAGGAAAAACCCTCGTGGCAAGGGAGAGAACAACACATCAAACAAACTTAACTCAGATGTTGATTTTTATGGAGGGAGGAAAACCCTCGTGGCAAGGGAGACGTCAAACAATTCAGCCAATAATCAAACCAGCGAACCCAGGCTTGAACTACACAGCGTTCAGACACAGCGCCCTAGCAGCGCATGTCAGCCATACTAAAGTCATAATTTCAAACGTCTCACCTCAGTCTCATAGAATATACACCTGCCATCGTATGTACCAACAACAGCAAATCTTCCCTGAAGACAGAAGTTTGCTGCTGTGATTAAATTACTTCCTGGAAAGAGAAGGCACCACAGATTAATATAATCACATCATTCCAATAGGTTAGTCACTGGAATGTGAGAAATTGAAAGTATTTTTATTGGTTGAAAGGTAGAATAAAATTTTTTAACATGAGACTCACCTGTGCCTTCAACTTCGTTCCAAAGAGCAACTTTCTTGTCTGGGATATTCCAGAGACGTATTTTACCATCTAAAGAACCACTTAAGAAATATCGGTCATCCTAGAAAATTGAACATTAAATTCAATATATACCAAAAAATGGCAACTTGTAGTTGCAGTTGTAAGAAATATTATGATCGTACCATACTGAATTGACTCAGAAAACTTCTGAGTCCAAGATGGGAATCGAACCACCACCCTCTGTATACTAGTTGGATGCTCTACTACTGAGCTACTGGACACTCTTATGGAGAGCAAGGTCGTTAATGTTTAGCAGTAACAACTGTTGTCTTGGGAACAAGCTCTTTTGATTCCAATGAGTATCCAGTGATGACAATATGGCACTAAAGACTAAAACTTGACACAGGGAGCCCATTCCAAGCACTGCTAATGAAATTTCATGTATTTTTTAGGAACCCTACTGGGTGAACTTTGTTGATTCAAGAAGGAGATGAATAGTAAGGAAATATACTTACTCTTGGATGAAATACAATAGCTGTCACAAAATCAATGTGCTGGAAACAACATAGACACTCTGTTCTGGAAATGTGCCATAACCTGGAAAAAAAATTTCCAGAGAAGCATTAAAATCAGCATCAAAGGTGGCAGAATAAATGTAATTTTCTATTCAAACTTGCAAATTGTAAGTGTTTAGAAAAATAGTAAACTTTTTAACATTACAGGGCCCTGTTTGGGGGGATTTTCCAGACCTGATCACTTCTCCAGGCATGACTATGGCCCTGAGTATAACTTACCTAACAGTTTTATCCATTGATGAGGAAAGGAGAAAATAATTCTATAAGAAATGTAAAAAAAAAAATATTAGTTTTAAATCATTGAGGGAACCTCTTAAGATATGCTAATCATTATTATTTGCTGTAGGTGATTTACTGTACCAGTATATAGTTAGTTACCTTAGACCAGGATAAATCTAGAATATCCCCAGTATGACCATAATATGTACAGAAAGGCTTCTTCATGAATGGGCCATTGTCATCTTCAGCTGCCTCCTGGATAATTACCAGCACATGATAAACAAATATGAAGTGCATAAGTGAAGGGAAGGGTGAATAAATGAATAAATTGGTGGGGATAGATGTATTGATGGATGGATGAATGGATGGATGAATGGATGGATAGATCGACAAATGAATAAAAGTGTACCTTTTTCTTGTCATCCTCTTCTTCATTTCCTTCTTCTTCATCATTCTCTTTCCCACTACCACTACCCTGTCCCTCTTCTTCATCATGCTCCAAGATCTGATCTACTTCAGGATCAGGTGTTGCTGAATGCCCACCTATTCACAACAACACATCGACAAAACCATAAGAAACCTTTTAGATGAATAATTATGAGATAAAGATAAAGGCTGATATTTAGCATCAATAGCTCTGTTCAGCACAAGCACAATCAAGAAATTCAAAACTAAGCTAAAAGTAACAAGAAAAAAGGTATCAATCAACTCAATCTTACCTGACTTGGAATATTTTTTTCTCATTTCTTCAAAATATTCTATATTTTCTTTTAGCACCCATACTCTCTGCAAAGAAAATGCCTCAAGTTAGAAAGGAAAAGGTGGTCGTACAAAAAAACCCAATATCACCCATGGTAAATCCATTAAAAAATGCAATGAAAAAGTTTAGAATATCTTACCACCATGTGATCTTGTCCAGCAGTTGCCTAGACAACCAAATGACAAACAACAGGTTAATTGAACTCATATAAATGGATGGATGGAAAGAGATGGATGAATTGATAGATGGAAGAGATGGATGGATGGGAAGAGATGGATGAATTGATAGATGGAAGAGATGGATGGATGGGAAGAGATGGATGAATGAATGGATGGATGGAATTCTTACCATTAATCGACCACACACTGAAAACTTTACAGTCCATATTGCACCCTAAAAAGAAAATGTAAGATTCATGAGATATATTGTTTTTAGCCCAGTTTGTTCTGTACTCCAACATGGTTACCAAAATGATCATGCGAACCCTACGATGTTACTACAGTGTACCACATTGTACTTCTTGAAAACTACTAACTCCGTTATAATTTCTGTCTGACCCTCTGCATACTAAATAATCATATTATTTTTACCACATGTTCTCCGCTCAGGTCTTGAAGTAATTTCAGCTTCTCAAACTCCTCAGGACCCTTACCATGGGCAGATTTAATCTTGAATAAACCAACAAAAATACACAAATAAGTTAATAATGAAGCAGGTCATTTCATGGTTACAAAACATTTGACAGATGAATAACAGTGGCTTATACCAACATATGAAAATATTTCTAGGTTACGAGCACCCCCTTCACCCCCCCTCCCCCCAACCCCATTGGCACCCATTTATACTCCTGAGCCTGCTTGTACAAATGTGTTGTAGTGTGTCGGATGGATACATGTAGCACTATCCATTGGATAAGTAAATGCTGTTCTCCAATGAATACATCCATTGGATAAGATTTGTGCATTGGATAGTGCTATCTAACCTTTGTACCAATGGGCACTGCTTGAAGAGATGAACTGTGCAAGTTGTATGTTTGTGCTGAAAATAATTCTAATACAACAGTTTCTGTATTGGTTATTATTACCTTAATGTAAGGTGTGCTTGGAGCATCTTCATCCTCACTTGAAGAGCTATCTTCACCCTTTTGAGCTGATAGTGAATCACACACATAAAGTTTAACACATTTCAACCTTGTCATTATGCTGCACAGTGGAATATCCAGGATTTTTTATAAGGGGGTGTGCCATTTGTGATCAGGACATACCCATGTGTCTGCACATCAAGTAATTCTTTATAAAAAAGATTGCCAGTTCACAACTAGATCCACCCTACTGAAGTGCAAACTAGCAAGGTTAGCAGGGGCGGATCCAGGGGAGGGGTGCACGGGGTGTGCACCCCCTAAGCACCTTTGTCCCATTATTTTGAAGATACCCAACTTGAAATAATGTTTTCTTTCCTTGATTCTAAAGGTCGCACCCCTCCCTGGGTTGACTTAGTGCCCTACACCCCTCCCACAACAAAATCCCTGATCCGCTCCTGGTTAGGATGCAACATGTTTAACAGAACTAGGATTTGATGCTACAGCACATTACCGACTGAAAAGCTCAGAAGTGAATCAAGATTTACAACACTAAATTATTTTTTTTTGCCCTGCATAATATCTCTTCACTTTCCATTTTCAATTTGTGTGTGTAAATCACAAAATCCATGTACACATGATCTATTATTATACATTATTAATTTTCATTCTTTTTTCTATTTTTTTTTTTTTAAGTTTTATATAAACTTATTAATTCATCAAATGAATAACTAAAAACAAAAAAATACAACTGATGATAAACTACGTACTGAAATAACAAAAAAAACCCAATCTATAAGCTACTCACCATGAGCTTCTTTTGTTTTCTTATCAGCTTTCATCTTGTTTACAGTTCTACCAATAAACCTTTTAAGCTTCTTCCTGAAAACAAAAAAGATTGCCAATGAAAAATAGTGAAGAAATTCAAGTGGAGACACCTTAAAGGTTGTATCACTTGAGCTACTGCATATAAGGGTATGGTACTGAAGGCTGACTAAAATATTAGGGGAGGGGAGGGGAGGGGGAGATGGAAAAGAATGGCTTTCCAGCAGTACCATAGAACCCAATGAATAGAATATATAGAATGTAGTGGTAATGTGTTGGTGATGGTTACAAAAAAAAAAATGTTTTTTTAATGTACCTTATAATGCAACTCTTTAGAAACTATTTTTTAAATACTTTGGAAACTAATTTTTAATAGTATTACAGGTAATTCAGATTAAGATTCAAAACCAAATTATAGAATCTCTATCTCAGTTGTACTTGAAATACAATATTATGCATGCAAACATACAAGGCATTCTGGAGAAAAAGAACATCAAGGTAGTGTGGAAGACAAACAGTAACTTTATCCATTAATTGTCATTTTTTTTAAAGATTGTTGTTTTCAAAGGTCAACCCTCCTGCTGTGATGTCACTGCCGTACGTCTACCAACATCCACTCTTTGAAAATAGACTCAATCTTAGCATAAATACTTACGATTTCTTTTTTACTTTACTACTGGCATCTACACCATCTTCCTGGTCGATGAGATTGAGCTTAGGGTTGCTACTATAGTAAAAAGATATTTCCAACAATTAATCTTTTAAAGCTTAGGAGTAATGTTTTCTCATTTCAGACCACATGTCATTCCCTTGAAAATAAGTTTCTTTGTTTCAGTTATATCCGTATTCATGTCTTCTCATGTGCAGCCAATAAAGAAAGAAATAACACATGATCTGAAATGGGAAAGCATTAGGCCCCAGCTAAAAGGTCTATCGAGTAAATACAATCATTTGCAACTAAGCGTGAACACCAGACAGCAAAACATGCTCTAAGTGCAGCCAGAAACTGTTATGATTGGTGGCTAAAAATTAATGTTTGTAGATTTCAAAGGAGACCGTCAAACGAAACTGCCAAAGGCTGATCCTTTAGCCACCAAAACATGTTTTGCTGTCTGGTGTTCTAGTTTAGATGTAAATGACTAAATTTCAAACAAACTTTGCAAAACATTAAGATAAAAGAAAAAAATATAACATAATTTTTTTGTATTTTTGATCAATAAATTGTGGTCCACCCTAGATTTTTTTAAATACAGTTGAAGCTCTCCTAAGCAACCACCTCAGGAAATAAAAAAAGTGGTCATAACTAGAGCTGGTCTCTAACGAGAATAGTCTCTCATAATGAAAACATATGAGAGTCGCAAGGAGAGCTTCCACTGTAGCATTTTTTACATCCATATATTATTTAATGAGTAGAAATACCTTGAAAATTCAGAAGTCAATCTCATAATGTGTAGAGCCAATGGGTTGGTCCCCTTCGGCAATCTGTCTTCTGCCAGACTTAGAGGAATACTTTCTCCTGTATCAAGATTTTTGACTATAACTTGCTCCAGAATTTCCTGTTTCAATACAAAAAAAAAAAAAAAAAAAGATGAATATTGATGAAATCTGAATCCCAAGTGCACTTCATAAAATAAAAATAAAGTTTTCAAAAGTAGAACACCTGAGGATTTTGCCATTGATCACCAATATAGTTCTTAGAAAATAGGTTCAAAACCTCAAGTTGGTCGTTTGTTAGTCATTTCTTAATCTTTCTTTCTCCTGTTGCTACAAGAATTTGTTGTAATTCTTTGGTTTTCCTCCCTCTGCAAACAGAGCTGTTTTGTTGATATACAGCATATACAGGGCTCAAAACAACGGCCAGTCAATGTCCAGCCAAATTTGGTACTTGACCAGTCAAATATGGTTTTGAATGGACATGTTGATTGGTCATATTTGAAAAAAATAAAATATTGTACACTGTACATCTTGACCAGTGTAAGACTGACTGTTATCTTGAGCCCTGATATACATGGCACAGAATACTTACAGCATCTGATAATGGCCTTCCTGAAGCAGACCTCACACGCACAAGGCCACCATGTTTGTCACCACCAGCATACTGATATGAATGTGTACTGCTTACAGATGCCGTAGATCCTGATTTATTATTCATCATTGGTCCATTTGATATAACACTAGAAACGCTCGCAAAACTGTCCGACCTATTACAGCTACTCCCTAGTGATGTTACAGAGTGGGATTTGAGCCGAGTGTCTAATGTCAACGCATGAATCACTTCTGTAGAGCTAGCTTTTTCTAAAACTTTTTTCATTTCTTGAGATTTGTAATCAAGGGTTATTACTGGGTCATTCTCATCGTCATCTTCCACAGTCGTGGTATCTGTAGCGATGTCAGTAGTAGTCTTTTCCTTCTCGGGAGGCTGAAGGGGCGGAGCACTTGGGAAGGGTTGGCACTTTGGACTCTCTGGGGTAGAGACTGGAGAACTTGGGTTTTCTGGAGTGGTGGATTCTTTATGCTGTTACAATAAGAATGAACATCTGTGTTACTACCATTAATCTAGACACTAGGGTAACATCTCTTTTATTATATGAGCTGATGGAGAGAGGGGGTTAAGTGCACACCATAGGCTTCCATTGATAGCAGTTGAATTTCAACAATTGTTGTGAAGGAACTAATGATGTCCATTAAATATACAGGGTGTGAAATAATAACCGATCAATGGACAATACCTGGCCATAATGGCAAATTTTCTGGTCATATCTTTGCCTTGCAGGAAATTTTGATCAATAATGTTGAACCAGAAATAGGGTATGACCAAGATAACAAATTTGGACTGTCGTCAACCTGCGACTGACTGGCCATTTTTTCTAGTCCTGAATATAGGTACTTTACTTTAAAGGGGTACTTGAAAATCAATGAAAATTGGAAATGCCTTGAAACTTGGTTAAACTTATCTATATGGCCCCAATAGTAGCCAAGCAACATATTTTCTTCACAGTCAAAATTTGCGGATAAAAATTATATATTTTTTTCAGCATCTAAATTGTGTGTAAATGACATCATTTACTCAACCCTATTGTTCTTTTAGTTTCTAAACCAAAATTTCTCAACTGTGAGTGGCTCCCAGGCTAAACTTTTTGCCAATCTGGTTTTCATAATCATGATTGAGTCATATTATTCTTAAATACTTGAACCATTCAGACTTTCCAAATTTTTTTATTTTTCATCTAAGTGCCCGTTTAACCCTCTGATGCACAACCATAAGAGCCAACTAGATATAACAATCTAACAATCTACTTACCTTGGTATCCACCTCGGCTTTATCTGTAGTTTCCGGCAAACCTTTTCCTTCTGGTTTCTTTTTTCTCTTTCGTCTCGGAGGTGCAACAGGAGCAGGAGCATCCACTTCCTCAGTCTTCTTACTTCCACTTTCAGCCACATCTGATCCAATACTCGTATCACTAACTACCTCTTTTATGAGTTGACTGACAGGTGACAGCAATGGTAGTGATGTCGCATCATTATTCACTCCTAAAAGTTCTGTTTCATTCATATTTGTCTTGAGATCAAGTTCTAAATTACGAACTCTTGGTTTTTGTACATTTTTAACCACTTGTTGTGGTTCAGTTTTCTTAGAACTGTCTTTATAATTATTTGAGGATGAGTCAATACCAGTTTCAGGAGCGTTCACATCTTTAGAATCTAAAGACTTTGATTCTCCTGATACTATGTTTTCTCCCTGTCTGCTTGTCGACAATTTTAATTTTCTTGGTGAATGAGGTTTTTCATTTCTTTCATTCTTGTCATCTTGTCTCTCTGTGATAATTCTTCCTTGAACTTTAGCATCCTAAAGTATGAATAATAATCAGGTGACGCACATTCAAATTACATGACAGTGTAGGCATGGACTTGCTCTTAATTACAATTCATTTTTATGTCAAATCTATATGACCTCAAAACAAAACGTGACAGCAAGTTAGTTTTTCTACTAACAAAAAATATCCTTTAATGTAATTTAAAATTTCCTGCTACCAGGATTATCAAAAGATTTAATATAATGCAGTGTAAGTTATCATAAGCAAAAAATCTATCCAGAGTTGAGGAGTAATACTTCATGAAAAATCAGCTGATATATGAATCAAATTATGTACATGTAAAATATCATAACAAAACCGGGAAAATCACCTAAAACTAATAACCTTAATAAAGAAAACAACCCCAAAACAAAAGGCAAATTCTTTTGGTTCGCTAACAAAAATAATAAATGCATATTTTCGAGAGGAATTGAATACTTTAATTGACCTTGAGTGAGGAATAACTCTACAAGAGCTTAAAAAAATAGAGGCGTTTATGAATATTATATTTGCTTTGAGCTTGGAACGGCTTATCGAGATCATAATTGTGTATTTAGAACCATTTGCTAGAAGAATAAGAATCATGAATTTTGATCGAACTGTGGCGATCGCAGTAGGAAAATTTAAAAATCGATTTCTTTTGTTTCATATTTGAGTAGTTGTTGTCAAATGACAGGTGAAATTATGTCCAAATTTTTGAAAAAAGATTTATTTTATATTCTATATTTAAATATTCTAATCCTAAACTTAGTATTATAAAAATATTTATGATCAAAACAAAGTAGGAAGATCCAAATTATAAAAAAAATGCGATGTAAATATTAATTTTAAATATTGTTTTTGAGCATTAAAATCCATAGAAGTTGAGATAAATATATTTATATCTTTGGGAGTTTGGACCTTTATATAATTACAAATGGTTTTAAAGATAGTTTTATTCCTTAGCTACGGATAGGATTAATCCGGTTAGTAAATAAAGAATTTTAGAAGTTCAAATAATGAGTTTTACCTTGGTGTTCTCGCGGGTTCCTACATCGAAGCTGTGGAGAATAGAGAAATTTGTATTGAAAAACCACAGTCAAATCATTCCTAAACAAAGGCTTTATCTTCGTCGAGGGATGAATATAAGGTCAAAGCTGGTTGAACTGGATTCACGTTCAAAGATAAAGAAGCTTCTTTAGGAATAAAATGAATGACGCACTCAAATAAAATACAATAAAAGTCAAAACTTTTCTTGGATTCAATGAAGGAGAGCTAAGAGTAAAGCAAAGTGCCAAGAGTACCTGTTGTTTTGGGACTCTGCAGCGTCGAAAAACTCCCCCTCGGAGTCGCTATCGCTTTGCATAGCTATCTCCTATAACCAAGGATTGCAGGAGTCTCTTTTGTGCTTTCAATTCACACCAGAGGAGGCATTATTTTGGCCATAATTTCGACCGTTTCTTGCACCGATTGATTAAGAACAGCATCCATTAAGCAAGACGTCGCCTCTTGACAACCACAGTCCTTTGCGAATACACTTATAACAAACTCTCTTATTGGTTAAAATAAATAATACCTCAAATTTAACCAATCAAAGTTATCGTTAGAAACTCGAAGAACTTGGAGTTGTTTGTCTTGATTCATACGAGATGAGGCGTCCAGTAGAAAGTTAATATTTTTGTTGGAAATTTTATCAATTATTTTTAAGATGTCGACGATTAACAGGTAGGGTGAAAATATTCATCTATTCTTCTTCCTATTGCGCTAATAAATATTCAAATCTAGCGATTCCTTCAAAGTGCTTGAATGGTTTAAGTTTATCTATTCCGAAACGAAAATTAGAGGTTGATCCAGGAAATGTCAAAGTCTACTAAGGAAATTGAAAAATTGTGAAATATTTAAATCAAGCTGTACTGAGAGATCTATAAGTTCAAGTAAGCATAGAACACTTTTGTTCTATCGATCGGCCTAATACTAGTTAATTCCCAAAGAGATTTAGACTAATTTAAATGGCGCGATAACTTCAGCTTCATGCAAATCCAATCTGTTATGCTAGATTTACTCAAGTGTATTCTATTTTACTTAATTTTTAAACAAATCGAAAGTTTCAACTTAGATCTCGGTACAAGCGTTGTACTTGTCATCTTGACACTATGTACTTTGGAACAATGCCCTTGAAGCGACGAGGAATATTTTTTTTTGCGGAACAAGTTTGTTTTTCTTCCTTCAACGTTACGTTTGTTCTGGTTTGTTTGCAAACCAGTTACTGCAACAGTTCTTGTTTTTCTTGTCAAATTTGAACATGGTACCTTCATAATTGTATTTGTATTGTTTTCTATTGTCTAATACATCCTGTTATTGTGATCTGTAGTACATAAGGATATAGCACTCGATGTTTCAAAGGTTTCATTGTGTGGATCATACAGAATGCCAATGAAAAATGAAAGTGTAAAAATGTTACAGCTCAAAAACCACAGATGAAACAGTAGTCAAGACGTGTGAATTCCTTCCTGGATGGCTCTTTTTCTACTTATTTTAGAATTTATTCTGATTTTCTTTCTAAAACAGAATCCAAAAATGACCATAGATCATGAAAAAATTATTCAGGATTTCACACTTTTGCAAAATTGAATTTTTTTTATTACAAATATGCATCTAATATTTATATTACTATACTCACATCATACAAAATTGTACTAATTACTTGAACAATATACAACAATTAATGTCAACTGGTCTTTAACTGAGACAGTTTTGTCTTTCAAGTTGACAGATTTCCTTGACCTTAGCACTTGAAGAATTTTCGATTTGTCAAAATTACTTTGTTGTGATAGACAGCTCTGGATAAAATGCATTTTTTTTCAACCTTTGTTATCTTCATTCTTCTGTTCATTTATATATGTATTCCTTCATTCATTTTCTTCCTTTTTCAGCCATTTACAAGTTGGTTTGCCCATTCATCCTGATACACCTACCCACCCATCTGTCCATCTATCCATCCTTCCATTCGTCCATCCATCCATTCATTAATTCATCCATCCATCCATCCATCCATCCATCCATCCATCCATTCATTCATTCATTCATTCATTCATTCATTCATTCATTCATTCATTTATCCATTCATTCATTCATGCATTCATTCATTCATTCATGCATTCATTCATCCATTCATCCATTCATCCATTCATCCATTCATACATTCATCCATTCATCCATTCATCCATTCATCCATTCATCCATTCATCCATTCATCCATTCATCCATTCATCCATTCATCCATTCATCCATTCATTCATCCATCCATCCATCCATTCATCCATCCATCCATTCATTCATTCATTCATTCATTCATTCATTCATTCATTCATTCACTCACTCATGCATTCATTCATTCATCCATTCATTCATCCATTCATTCATCTTTTTCCTTCATCCATACATTAACCATATCAATCTTTTTGGAACTAATTTATAATATTGTTTGTCATTTCAGTGCTGTAGATGAGTATGGGTTTCAAAGACCAGAAGACTTTGATTACAACAGTTATCAACAATTCATGTCAAGCTACCTTCGTGTCTTGGTCAGGAGAGAAAGCAGATGGAAAAGATTTATCAGAGGAACTTCAAAAGTCAAAAAGTCCAGAAAAGGTTACCATATCAAATGCTATTTATTTTGAAAATGAAACCATTTTTATGCTAGTACCTCATAAATACCTAGTATCTCATAAGCAAAGTGAAAAACATTCTGTGGCTCCCTATGTAAAATCTTATAATTCTTGTTTTCAGCAAAGAGATTTGTCAGAAAGGGAGTACCAGCAAGCTACAGAGGACAGGTAAGTAGTTATAGTCTACAGAAATGATTCTAAATGAATCACAGCACATTGTATCTATTGAACCAATTATTGCTTGTACAAGATAGTAGTGCATTTTCAATCAAAACGGTTTTATCAAAACTGTTTGAATTTTGTACCATTTTTGTCAATACTTTGAAACAGCCTCTAAGCTGTGCAATAGACCCATTTCGAATATGGCATCTATGACGTCAAACGAGGAGTCTGTGCATGTCCCGGATGTCATGAGTGATAATGATTGTGTTTTGAAATCTGGGGCATTCTAGTCCTGGATACTGCTAGTGGAAATCATTGGGTTTCAACATCCGGGACATTCTCATTCTTCTCGTTTGATGTCATAGACACCATATTCAAAAAGGGGCTTTTTGGTTTGAACCTAGCACTAACATTATCTTATTTTGAATACAGGTTTGGATGGACATCAGTGGTGCTAGAAAGAGGAAGAAGAGAAATCAAGGTTATTACCAGGGATTGCTTGTGCAAGAACTGGATGAAATAGTCAAAAATAGCATCACTACGGGTAATGAATAATGATTGCATTAATAATGTTTGTAAATACAATTATGCATCCATCCCTCCCTCCCTCCCTCCCTCCCTCCCTCCCTCCCTCCCTCCCTCCCTCCCTCCCTCCCTCCCTCCCTCCCTCCCTCCATCCATCCATTTTCTCAAGCAATTAGTTATAGCTTTTTATATAGTTCATTTTTGAATTGCTTACATAATTATACATTAACTTTATTCTTCATCAACAGATATAGACCGAACCTTCCCAGAAAACATATTTTTTGGGTCATCGCAAAAGGATCTGCGCAAAAGTCTTTACAATGTGTTATATGCCTACGCATTGCACAACCCAAGAATAGGCTACTGTCAGGTATAACCACACAGACATGTTATGGTCTAAAAAATATACACCACAGAGATCCCTAGCAAGGGCAACAGAGCACTGCACCCTAACAAGGTCCTCAGACCACCCTGGGAACCAAAGCAAACACCTCTACGCATCTTTGTTTACTAGCACCATAGCCAGTAATTGTTTCACAGATACATAGCATGCACTCTATTGCCCGTTGTAGTTTATAATAAATAACTTCACTAAATGTCTTTATTTATTCACCAGGGCCTTAACTACATCACTGGCATGCTTATATTGATTGCTGATAATGAAGAGTCAGCATTTTGGTTGTTAGATGTTATGTTGTCAAAACGACTTCCAGGTAAGACACCTTGCAGGGCAAAAGTGTACAAATGTCAACAACACTTTTTCAGAAATTTGGGTTTCCTGTGGAATTTTGCTAGATAGGCCCTGGTACCCTACATAACTGTGGTTCCTGGTTGGGCCACCTATTTCTTCTTTTAAGAGGTCTGGAAGTGCATTTTGACATGGGCTTTGGCTTAAAGATTGATAGTGCTGACCCTCCCCTCCCCTCCCCTCCCCTCCCTGTCAGCACTAACCCTGATTGTTCACCACCTGTTAACTCTAAGCCAACTGGTCAACTGTTTTCAGATTACTATGCAAAAGATATGCTTGGGTTGCAAGTGGAGCATGAGGTTTTAGCTCAACTTGTCAAGTAAGTAAAGTTTCTGTAACTTTTAGCTTGTCCATGTTTCATACTTTTGAATATTGGTGTAATATTTGGAGGTCTCCCTTTCACTTCTTGGGAGAGAAATACTGAATATTACAGACTACTATTCCTTGACTGCAGCTATCCATCTCTTTTTCTGCAGAAAGAAGATGCCACAACTACATGCTCACATAGAAGAGATTGGTTTATCATACAGTATATTCACCACTAAATGGTTCATTTGTTTATATATTGATATACTGCCTGTAGAGGTAAGAATATTGCTCAAGATGTTAGCCATGTGGTATTAAAACATGGGTGGTGTAAGCTGCTAATAGTGTCTCAAAACTGTTGTCATGGTTTCCATCCCCAAACCTGCCATCATTCGTGAGTAGAGTTGGTTCTTGGTTCTCTGTGCTTCAAGAGTTTTCCTTCCTCCAGAAAAATCATCTTCTAAATTCCATTGGATTCCCCCTTGATTATGAAATGAGGGCCACAGGTTTGTTAAGCCAGTGACTATTAAATGCTACCCTCGTAAGAATAAGGACGATATATTATTTCATTTCATCTGGAATTACAGATGTTGCGTCATTCCCTTGAGTATTATTTCCTTGTTTCCCAGTAATGCTAGTTTCTATTGAAAAGTTGCCATACCAATAAGAGATATTGACTTTTCATATTTTTCTTCAGACAGTATTTCGTATTTGGGATTGTCTGTTTTACGAGGGTTCAAAAATTCTCCTTCGAGTGGCACTGACGTTACTTGCTCTTCATGAGACCCAGCTCATGGCTTGCAAAGACTTTCCTCAGCTCTGTAATTCAATGAAGGTAAGAAATCCATGTCACGCCACTGCAAGCAAGGTGACAATTTGTCACGCCAACACTCCAGTGAGAGATGTTTTCACGCTAATATTTCAAGGTTCGGACGAAGGGTGCAATTGTTGTGTCCAATCTTGCTGGTGAGAGAATTCGTTGCAACCTTTCTTGAGAGTATCAAATGCAAGTAACATTGCGAAAGTGTTCACGCAATTTAGAACAACTGCAGAAGTAGATCTCAGCAGGGACGGCGGAGCGGAAGGCTAGGGGGGCTAGAGCCCCTCCTTTTTTAAAATTCTTTTTTTTTTTTTTTTATTTCTTAACGATAAAAAGTGAACAAATCAGGATAGGGGAGGGGTGGGTAGGAAATAGTTGAGCCCCCCCCCTCCCACTTTAAAAACTGCTCCGCCGTCCTTACTCGGTTCTTCTGTTCATTGCAGCATGCAGTTGCACCGTGTGTTCGAACCAAATTTTGTTGCACACGAAAATTGCAAAATATATTTAGATCATTCATTGCGCGCAAAATGAAAACTGCACTTTACATCCATACCTTGTCAAAAGTCATTCTTTTTCCTTTTGTTTGTGTTACACAGGAGATAACTACGAATCCTTCGACGATGGACTGCCATTCTTTCATGGTCGTAAGTAGCCAAATTATTATCATAACTGATCATCTGTTTTCTTACTGTTTCCTGATTGGTCCAGAGTGCGGAAAGCCATTTAATCGCTGCATTTCACCGTGTTTCAAACTCAACCAAATTTTGCTGTGTATTGAGACTTTTTTCTTCCCTTTTAGAACTGTTTTGAGCTGCCTGGCTCTTTACCAATACGACAAGTAAAGAAACTTAGAGCAGAAGCACTAAAGAAACTCAGACCGGCCGAAGATGACGAAGCGAAAAAATCCAAAAAATAGACATATCATTTTAATTACCAGATTTATTCTTAATATTTTTTATTTTATTTCAAATCTTGGGTTGGGAACAATGAATCACTTTTATCAAAATATTTTGAAGAACTTTAATTTGGGAATATTTTCCGGGAGCAAGACGAATTTCTTATCATTTTTATTTCTCCCTCTCCCCCTCTTTCTTGTCGTTCTTTTGAGAAAAAAAATGATTTACGAAATTTGCCAGAAAGAAAGAAAAAATGAAAGTGAAAGTAAGAAAAATGAAAAGGAAGAAAGAAAGCAAACAAATATAGCGACGATGACGTCACATCCATCCACTTATTTCCAGGCTCCCTCTGATTAGTTGGTTGATAAAGTAATGGGTTCCGAAAGAAATTTTATTGTAAAAAAACTGTATATGGATTTTAATTTTTTTAATATTTAAATGTTTGCATGCGAAATATATATCAGAGACAAAAAGACTGTAAAAATAGAGGAAAAATACAATGTTGCATGCAAGATTTTTCCTCCACTGTTTACATCAAATATCTATCAAATATCATTAAATATTTCCAATCACGAAACAATGTTTATAAACTTTGCATGTCCTGTATTTTAAATTTCTGAATCTCTAATAATCGTATAACGAATTAAAACCTATAGCTAAAATATATCTTTTGCGTCTTACAATTTTGTTGTAAATTTGTGTAAAAATGTGTTGTAAATTTTTGTTAAATTGAACGATTTTACATGGCTGTGAAAAACAGGGTACTAAGCCATCATTATTTTGTGAATGGCGTAGAGCAGTTTTAGTATGAGTATGAAACACTTAGGACCTTCTTAGAACATGGACTGCGCATTGCCGTGACCGTGTTATTAGTAAAGTGAAAACATCCGAATTTCGGTGCCTTGATCCGCGCCGAGCCGTAACCGTGTCTTGACTTTTCACTCATACGAAATTTGCTCTCGCCTTGTGATAAAAAGTATGTTTTTCCCAGTTTGTCTATATCTACTTAGAGCGTTAGACTCGTACCAAAAATTTCCCAGTAAAACTCCCTAAACTACCGCTGAACGAAACTTCTGAGGGCTCAGGTAAATTCAAAAAGGGAGTATTCTTTGTCTGCACGTTATGTCATTGCAGCCATGTTGGTGGTAACTAACAAAAGGCTTCTGTTCAGCATCTACTGTTTACACCACCAACATTTCCGCTATTTTTCTTTGTTATTTGACTTTCTTGGCAATGCTTGTATTTTTTCCATGTAAAACAATATTTACATTACAGTTGCGTACCCTTAGTCCAGAACTGGATCCACTTTTCTCACTAACTTATTAATTTATATCGCTTTAATAAAAGAAAAAAGCGCGCGTGGACGAAATACAATGAATATTTTACCAGTCTTTTAACGCTACTCGGTTGGTCCTCGCCGCGCGCGTATCGATAAGAGTGGGTCCAAATCTGGACTAGGGTACTCTATGTACGCAGGAAGACCACAAATACTACAAATACTTGTCTTCTGCGGTGATGTTTGCTTCAGGGTCTGTCTTGTTTTTTATTTCCGAGCTGCGGTTCCGTGACGAACGTCACCTCGAACTCGCCTTCTTTATCTGATCCCTCCAACTCGAAGAGAACAATCTTTAGTTACGGGAAGAAAAAAAAAAAAAAAAAAAAAAGAGCAGTTGGCAAATGAATAAATGAAAGGGATGGACAGATGGAAGGAAGGAAAGCAGGAATGAAATATGGATGAATGCAGGGGCGGATCCAGCCAAAAATACAAGGAGGGGCTTGACTGAATGTTGCGAATGACACTGAAGAACTTGGAAAGATATTTTAAAATGTGCTTGTTTTTCCACTTCAAAAACTTAGCTGAAGAGGCCGCGGCCCCCGTTTGCCCCTCCCTGGATCCGCCCCTGGGATGGATGTTTCAGTAAAACGGGGAAAAAATCCGAAATTCGATTGTACAAAATTCATTTCTAATCGAAAGAAAAAATATCCTTTTTATTGTACTTACCGTGTTTTCTCCAGAGCGTAACCATGGTTTTGGTAGGAAAAGTGTTTTCTGTGGTCCTATATTCCAGTAGCGTCCTAAATTACGGCCATTTATAAAGCACGCGCCTTTTTTCCACGCACTCATCAAAAGGTATGTGTCCTTAGGCTCGCCGGATACTTCAAATTTCCCTTTGTATAAACCTGGTCCAGTATGTTTGTGTTTGGAAGCTGAGGGCCATTCTATTTCGTTGGTTAATCTTTAAAGTAAAAAATAAGTATTAACAATTTATGTAGTCCTAGTAGTGGTACTTGATGAATTGCAGAAAAAAATAAAAATAAAAACAGGTATTTTTAACGAATTTCTGGCAACAAAAAAATTTGGTCCCAATGTTGATCCTTGAGGGGCTTCAGAAAAAAACAATATCAACATATTGCTGTTTCCTTAGCTAATCTTTAGATATAAAAAATATATTTAGGATAAGAAATTTTGTAGTAAAAACTTATTCTGCAAGAAAATAGTGGTCCGAATATGAAACTATGTGGAACTCCACAACAACTGAACACTGGAAGATTATATATTTTTATGAGTGCATATTCAGTAACTTATCAAATATCGTTGTTTGCACATACTTATCCATAATTTTAGGCTTAAAGTCAAGAGGGTAAATGGTCCAGCTTTTGTGTTTCTTGCCGTCAATGGTTACTTCACCTAGAATTCCTATATTTTAAAAATAATAATGGTGATGATGACGATAACGATAACGATGAGAATGATGAAAAGGAAACAAAATAAAAGTAAGAATGGAGACTTTTAACATGGCTTTTATAATAATAATATTAATAATAATAATAATAGTATAATAATAATAATAATAATAATAATAACTAATTTTAACGAGAAGACTTTACCTTTTCTTTGTGTGTTGATGTTCGTCATAAAATTGACTCGACCCATGTTCTCCACCAATATTTCCAGCGTCCTCTCCTGCTCTTGTTCCTGTTCAAAGTTTAGATAAAGTTACCAATATTCCACAACATTGCTAATTGATGTCCAATGTAATTTTCAATCTCATTTACCTGGTCAGAACTCAACGTCACTTTGACATTTTTGGTCTTGTTTACGTTCAGATATTGTCTCTTGGTATCCATCACCTCTGGAATAGCTTGTTCTTTGTAATTAACAAACACCTAAGATAACAAACAGTTTCTATATAACATCAACAGAAATATGGGTTCTCCACCACTTCTCCCTCTCCATCCAGATTAGACAAAGTTGAAATCAAATGCATAGCAACTAATGACGACCAATTAAACCCAAACCACTTAAGAGGTACAGTTTCTCCCCTACTCTAATTCCACTCTAGTCAGCACTTCTACCCCTTTATTGAGATTAGACAAAGTTAAAGTGAAATGCATAGGAAGTAACAACAGCGACCAAACAAACCAAACAACTTCAGAGATACGGGGATCTCCACCAATCTCATCTCATCTGAATCAACACGTCCCCCTCCACCTAGATTAGACAAAAAGATTCCCAACAAATGCATAGCAACTACAACAACCAATATATCCCATACCTGTGCTCTGTCTCTATAGCTCTCGATTTTTAGTTCCTTTGCACCGGACGATATCTTTGTCTGATACAGAATGTACCCATAGCCTTGACCACCGTGGTTATTGATAGGTAGACTTTCCATAGGGACAGGGTATTCACTTTCCACGGATATCTGTCCCATGATAATAATATGATTGAGAAGGCATTAGTACATCAGTATTACAAAGAGCTGGTATTAAAGTTTGGCCTTGTTTTGGGAGTCATGCAAGTGAGGTTAAAGGGTCAGAAAAATAAGAAACTGACCCAAACCACGGTAACAATACAAATTCGCGCATCTTTACGCAGGAGTTTTTACCTAAGGTATTCCTCAAAACCTTTGCATTAGGGCCTGAAAAAGCCCATGAAGAGGATAGTCTCGATAAATCTGACTATTAATAAAAACAATTGACTAAGAAATCAAAGTTTGCGCACGTTTTATAACCTTCTGTGCAGACGACGCTTGTGGGGGAATGACGGGAACCGGCAGCGCCTCACAGCGGCTGCGCAGGACGCTAATCGCACGTATACAACACACTGAGTCAGCCAGATTAATCCAAAACAGTTACGTTTGGGACTTTAATAAAAATAATTTTACTGCCGTCCAGTACTCATACTGCTAAATTTTAATAGTGGTAGACTTACCATATGTTTGAGTAGGGTTTTGAGTGGCATAAACTCCTGCATTTCAACTGTTTCTGTAATCAAAACCAAAATGATGTTCAACTGACGAATTAAAACATTGTGAGTGAGATATAACAGTTCTCCCTGATCACAGCGTCCCAGTATAACATTGGATTGAAGTATACTTACCATAACTTGCTTTCTCGGTATTTGCAGGTATACTTTTTGGCATATCTTTGGGTACTAAAAGACCACACTAAGTTATTTTACATTTGATTCTACGGAACAGAGAACCCCCATTTCCTCCCCAACATACTCTGAAACGGCCTCTTTGCTGATCTAAGTGAGGGAAGAATTTCCTCCATCAATTTCCCCCCCCCCCCCCCCCGGTACCCTGAAACAACCTCTGGGCAGATCAAAGTCAGAGCTCGGCTAACTCACAGATTGACAGGAGGAAAATCGAAGCACCTGGTCAAATGTGATGCCGAGTCCAGGAATCAAACCAGAGACCCCAGAAGTGAGATTTGATTCCTGGAATAGTTATGTGATCTGTTAACTCATACCACGTGGTATGTATCTCATGGATGGATACTTACAAGAATCGAAGGGTACATTATTCAGTATAACTTTTCTGAGTGCCTCGTATTTATCAGTGATGTCGCCTGCTTCTGACAACGGGGCATCATAGTCTGTTATGAGAGGGAGAAAATACAGAAATATCAGAATAATAGCACAGGGAGCCCAACCTCAGTTTTTATGTCAGTATATTACAGTACATGGTCTATGATTTTTCACCACAGGGGAAGGGTTGGGTAGCAGCTGTCACAGGCTAATGAAACATAGCAATAATGTTTTTTTATTCTTGGTAGCATTCTTACCATATGATGTTACTGTTGGCTTGTAACGAGCATTTTTGTCTGCATTAGCTCCATTCATAAAACCAAAGTTTGTACCACCTTCAATGAAACAAGCCATAATAAAACACTTGTTTCCTATTTCAGACCATGTGTCATTCCCTAGAGTATCACTTCTTTGTTTTAACGGTTGCACATGAGGAGATATGAATACTGATACAACTCAAACTAAGAATCTTATTCTCAAGAGAATGACATGGGTCATTTTCTTTCCTCCTCTCTTCTTATCCATTGACCACCATCATGGAAAATTCACAACTTACGGCATGACATGGAAAAGTATGACTCCATTTAATGTATTTGCATACTTCTTTTGCTGCCAAACAAGCTTTTACATGCCTTATTTGGTAAAACCAGTCAGCTTTGCATCAAATTGTGTCAGTTTAACATACAAAAGCCTGTGCATAAAAGTATGTGAATACATTAAATTAGTCATACTTTTGTGTGTTGCGCTGTAATATCAGATACACAAAGTCAATACACCTTACCATGAAACATATAAAAGTTAATAGATGATCCCATGGCAAGAATATTTGTTACTCGCTGGACAGTTTTCTCTAGAGGCAAGATATGGTGGTCTTCACCCCAGTGGTCAAACCAACCTGACCAAAACTCTGTCACCATTAGAGGCTTGTTGGGCTGAAAGACAAGTTGATGGGACTATGTCAGACGGGCAAAGGGTTTTCTTGGTGATTCACAAATAAGCCTTATGACAGCATATCATGACATTATGTGTGATGGGTAATGGAAAGCACGGGTGGCGTGGCGGTGAGAGCACTTGCCTATCACCAAGGCGACCCAAGTTCGAGCTCCACTGGGCTTGGTGTCATATGTGAGTAGAGTTGTTTGTTGGTTCTCTCCTGTGCTTCAAGGGTTTTCCTGAGTTCTCTGGTTTTTCCTCCCTCCTCAAAAATCCAATTGGAATGCAGTGGAGGAAGAGCCACTTGGTGGATTCCATTGTTAATTCTCATTTATTTTTTATTTTTTATTTTATTTAATAGGTCAAATCATTTGTCCGTGATGTGTAATTTTGCTAAAAAATCCAACATGATGCGTGATGGGAACCACCCTTTCCCACCCAGCTATATTTGTGAGTGGATTTGTTATCATCATCATTATCATTCTTGTCATCATTGTGGTCAATCTTGCATTGCCATAATTCTATACTTCTGAGCAAATTCTGGGCAGAAAGCTGATCTTATCATTATCATCATCACCACCACCATAACAATCATCAACATCATTATCATCATTATCATCATCTCCATACAATAGCATTTCACCTACCTGTAGCTTTTTCAAGCCTTTCAGAACATTTGTCTCATTCCTTTGGAAATTAACAGTTCTCAGAACTTACAAAAAAAAACAAACAAGAAAACGAAAGCAATGTTAATAAATTACTGGTATAAATATAAGAAAATAAATTCACAGGAGGAAAAGATGGATGTCACACCACATGACCTCATGACACAGAGATAACAGGATCAATAAAAGAAATTCAAACCAAAGTTGACAATGGATAGTTATCATCAAAATAATCCTATTTGTTAACAAAATGCTGGACAACTCAGATTGGTATTGAATTATCTGTGCATACATACCTCCAGGTAAATGAAATTTTTTCTCCTTTTTCATCTGGTATAAGCCATCCGAGGTGATCAACAGCTCAGAAACACCTCTCTTTGTCATTTCCTGTGAAAAAATTTTTTAAGATTAAAGGCATGTACTAGCTGCAGACAACTTTCTTGACCTCTTCTGTAAAGAAAAAAAGTGCCCTTCGACCCTCCCCCTCATCCAAGGTTATGAAAACCCCTCCCTCCCTCCCCATGATTCCCTTTACAAACAGATTGACAGATACTTTCTATTAAGAAAAACCCCTTTTACCCCCCCCCCCCCCCCCCCTATCCATCAGTGCTCCGTTGACGAAGTCGAAACAAGGATGCAAAGTCATTGGGAATTGAACTCGGACCTCTTGAACCAAAGGAAAGGCCTCGCACTTAAATTAGAGATACCGCTTTACTTATTCCCTACTAACAATACTTATTACAATACTAAGCCTATAATAACAAATATGGATAGAAAAGTGGGATTCTGATCCATGGAATCCTTGTGTTTTAGAACTATGTCTTACATTTTTGAGGTGACGCATGTAAATAGAATCATTCCCATAACTAAGATATTCATTTTCCACTTGCCATGCTATTATAGGACCACCTTTTGAATACTGAAACAATAAACATATTTATTGTTAAATAATTACTATGAAACTGCTCATGTGTTGATACCAGTTTGCATGTCTTGTAAACTGACACATTTTAGCTTAGCAGGTTAAATAAAATGATGATGATGATGATGAAACAATACATATACACATGCACAATATACAAATTAATCCTGCCAAAACCTGTTGGCACACTACAAATATTTTGCAACTCACTTGAAAATCACTACATCACTACATTACTAAACCCCCCTTCCCCCAATTCAATGTTGAGGTGTGGCTGGGTTGCCCTGTCCCCTGCCACTCCAAAAAATTTCAAAGGAGACGGATCTTTATCTTTATGATTGCATGTGGTATGTTTGTATGAAAACAATTGTATATAAGAAAGCCTCAATTTTGTGTAGAAATCCAATCATGTGAAGGCCCCTGGAATTTCAGAGTTTGTATCATTGAAGTGTTGCATTTTTTACAACCATACCTGTAAAGGTGTTAGTCTTGGAATCAATTCGTCAAAGAATTTGCCTGTTGCATCAGTGTAAGGTTTGTATGTAGTCCTTAACTTCATCTTGGGATCTCTGAGTAACCAGCTGAAAATATTACAAATTACATACGTTCTAACCGGGTATATAGTGTGATATATGCATGCTATGCAATGTTATGCTAGTCTAGAAACTTGGGATTATTCATAAGATAAAGTGAAGCATTTGCAGCCCCCCCCCCCCTCCCACATGCCCTAAAGATCCACATGTTGGTATCCCAAAGACAGCACTGTGACAATAGCTTGTGGCAACAATTATGCTCATTACTAACCTCGGTAGTCCTCCAAGATCCCATTCAGCACAGATATAAGGGCCTGGCCGCATGATAACATACAGACCAAGTTCTTGAGCTTTTTCTACAAATTTCCTGAAGAATATTGAAATTAATTAGTTCAGTATCGCGATTCTCCTAAAGTTTGATCAGGAGAGAGCTGCCAATATAAACCTGCATTAGAATTACTGTGTGATAGGAGAATCGCGATACAAGACTTATTGTGATTTTGAGTTGCCATTACAGATTATATTGACAGCGCTGAAACAAAATATATTCTGTAATACAGAATATATTTTCTCCCAACTAGCCACCAATATAAACCTGTATTGGCGACTCAAAATCGCAATTAGCTATAAGTATTAGCAGAAGACCTGTAGGTGCAATGTTAATCAAAGTGTTTCTATGACATTGTTGGAAAACCTACTTCATCATTGATCACAGGCATGATTCCACGCCTTCTATTGAGAAGCTAGTGCTGTAAGGGTTTCACTTTAAAATATCGTAGTTTAAAAAAAAAATTCCAAAAGTATCCAGTCACCTTAATTAACTTAACTTAATTAATCCCCTGGGGGATTAATCTATTCTCTTTTGACTGACACTAAGTACTTTCTAAGTTCAAAATATTCTGGCATAAGATGCGTATCCCCTGGAGTTTTGAATGAATAGACAGTGTACTATACTAACCTCCCTTGACAACAGCTGAGAGATCTTCCTCCCCCAGTCCCAAGTCCCCCCTCCACTAGTGAGGTACTTACACGATGTCAAGTTGTCCATCAAAAACAAACTTTCCTTTCACTTCTTCATGTAAATTCCAGGCTACATAACTGTGTGAAAATTCAAACATTAAACTACAATTTTTAACTAAAATTCTAGACTTTACGCCATAAAATATATATTTGTGACCCTACAAATAGCAGGTACCATACGTGTATACTACCTTTACGATTACAGTTATAACGGAAGATTGGGCTCAATTCATCACGATTTAACCCAACCTTTAGCCGTTTTATTAAAAAACTTACGTTTCCACAGTATTAAGTCCCATAGCTTTGAGCTTCAAAAGTCTGTCTTCCCAGTATTGAGGAACGATGCGAAAATAGTGCATTGCTCCACTCAATATTGTGAACGGCTTGCCATTCAACATAAAACTTGGTCCCTCGGCTTTCAATCCTTCACTCCTGCTATATCGGCTTAGAGATGTTTTCTTGGTCCTTCCATAAGACATCCATATCGTAAAGCACAGTGATAATAAGATGAGGAATATTATAGGTTTCTTATGAAGGCGAATTGAAGTCCCCATTGTCATGTTGTATATGTAAAGAGAATGTACCAGAACTGGTCAATGATTAATAAGCTTATTTAAAATATAAACAAAATACAATAGCCAGGGATATCTGATACCCCTTTGTAAGGATTGAAAATATAAGAAATTAGCTTTTAAGAATCATTGATGTTTTTGCAGAAAGTCAGACGACATCCCCTAGAACACGACAACACGACTGGAGAACGTGAAAGATCTCGACCTTTCTAGTCCTCCCCTAGAAAGAAAAAGTTTTGTCACAAGGGAGGGGTAAGAGAAGACATTTTTGCGCCTCTACTTTGGATTTATAGAAATTCGAATCTATTTTGATAAATTGAAGGTAAATTGCATTCATTTCTTTCTTTCTTTTTTATAATTATTCGTTCAGTTCGTTGCATCTCATTCTTTCAGTCACCCATAAATCTCATTCATTCATTCATTCACGTTTATTCACTCATTTAGTTCCTACATTCATTCATACATTCATTCGTTCGTCTGTTCGTCCATTCATTTCATATTCATACATTCATTCATTCGTTTATTCATTCATTCGATCATTCATTCATTCAGATTCATTCAATCGTTCGTTCGTTCGTACTCATTATACTCATACTCATTATTTTTGGAAAAATAATGTACAATTATTCAACTCCACCACTGTCATTCTTAATTTTTTATTTATTTTATCCTGAAACTACTTACATTTTGACAAAAATTCTTTATAATATTATTAATTTTTATGACAATATTTATCGAAGTAACAATATTTGTCGAAGAAACGATATTTGTATTATGATCATCCGGGTGGATGTAGTCCTGAGAAGGACTGTTTGATGTGACTAAGGCCCAGTTCAAACGTCGATCTTTTCATGAGCCGAACGCATTGAAAACAATGGATAATAAGGCGGTCTTCTTTGATGTCATTAGGTTCGGCTCATGAGAAGATCGACGTTTGAACTGGGCCTAAGGTTTCGACAACATTTATTGAATGGGAAATAATACTATAAACACTATTATAAATATTATTTTAGATTTGAAATCTTATTATTTTAAATATGGCATCGAAAACTCACTACCCACAACGCATGAGATGTTCTGGCATAAAATACATATAACTATATAAACAGCTAGTTTTACAAATTCAGTACATTCAATGTTTATGAAGATATACACTAAATACTGGAATGTTCCAACATTACGTCTTGACACATTTTTTTAAAATGCTAAAACTGCATAATTTTTTAAGATTAAATAGTATTTTGACTCTGACTTTTACCTCAAGACATTTTTTTTATTGAACGTATTTTCTATTTAGATTTAAAGATTCTAAAGCTCTTCTAACTTGAGTAACGTAACTGCGAGTGCGATGAAGGTTTTAAACAGTTTTGCCTATATTAGGCTGGGTGGTGAACTTCAATAATCCGTCCTTACTTTTCATTTCAAGCTCAAAGATCACAATCTACAAATAAAAACAAGCAATATTTTCATTTTTATTAGCACTCATGATAGTAGTTAGGGAGCTTTCATTTATTAGTGTATAGGGGGTGGGGGGGGGGGGGGGTCAGTTGTCTTTTCCAAATATTACCCACCCTCCCCCCTTCCTGGTTGGCAAAAATATCATAACCATTTTTAGAAGCTCACAAGCTCAAGACTAAAAACCAACCAGGTGATCTCACTTCTTCCAGACAGAACTGAGGAATTAGCCAATCAGCGAACATTTTGTTCGTAGCTCAATGTCTCCTTGTTCCAGGTTTTCGGCTCGATTTATAACTGCAGCTTTTGCTCGAAAAAGAATAAAATAAAAGTCATCCGTGCAAAGAATTGCCTAATAACTTTTAGAAAAAACATATTTCATCGTTGTAAATGAAAAATATTTCATTTTGACAAGAGATAATAGAAAACACGAAAACCGACCATAATGATTCTTATGGGAAGCCATTTCAATGTTACGGCATGTCGTACCGTGTACCTGCTGTCAGTCAGCATCGCACATTTCCCACTTATACGAAAACCGCTGTAATAAACGTATCTGTAATATCACCAGACGAGGTTATATACTCACAATATTTTCGCCAGCAGTCAGCCAAGGTGACGGTAAGTAAAGAGTCTTCTGAGGTCCTATCTTCCAGTACCGACCAAGAATTCGACCATTAACGAACACCACGCCCTTACCCCACCCTTCCATAAGTAGGAATGTATCATGGGGTTGGCTATCAATGTTGAAGACTACTTTAAAAAATGCTGGGTATGATATTGATTGATTTGCTGACAGTGGCTCGGTTTGCCAACTCGCCTCGTGAAAGACTCTAAAAAAAGGTAAAAGATATCTTTTTACATGATTTTCATCGTTTGGAATTTTGAAGCTGAAAGGGTTTTAAAATTCTTACAAATCCTTTATTTTATATTGTCTGTTTGCTATTTGCTTGTTTGTTTATTTGTTTGTTTTGTTTGTTTGTTTTTGGCTCAGGAGTTTTAATACTCCACCAGGGGGAGGGATGGTCATTGAATATTCCTTAGAGGGTGGGAGAGGGAGAGAGGAAGACCGAAAAATGGTTGAAATTTTTAGGTAACCCAGTGTTACGGTAAGACGTAAAAAAAATCCCACAAAATTCAGAATTAAAAAATCGCACAACAAAACGGCATGAGAGAAGACGAAGATTGAATAATTCACGCATCAAAATCAGTGGCAAAAACAAAAATCAAGAACTGAACTCTGCCTTTCGTCCTGGCTTGAACTTGAAAATCTTCCCGTGTTTGGTTGAAAGAGAAATGTTCGGGCTTAACTATTACCTTTTGACGAATATTGAATGAAAACTCAGAGGGAAAATAGTCCAGGTTTCAGGTTTCTTTCCATCGATGAGAACTTCTCCCAGAATCCCTTCGACGTAAAATTAGGATATTTATCTTAGTAATTATGGTCAGCACTACCAGGAGGGATTCATGAAGAAAGGTATTGTCATCGTCACCAGCATCATCGATATCATAACCTGGCACTATCATGATCATCATCACCATCTTCATCATCGTCATCATCACCACCATCATCGTACGTCATCATCATCACCACCATCATCGTACGTCATCATCATCACCACCATCATCGTACGTCATCATCATCACCATTTTACCAGGTGTCCGGAGCATGCACGAACCGTCCAATCACAGGCGCGCCTCGATGCTTAGCCAAGCGGCCCTTGCTCCAAGTCTCTTCCCAATACAAAAACACGCGTTTCAAAGAATTTAGAGAAAAAAAGTTGAAGCATATGTGTTGTTTAAAAGATTAAAGTAAATCTTTGCGATCCATCTCCTCAAATTCTGTGAGATATATAACTTTTAAGACTCGGGCGAGGGCGGCTTGAATTACAACAACAATCCTTTTCGCGCTTAGTTTTTCGTACAGCTGGTAGTCCCACTGATTTACCTTTACGCTGATCATTCAAGTGATTACCAAAGTTACTTCGTCCCATATTTTCAACTATGATATCTACATAAGTGGTCTCTTCGTCCTTGTCCACCGGCTGGAATAATAAAAATAACAAATAAAAATCTGAACTTTTACCAAATGTATCTCGCAATGGATTGTGGACCTCAAGATAGCGAAGCTCTTACCCCAGAATTCAATGCGATTCAAGCATTTGCAGTCTCTCTCCTTAAAAATTGCGTAGGGAAGGAGCCCTTCATAAAATTCAAATTCGCTTCATTTTTTACTCTAGTTTTGACACAAAAATGCGTGAGAGAAATTGCGTTTCAATGTATAAGAATACCTAATCCCTGTGAAACTAAATGGATCTATGGGCGGAGTTCCTGTGGTTTTAGCGGGAAATTTCCCGTCAAAACACGCGTGCCCCCAACTTTACCCTGGAACTCTCGCTTCGCCTCTGCTGTTTGATTTATCATTGATATACCTTGTACTTCAGCTCTAGTTTAACGTGGCTCATCTTTTCTATTGCCATGTACTTTTTTTTCGTGTCAAAGGCATCCAAAGTACCGATAAGCTGTGATCCTACCATCACCTAAAGGAAGAGAAAAATAAATCATTTTAAAACTAATGTCGATTCAATTGCTACTCAACGATTGAAATTGTGACGTAACTTCCACTTTAAGTTAACTTAAGCTTCCTTCGCGTCATTCTCGGAAAAGAGTTGAGACTCATTCGTAAGATTTTCGTTTTATTTTGGGTTGAGATGGAGCACAAGTCCCCTTCGCGCCATTTTTGGAATACAATCGTGACTTTTTCGTAATATATTCGTTCTATTTTCGGTTCCATTTACCTGAGCTCTATCTCGATATTTCTCTATTTCAAGAACTTTTGCGCCTTGTGGAAGCTTTGTACGGTAAACGATGAACCCGTACGGCTGCCCACCATTGTTATTGATGAGCAACTCTTCCATTGCTAACACAGCTTTCGTCTTCACCGTTTGATCCTAACATGCAAAGAAAAAATATATATTTTAGCAACAAAAAAAAATATATTGGAAATATCTAATACACAAAGAAAAGGCCTCAAACACGTAAACAAGAAACACTAACTTGGAGACCACGTAAAGATTGAATTACGGTACCGGCCGTCACGGTAACGGTAAGGCACTGCACGGCACGGCACGTCAGTAACACACGGTTTTTCGAGGGTTTTTCTCCGGGTTCTTCGGTTTTCCTCCCTCCACACCAATTCGATCTGTGAGTGAGCCGTGCCCTGACCTTGATCAGCCAAGAGGTTGTTTCTGTGTATCGATAAATTTTTAAGTTTTTTCTTTGAAGCCATACACAATTAAACCCGCACTGGTTGTATAAATAGTGGTCTGTACACAATGAAATATTTTGGCTGATAACATCTTATAACGTTACTCAGTCTGATGAAGACAGAGTGTTTTGACGATCAACATACCACGTATTTGTAGGTGTCAGTCAATGGTACGTATTGATTCATATGCAGGGAATCTGACAAGAAAAAATAAACTGACGAAGTTAGAATGAATAGATTGGACGGATAAGATAGGATGGGATGAAGAGGATGGGATGAATGTATGGATGGATAGATGGGATGGGATAGGATGGGATGGGATGGGATGGGATGGGATGGGATGGGATGGGATGGGATGGGATGGGATGGGATGGGATGGGATGGGATGGGATGGGATGGGATGGGATGGGATGGGATGGGATGGGATGGGATGGGATGGGATGGGATGGGATGGGATGGGATGGGATGGGATGGGATGGGATGGGATGGGATGGGATGGGATGGGATGGGATGGGATGGGATGGGATGGGATGGGATGGGATGGGATGGGATGGGATGGGATCGGATGGGATCGGATGAGATGGTAAACGCACCATAGGCTTTCTTTTTAATCGGAGCTGGAAGCGTCGGATACACCGGTGGAACTGCATAGAAAAAGAAAGAAATTCAAATCAAATTTTGTTCAAATATCTTAGCAAAAATACTTAATATTTTGTGCATCCTGCAGGTCTAGCATGGTAGAAACGTCTTTTATTCAATCATGCCTTATATGGTGTTGTTTGTCCCCAAGCTAGACCACAATGCACCCTGTTTATCAAAGGCCCATAAAAGACCTAACTTATTACATGAACAAGATTTTTTCCTACTTACGAGAACCGTTTGGTGCATACGCCTTGAGCACCTCTTTAAGCACTTTGTATTTAGGTGTGATATCGCCAGCCTCGGACAATGGAGCATCATAATCTATAATCACAAGAAAAGAAAGTACACATAAACATTTAGCTACGGACACACGGTGCAGCAATATTGCGCGCAATGTTGCAGGCAATCGATGTTTTGAGCCATTTTACACGACGCAATTTGTTGCACGCAATGTTGCTGAAGTAAAAAACGATCCTGCAATATTGCGCGCAATGTTGCACCGTGTGTCTGCACCTTTTATGAATGGGTGATGATTTGCAAGTCAACAGGAAGCCCAAAGAGTCCCATGATGCACTCAAGACTTACCGTATGACGTTATCGTTGGTAAATAACCTTCATCACCTTGCATGCTAGCACCATTCATAAAACCAAAATGTGTCCCACCTAAAGAAGCCAGAAAATTACAGTGAGACTTCAACTGGTAAAGAAAAATGCTCTTCTAAATGAGCAGTTTTAGTATGAGTAAAAAGATACGGCAAATTCGTAGTTGTACTGTAGCCGTACCGTATCTTACCGTAGCCGTAATTTTGCGATGTGATTGGTTGCTTTAAATACTACAAGACATTGGGAAGCCATTTCAATGCTATGGTATGCCGTACCGTGTACATGCTGTAAGTCAGTACCGTATGGTTCCCACTCATACGACACTGAACCACTCTAAGTCTTGGTTCTTACCGTGAAACATGTAAAAGTTTATAGAAGCTCCCATTTTTAGTATGTTGGCCACCCTTTCTGCTACCTTGTCGTATGACATTGTATGGTGGTCTCCACCCCAGTGGTCAAACCAACCGGGCCAAAACTCTGTCACCATTAGAGGCTTGTTGGGCTGTTGGTGAATGACAAGATTCAATTAGTTATGAATTATGTACTTGCAAATTGCATTATCATCTTCATCAGCATCAAAATCTCCTTCATCACAGCCACCATTATCACTGCCACCACCATCATCACCATCACTGCCAAGACCACCACCACCATCATCAATCAATATCATCATCATAATCACCATCATCAGCATCAGCTTCATCATAACTATCACCACCATCAGCATCATTAACATCATCATCATGATCCAGCCTTATCAATATCATCGCAACCAGCATTTTCATTATCAACACCACATAATAATCATAATTTCTCATCGTCGCTCACCTGCAACTTCTTCAACTCTTTAAGTGAAGCTTCTTCATTTGAATTTAAATTTATTGTTTTTAGAACTGAAAAAGAATGAAAAGGAAGCAATTTTAAAAAGGCAAGAACTATATCATTAAAAGAACAGAATACATCCTAGTGTATCATTTGGTATTTAAACCAACACAAAACGTGTTTCATTGTTGTAAGACATACCTCCAGTCAGATTGTGAGGATTCTCTCTGAGATGTTGAATAGGATTTGAGGTAATCATGAGCTCTTTTATTCTGTTTTTCAGCATAATCTGTCAGAAATAAATAGACAAGCTGTTGCAAGAATCTGAGGAAAATTTTGATATGCATTTTACAGCTCCTAGATTCAGAATGTTTCTTGAGATACTAGTATAGCTTACCTGATGTAATTTTTGCAAATATGCCATGTCTTCACCATAAAAGAATTCATTTTCAATCTGCCATGCTATAATTGGTCCACCTTTGGAATACTGTTATAAAGATGTGAATTAGAAAATTATCAATGGATTAAAGATAATGTTAGAAAATAATTAATATTTCAAAGATAATATTAGTGAATTATTAACATCTCAAATATTATATAAAATAATAATAAATAAAAGAAATGGGAATTAACAGTGGATTCCACAGAGTGGCTCTTCTTCCACTGGATTCCAAGGATTCTGAGGAAGGAAAAACCAGAAAACCCGGAAAAACCTTAGAAGCACAGAAGAGAACCAAAAAACAACTCTACTCACATACGACCGAACCTGGTGGGACTCAAAACCAGGTCACATTGGGAAGGGGTGATACATTGGTAGTGCATGTCACCATTTAAGATAATATTAGAATAATATTAATGTCTAATAATACACAATGATCAAAATATTAAAAGGATAATATTTAAGTGAAAACAAAATTATGAATGCCATGGCTAACTTACTTCGAATGGGACAAGGATTGGAAGCAACTTGTTAAAGTATTTTTCCACAGCACCAAGGAATGGAGGATATGAAGATCTTAGCTTGTGATTTGGATCATGTAACAACCAGCTAAAAAATTAGACAAGAACTTTGTTTATATGTTGTGTCAACATTTTAGTATTAAGTCCATACTTGGGCTACCTGTGCTTTTACCACAGGCAACCCAATTAGCATCAACTAATATACCTTGGAAGTCCTCCTAGATCCCATTCAGCACAGATATAAGGACCAGGCCTTATTATCACATATAATCCAAGGTTATGGGCCTCTTTGATAAAAGACCTTTAAAAAAGCAAGAAAACATACTGATATAAAATATTTGAGTTGAAAGTTTGTTGATTCCCACTCCTTGATTGATATCCTGCACAGGGACCATGGAGACCATGTAGCATCCTAAAAAGTGGTGGGGCTAAGATTGGAAAATATAAGAGACTAGTTATGGGAAAAGGGAAAAAGTGGTAGGGCTATAGCACTACCAGCCCTTCCCCTCCGCAATCTATGGTTCATACATTTTTTTCCCTTCCCTAAAATCCACTTTCAGATACATAATTTCTAATTTCTTAGATAAACTAATTTTGTAAATTTTTACTAGGGTGGGGTGGGGTCAGTTTGTTATGGTATCACCACAGGTAACCCATTTCATGATTATTATGCCAAATTAGCATTAACAACTTATTGAGCATCTTATAGACATTTGTTGATTAATTAATATAATTATTACATACACAATATCTAAGATTCCTTCAAAATTCATGCTTCCTTTTATTTCTTCATGTAGGTTCCAAGGGACATATCTGATGAAATCAAGTAAAAAAATATGAAAGTTACGTTGCATCTGTGTTTTATGAAATTGCTGGGTTTCACTTGAAGTCATTCCTTGTCTCATGCAGAATGTTCATCAGCTGAATCACAAGTTTTCAGTAGAATTCTTTCTACCTGATGACAGTACATCGTGGTCAGTGTTTGACCACCATTTGTGCAATTTCAATGATCTTGCCTTAGTTACCCCTCCCCTCCCCCATCAAGAAAAAGACCAGCTGGACAGCAAAGAGGGAGGCTGAGGGAACTGTCCCCTCCCCTCCCCTCCCCCAACTTTTACTCTACTATATTTTCAACTCTGACCACCCCTCTACTGCTTTCTAAGGTAGCCCTTGTTTGATAAAACTACTTTTTTCCTATGGCAGGGATAAATTTGATATTAACAAAAACATAAGGCTGGAATATGGATGGGAAAATATGCTAATTATTCTAGCCTTGACAGAAGCACAGAGCTTTGGGGGGTCATAAGTTTTCCAAAATATTTTAAAATTTTCTATTCAAAAAAAAAAAGCTTTATTAGAGCCTTTAGGAGAATAATTTTTTATTGTACGAGATATCGTATACAGCAAAAAACAAAACAAAAATCTTTGCAAGGGTTATTTGATACCGAAGATTTTAGATTAATTCAACCACACATCAAGCTTGATGAGTAATATAACCTTTTTGTTTCAACAAGGTACTTATCAACAAAAACTGCTAATTGTTTTATTAACAACAATATTCCCCTCCCATTGTGATTATCTCTGCACGAGTATAAAATATTTAACACTTACGTTTCAACAGTATTTAGCCCCATTGCTTTGAGTTTTACCAAACGATCACTCCAGTATTCGACAGGGACTCTGAAGTAGTGGATCGATCCACCCAATATAGTGAACGGCTTGCCATTGAGCTTGAATTTTGATCCAGATAGCTCAAGAACTCGGCTAGGTTTCTTGGCTACCATCTTACTAGAATCTTGAACGAGTTGTTTTGAGTGTAGATTGTTGTGTCTTGGTTTGAAGAAGTATGGTAAGAATATAATACCTGCGGTTAAAAAAACTAAAAAATACAAAACTGGTCGCCGACTTCGGAATATTCCACCTTGGTAGGAATGGGAAATCTTGCTCAAAATCCTCTTGAAGCCCATTTTTATACTATTTTTACATTTCTTTTGAATGTTCTGTTCAGGTTCCGAAGCTTCATAATCGTCACGATAAGCCATGAGCATAACAAGCCCTAGGGGAGGGGGTTGGTAGTAAAATTTTACCCGCTTCGAAAAGACAATCTATTTAGTCCCACTAAATATCCTCAATTATCCAAAATATGCCTTAGTACACCTTGTAATTTTTAATTCTTTTAAAGGAGAAATGTAATACAGTCGTGAAGAAAAATCCACATTTAAAAAATCTTTTGCAGTTTACCCTCCCCTCCCTCTATTAAAGTAGAGTCTAGACCGTGAGGGACTGGTCCTACAGGCGCCATTTTATGAATTATTTTATTCACATTTATTTTTGCTCGACCTATTTTCTTTACCTTTTTCGCCTAGAAATTAAGTTTTAAAGCCAAAATATGTTTCCACTGATGAATCAAGTCCCTAACGATCTAATAAGGTAGATAATTGTCGGTCTTCGAGTTTGCAGAGCATTTTCTTCAAACAGTTTTGAAAACAAAATGGCTGACACAGTTGTAATGAAGTTAAGTTTAAATTCTAGGGAAGAGAGCAACTATTTTATGATACTCATATAAAATTTTATTATTTAGGGGTACGAAGCGTCCTCGCCGTCTAGATGAAAGATTTCACAAGTTTATTCAGCGAGTAACAACGGTAGGTGATACTCTAGATGGTATGCAAGTATTAACTTACACGGTGATAAGACTTTGTACTTAACGTTGTTTTCCTATCTTGTTCTCTTATTCGCATTGTCAACTCATAGGAAATCTTTGCGTTAATATTGCACATTAGCACATGCAAAAATATCAGTATAAAGTATACCACACAACATGCACAGTTACAATGTACTACACTACAATTCACTACACTACACTACACTACACTACACTACACTACACTACCCTACCCTACCCTACCCTACCCTACCCTACCCTACCCTACCCTACCCTACCCTACCCTACCCTACCCTACCCTACCCTACCCTACCCTACCCTACACTACACTACACTACACTACACTACACTACACTACACTACACTACACTACACTACACTACACTACACTACATCTACACTACATCTACACTACACTACACTCACTACATCTACACCACTCTACACTACACTACACTACACTCACTACATCTACACTACACGACACGACACGACACGACACTACACTACACTACACTACACTACACTACACTACACTACACTACACTACACTACATCTACACTACACTACACTACACTACACTACACTACACTACACTACACTACACTACACTACACTACACTACACTACACTACACTACACTACACTACACTACACTACATCTACACTACACTACACTGCACTGCACAAGATCATTTTTACTATAGCCTACTTTCTTCTTTTCTCCTTAGAGTAATGTCTTCAACGGTTTCATCATGCTTATCATTGTCATCAATGCTCTGTGCATCGGTTTGGAAACAGTAGAGGAATACAAACGCACTCAAGCAAACACCTTCAAAGTCATCGACGACTTTTTTTTATCTATCTACACTATGGAGTTCGTAATGAAGCTGTACGCTGAGCCATCTGGCTATTGGAAAAGCAGTTACAACATATTTGACTTCACTATACTCCTGACATCTTATATTCAAGTCATCATGAACGAGTTGAATGTGGGAGACAATCTTCTTACTCCTCTTCGTCTTCTTCGAGGTATGGTCGTGTCGTGCCGTAACCGTGACTTACCATGCCTGAGAATTTTTATTGATCAATCAATGGTATTATGCCCTGTGATTGGTCGTTAATTCCATATTGTGACACCACACCACACTCCACAGCACTACACTACTCTACGCTAAAGCGCGCGGTTTTCATATGAGTGGAGAAATACGGCAAATTCTTAGCCGTACTGTAGCCGTACCGTATCCGATTGTAGCTTTAACTATGCGTTGTGATTGGATGAATTACTGGAAGACAAGGCGAAGCCATTATGGCATACCGTGCTGTGTACGTGCTGTACGTAAGTCAATACTCTTTGTTCCCCACCCACACGATAAAGCCATTTCAATGTTAAGGCATCTCGTACCATGAACGTGCCCTATGTACCCTATGTTTTCCACTCATACGAAAACCGCTCTAATCTTACAAAACTAAGAGTGTCTGCTATAATATTTTGAACACTTTTTTTTTCTTTCCAATAGCTGCTCGAACCCTTCGTACCATCTCGTTCATCGAGGGTCTTCAAGTTCTTGTCATCGCCCTCATCGATACCATTCGTAATTCTGTCTTTAACGTGGTCATCTTGCTGGCCATGCTGATGGCGTTCTTCGCTGTGGTTGGATACTATATGTTTGGCTATGAGGAAATTACTGGAGATAAAAAGAACTGGGGAACGCTTAGCACAGCCATGCTGACACTTTTTACATTTGTCACAGTAAGACATGCTTACTAGTACATTTGCAGGGGCGGATCCAGGGGGGTGGATTGGGTGGCTAGCCAACCCCCTCTTTGCAGGGCTTAAAACAGGAAAAATAGGTGCACGTACAGTGGAACCTCTATCTTACAGACATTCAAGGGATGGGGGAAAGTCCGTAATATACTAGAGGTGTCAGAGATATCGAGTTATTTTTACAAATAATAAATGTATGATATGAATTTTGCATTGCCTGGAACTAAAGAGTTGTCCGCAACCCTAGACCTATCCTTTTAATATTTTTTTTAGAGTTAGCCACCCCCCTTTGTAAAATCCTGGATCCGCCCCTGATTTGATACCCTCAAACTTTTATTACTGACGTTTTTATTCTTTCTCATATAATATAGGTAGAAGGATGGACAGAGATCCAAAAAGACCTGGAAGTCAGACCATACAGTCAGTGGTTCACCATTACTTTCATTTTCCTGGGTCATTTTATTTTTACCAATCTTTTTATTGGTATTATAATCATGGTAATTTTTAAATGACATAGAGGATTTTGTTTCATTATTCTTGTGAAAGAATTGAACATTATTTATTTATCATTCATTCATCCATCATTCCATCCATCATTCCATCCATCAATCCATCCATCCATCCATCCATCCATCCATCCATCCATCCATCCATCCATCCATCCATCCACCCACCCACCCACCCACCCACCCACCCACCCACCCACCCACCCACCCACCCACCCACCCACCCACCCACCCATCCATCCATCCATCCATCCATCCATCCATCCATCCATCCATCCATCCATGCATCCATCCATCCATCCATCATTCCAACAATTCATTCATTCATTCATTCATTCATTCATTCATTCATTCATTCATTCATTCATTCATTCATTCATTCATTCATTCATTCATTTGATAATTGTTTTATTTTGTTTAGAACATCCACGAATCCACGGAAAAATTTATTCAGCAACAAAGGCAAGAAAAAGAAGCCGTCCTTCAGGTAATATTCTAAACGAGGAAGCATGTTTACAGAAACATGTTTACTGCGCGCATGCTTCATCGATGTTTCCCAGCACACTGAATTTAGCCACGTGCAAAACATTGCTGCGCGCGACAAATTTTATTTCAGTCGGGTGCCGTAGAAACATTTTGTGTTTCCGCGCCACATGGAAACAATGTTACACTTGTTTCCCAATGTTTCCTGACAATTTAGCCACCTTTGGAAACAAAACAAGTTTCTGGACTCACGTGTCCTCGTTTAGCCAGGGATTGACTTTCTAGGATCTGAATGGATCACTGGTTCTCCCTCCCTCGTTTCCTGTAAGCGAATAAACTACTCATTTTTCTATCTGAACAGATGAAAAAGGATTACCTTTTTAAGCGACAGCACGAAGACGTCAAAAAGATGCTTGAAAAACAGGTAACGAATATTTTACCACAGGTGCAAAATTTCTCGCTCGCACGCCGATTGGGGAGGGATATAAAAACGAACCATAAATGTTCACCCCAGAACTTGGCCACAGAGCCTTGCCTCCCCATTGTGAATCACGACTGAGCATACTCAGTAAATTCACACTTTTTATGCACAGAAAACCAGTCAGTTTACTAATTTTGAAGAGATGACACGAAGCTTCAAGGAAACCCTTCGACATGACGATTTCGTGATCATGACAGACCCTTGCACCAACCCCACTTGGATAGAGTCTTTTATTACTACCTCAGATCATATTGACCTCTACTTGTTCAGGTAGGATACTCTGGTACTTTATGGGATACCTGTGGTGCCTGGTATCGCAACAGTTACATCTATGTAACCTTGTGGTTTAGTTGAGTGATTCTCATAATACAGCATCTTAGCGAATTTTCTTCAATCAACTGGATGAATCATTAAACTACTGTGGGGGGTTGGGGGGAGGGGGTATGTGGAATTCTCCACTCCCTGCTTTGCTTTAGCCCCCTCAATTTTGACTCTCTTTTTTCATTTCACTCTTTGTTTCTTTAGGTGTCAACAACTCCATTTTCAAATTGCGAGCACCCTTGCAGACATGGCAGAAAATCAGTTGAAGCCCACAGGCCTTCTGTCAAAGCTAAAGCAACTACAAACACCAGCTCAAAGTCCCAAAACAACAGAAATAACACACCCTATCCTCAATGTACAACCTGCTCAACCTGCTACAAAATGACAAAGCATCTATTCACTGCACCTGTTTATGGGATACCTGTGGCATGATGAGGAAGACACAGGCAGCCCAAAAGGAGCTAAGCCAGTGTAGTCTTTCTCCAAAGAGGTTTCTTTCAAAAACCAAAACAGATTCAAAAAGCAATTTATATTCAAGTTATTTATTGAAACTTTAAACACTTTTTTCATTACATTTCATTAAAACTTATTCATTGTCACAAAAAGCAATTTAAAAATCATACTTATGATACAATTTCCTTTGTCGAAATTTATGCCATCGCATAAAAAATTTTCTTTTCCTAATTGTTAAAAATATAAAAAAAATTTTTTTCATTCAAGGCCAATCTTTGTGTTTCATGATTATCATCATATCCAATGAGAAAAGCAAGTCAAATCCTTAAACATTTCTAGATTTTCGTTCATTCATTTCATTTTACCAGGATCCCCAAAAGCAGCTCTAGATGTGGTCATGAATGAGTTGTATTCTTTCTTGAGATGAGAAGGGTCCAACTCAGGCTGATGCCCTGGGTAGGCTGTAGAGTCTCGTGCTATGGGATAGAGTAATATTAGACTAAATGAGTAAAGTGGATGGAAGTTAGAATGAATGATTAGATGGATAGATGGGTGAGTATATGGAGAAGTGATTGAGCAAAACAGTAGGTGAATTCAGGGTCGTAGCAAGCTTCAAAAAACTTAGGGGGGGGGGGGCATATAGTCACGTCTTTGCTTTTCTGGAGAAAACTAGGAGGCATTGACCACCCCTCTCCCCCCTCTTCCCAGTCCAATAATAATTCGTAAAGTTAATTAGCGAAACATAATTTTTCTTTTTTCATTGTTCTAGAGGCAATACAGTAGCATACAGTAACGCTGGGCTAAATCTGAGTAGCGTAAAAATCTCCCAGAAATAAATAAACTTACCTTCTAAGTGTTTGAGGACTTTTGGTACTTTATTCAGTTCTTTAGAACTATAACTCTTGTTTTGTGTCGTCTCATAATAATGGCTGAACTATTAAACAATAGAAAACATCGAATTCGTAAATATTGACAGTTTGTTGATAAGCTAGAGAAGTAAGCTTAAAATGGACACATATTTTATCTAATGTGAAGTTTTGAATAACGTTTTAGGCTTAGTCTAGTAGTTTAAAATAACTTAATGTACGAATAAACTTCTTTTGAAGTATGGAACTAAATTACGTGTTGCAATTTCGGGCTGGTTTGCTATCTAACTTTTAAGAATTTTGGGCTAAAACTTCGAGTACAAATAAGGAAAGAAAGGTAGTTGGAAGTCAGCTAATTAGTTCACAAATTAGTCCCTATATTTATGCAGTACTTTTACCTGTGAAGGAATGGGTTTCGCTTGTGACAATGTAGATATATCGAACCTTTGTTCATTCCAGTTCCCCACCAACGTGCGAGTCGGTGAATATAAACTCTCGTTATTCGTGCATCTCCAGCCAAATTGAGTAAATTTTTTGTCATCCGTATGATCCCAAACCTCTCCGTGACCAGTAGCTCGCAGTACACTCACAAATGGAATAGATCTAGAGGCAGCGTAGGACATTTTTGAAGAGATCTGTAAAAATTCCGAAACGTGTTTTGACTTTGATATTACACTCAGCTGGTTTTCCTTGTTGACATGGCAACAATTGTGTCGTGCCCAGTCTTTCAGCTGATCTCTCGAAAATTATACAAAAATAATACTTTAGTCAAAAAATATATTTTCAAATCTTGTTATAACTATACTTTACTAAGATTGCAAAAGAAGAATAAATAACTTTTTTTGGGAAAATAATCTCTTAAAATTTTTTCTCAATTTTGACTGAGGGGTACTGGGCATTAGTATCTTGGTTTGGTCTTTGTTGCTATGACAACTACATGGACAAGAAAGTCGAAGGAGAAGAAGAGCAGACATGTTGGAGTTGAACTTGTGAGACATTTTCGTATATTTGTGGAGCTTTTGGGACCATTTTCACGATGTCAACAACACAGACGGTTACTAGAACTAGGGTTCAACCCGCTCGAACTCATGACTACCTTTATGGTAAGTGAAAAAGGCTTTTTTTAACGATAAAATGTTCAGTCCCAGACAAATGTTGTAGGCCGTTTTACTCTTGATTTTTCGTATAAATCTCTAAATAACACAATAAATATGACCACAATAAAGTACAGACTTACTAAATATTTAGTAGACGAATAATTTAACTTTCTAAATTAACCAAAACAAGTCGTATTTTTACAATATCAAGAGTCAAAGGTTTGTATTTTTTAAGTTTGCTTACATTTCGGATAGGGTTAAAAAATTAATATGTTGTTAAACTCAATTTTATTTAACGTTTAGCTTCTTACATGATCTTTGTAGAAGACCTTGATGATTTATAAATACTATATAGAGAAATATGAATTAAAATATCAAATATTTGATAGTGTGCTTGGTGTTTTTGTCCGGTCTCTAGTCATGTGTTTCTATGTTGTTTTTATGTATACATTCTGATTTTTGATCTTGTATTTTTTAGATAATATTCATACCCTCTCAAGTGACCGTGACCATGCCAGAGCAACATTCAAGGCTCACACAGGGACTGATAGAGTTGTGAGTATTACACAACCACTGCTGTTTATAACCAGTAACCAGCTCTAAAAACATTGGGAGTTCTAATTCTAAGTCAGAACTTCGGTCCACATCCTTCTCAATGAAGTCAATTACTGGGAGTTTTCTAACTGCTTATTGAATAATTTCCTACAGAAAACATAGTACTAATCATTAATGCAAATTTACATTGTTTAGAAACGCGTCCCAACCTATCAGACAATGTTTAGTGATCTTCCACACTATCCACGATACAGTGTGCATCTTGAGGTCACCGATCCTGTGCCGAAGTTTGTCCCACGACAATGGAGAGGGTATAGTGAACAGGCGAGGGAAGCATTGGTTAGATACACCAAGTAAGAACTTCAAAATAGACTAAAAATAATTGAGTTTCTTTGATATACTCTTGTTAATATTTTAGTACTTGAGGGTATCATACTGTGAAAAAGTTGGGGTGTTTTTATTGATGCATTTTCATTTTGTTTAAAGAATAATATTAAAGTAAATAATTTAACCAGACACCCTGGATAACGTCCCTCGTGAGGGAGGGAAGGACACAAGTTAGTTTACAAGTACCGTCTATAGCTACAGGGACAGGGGCGTAGTGAGAACCTAGGTTCTGGGGGTGCACCTCTGCCAAAAATCACTGAAGCAAAAAAAAAATGCGATATTTGTGATGAAATAGGGAATAATGCTTTCAGTACAAAAAAAGGCCAAAATAATCTGAAAAAAGGGGAAAAAACCAAATAATTTTGTAATTACCAAAAGTGAAATGAGATTTGATATTTTTGAAATAAAGATATAGAAATATTTTATTTGAAGAATGACATTAAATTAAATAATTTATATACTTTCAATTGTTTTTGTTCAGGTTTAACTATGACCCATCGGTCCAAGTTCCACCCAAGTCGTTTACTGCCACAGATGTAGGTGGACAAGACAGATACAAGTTTTTCAAGAGACCAATAATCCCATTCCTTCAACAAGTTCCCCCTGATGTTTTACTGCAAACCTCAAGGTAAGAATCATCATCACCATCACCATCACCACAATCATCATCATCAATACTACCACCATTATCATTATCATCCAACCATCAATTTCATGATCATCATAACCACCACCATCATCAATATTGTTGACTTCTTCATCGGCACTATAATTTCCAGTTATTTTTATTGTCTTGACAAGAACCACTACCATGACCAATCATCAGCTGCACGATTTTCATTATCACAATTTATTAGTTACTTTTTTATCCATATATTATTTCCAGAATTGACCCACTGTCCAGTCATGACCTGGAAAAAGAAAGACCACCAACACCAGCTACCAGGACAGTAATGGTACAGACAGACTATAGAGATAGTGAGACGCAAACTGACCCCTATACACCAGAGTATGTCATACGGCCAGGATCTCAACCTGAACTACTGACCCTCGCTACACTTTCATATGGTATGGCTCCATTTATTGATAATAAAACAGTATAAGAAAGACAAGACTCTCTGGTCATTTATATTTGTCAGTTCTCTTGTCTCTTCTTCTTGAGTTCTATCTCACAGTTTTTCTCTGTGTACTCTGCTTTTTCTTCATTACTTGCCATATTCATTTCATTCATATTAATAGTCATGTATCTATTCACAGGACATGGCTTACCTGCAGGGCTTGCTGAGGTTGAAATGATTGAAAGAGCAAGAGCAAAAAGACTATGGTAAGACTATACAGGACAAGCATGTCACATAACAAACATCAAATTTATTGAACCCAGTCAGGGCATGGCTAGCTTTCAGAATGAGTTAAATCTTATCCCTTGACAGTATGGGAGCATATCCAGGATTCCTTATGAGGGGATCACCCCCCCCCCCTTCCCAATAACATCAACACCCTTCCCCTATAGGCCATTTCTGAATTTGAAGATAGGATGTACTATATTGGGGTCTACCTTGGGTACAAACAACACCATATAAGGCATGATGAACAAGAGATGTTTGTACCAAAGCTAGACCACAATGCACCATGTCCCAATCTCGGAAACGCCCACACCTTAAATAGACTGCCAATATTATTGGTCACAAGCACCCCGGGACCCCCCTAGATGCACCCTGGATAGTAAAGGTTATAATGATATTCTTTTTTCATCAGGGAATCAACTCTGCCAAGCTTGAATGACACAGAGAACTTAGAAAAGAGAAGACAAATGATGGATGAACAAGAGAGAAGGGAATGGTCATTCAGGGAACAGGAAATTGAAAAGTAAGGATGATGATGATACATGATGATGATGATAAATGATGATGATACATGAGGATGATGATGATACATGATGATGATACATGATGATGATGGTACATGATGATGATGTTACATGATGATAATGAGGATGATACATGATGATAAATGATGATGATACATGATGATGATTCATTCATCTTAACAGGTTACAAGAAGCTAGACTAGAAGTCCTACAAGAAATCTTACAGCAACGAGAAGAGGATCATGAACAAATCAATGCAAAACGTCTAGACCGACTATGGTAAGTCCTAATCCATCAAGTCTCTCTACAGCTTGTGCTTAAATAATGTCTTGGGATTCAAATTAGGGGGGGGGCATATATGTCACACCCCCCCCTAGATCTGCCACTGAAGCGCACTTAGTTAACTTGTAGTTATTGTGTTTATAGGTCTGACAAGCAGCAGGATAAAGAAAGCAAGTTTTCAAAAATCAAGACAGAGCATGCTAAAAGTGAGTATGAACAGAAAGACTTTATACGGTGTATATCCACTGAACAGTATCTTAAATATTTCGTGTGTAATTTAATTCAGTGTTAAGAAAGCTGAAAGAAAAACGAAAGAACGTCGAAGGCAAACTCGAGCGTAGAGACATTGTCAAAGACTACTCTTCCCATAACTCCCAGACATTTGCCCCTATGTCGCGTGTTGGTGTGTTCCTTGATCGTGGATCGGAACAGTACAACGTCCAAAGCTTCCACCTCTCGACCTACCAGGGTCTTCTTGAGCTAGAGGCATCGCTGCCTGATTTTGTGACCCAACCTCGTGTCCAGGCTCCCAAGCCTAAATCTGGTGCCAAGGCAGGGTTTGTTAAGAGGACAAATCGGAGGCAAAAAGAGTTGGAACAGGTGGCGGATATCATTGAGAAGGCTAAAAGGCCTACCCAATTGGAGAAGCCGTTGAAGTTTTTGGTGAAGGTGGAAAAACCTGTTCCTCGACCACCAACACCATCAGTGCCAGTACCATCACAGGTTAGTTGATGATAGTCATAATGATCAATGATAATGATGACGATGATAATGATGATGAAGGATGATGATGATGTTACATGATGATACATGATGATGATACATGATGATGATACATGATGATGATACATGATGATGATCATTCATATAATCCTCTCTAGGAGTTCAAATATGATATTCGAATATTTTGTGATTAAAGGTTGAAGAAGAAGCAGAACTTGCTACCATCTATTTACAAAAGATCATCCGTGGAAGAGCAATTCAAAATATGGTAAGCACTTATGTCTCAATCCGCTGTGCTCTGGGTCTCAAAGGCCCTCTCGCGCCTGCGATTTTCGATAAAGAGCCGTCTTTTTATTACAGCTAGTCACGTTTTGGGCTATTAACTGCTAATCTCGTTAAAAAAAACCTGTTGCAAACTCGTCGTAACTTACTTTCATTATTGTTTCAGATGTTTGAAGGCAAGGAAAAGCGCCTTGAATTAATCCAGGAGTTAAGGAGTACGCATGCGCTGCAAGAGGCCGGACAGTTGGAGAAACGCAACGAGCGTCAGGCTGTGCTGTCACTACAAAGGCAAAGAAGACTTGATCAACACAAGAGTTCTTTTGAAGAAGAAGCTCTGGCGCAGATGGAGGGTAGTACTTTGGCTGACATGTTTGACTTCCTTAGCAAGGTCAGTATGTAGTAGAGATCTAAAGCGGTTGTCGTGTGAGTGGGAAACGCGCGGTACTGACTTACAGCACGTACACAGTACGACATGCCATACATCGAAATATTTTCCCATAAGAATGATTATCGTATGAGTGGGAAACGCGCGGTACTGACTTACAGCACGTACACGGTACGACACGCCGTAACATCGAAATATTTTCCCATAAGAATGATTATCGTATGAGTGCGAAACGCGCGGTACTAACTTACAGCACGTACACGGTACGACATGCCGTATCATTGTAATGGCGTCTCGTGTTTCAGATATGGCAAGATATGGTACGGGTACGAATTTGCTGTATCGTTTCCCGCTCATACAAAGACCGCTCTACCTTTAATCTTTGCGAGTTTTAGACTGTATGTTTTCGAAGGGCGAATAAATTCCGGATTGACGGCATATAGACTACATGACGGAAGTTCTGTAGGAAAAAATAACTGTCAGTATAATATAACTTTTCACCTTCGAGGAAAAAAAAAAATTGCAAAAGATGCCGCGACAAGTCAAAAGTGAAAGGTCACCGTCTCTTCTACCCTTCTCTACAGCGGAGAAAATACATCCCAGTGGGGGAGGGGGAGAAGCATTTTAACACGGGCTACGTGATCATCGGGTCTATCAAAGACGATCTGTATTCTGCATACTAGTATTCGGTAGACTTTGTCGTGGTGAGGGTATTTACTAGTATATCATAATCTATAGAGGAATTGTCGCTTGACATGGATTTCCAGAAGATTTTTTTCCTCATTTTTTAGGAACTTGTTCGATTGCAAGAAGAACGAAGAATTCATGCGTTTGCCATGATAGCTGAAAGACAGCGCCGAATGCGCGAGGCCGAGGAAAGTGGTCGAAGACAAGTGGAAGAGCGCAGACGACGAGAAGAGGACGAAGTCTTCAAGCAGGTTGGATAATATATAAATGTCTAGTGCATGCCTCCACCGATGTAAAGAGGCTCGAATGGGTTTTTCAACTTTCAACACTATCAAAAATGACCCTGAAAAACGTTATATGGCTAAGTTGACCCAGAAGACGAAAGACCTTAAAGTGGAATGAAAAAATATGACGTAAAATGTTGCTATGACAGCGTTAGAACACTTCGAATGTGCGCACGTTTTTCATTCAAAAGATCACAATCGTTTAAGATTGGTATATTTGAACCCATTCTTTGATTTGAACGAAAAAAATAATTCTGTAATAAGGAATCCTCAATTTTTTGGGACAAAATTTCCCTTTTGCTAGTTCAACTGATTGTGCTACGCTCTCACTAGCGACGCAAACCAACGCAAGAAAAACAAAATCTTCCGTTTTCTTGCGCAGCGTTGCTTCTTTTCATAGTGAGAACATGCACTAGCTTGGAGTTGCGTCTTTTTGCGTCTCTAGTCAGAACCAGGCTTAAAGAGAGAGCGCTTCCAGGAAAACCGTTTCGAAGTCATATGGCTAACATTGAGGTGTTTTTGTTCCTAGGTGGTTAACGTACATCAGAATACCGTGGATACATACTTGGAGGATATTATATTAGCTGCTATCAATACCACGGCCCATCAACAGGTACGACAGAATACTTTACGTTAAGGCTATTTTCGAAATTGTTTATTTAGGGACCAGTCATTATTTTGGCCGGGGGAAGGGAGAAGGGGGAAGGGGGAGGAGGGGTGACGACATAACAGACCCCATTCACGTGATGTCAAAGCAGCTCAATTTGACTGAAGGACAAAACAAAAAAAATTAAATCTTCTGAGCATTGGAACCTATTGTTTTGTCCTTAAATTGAGCTGCATTCCGACGTGCTGCAAGGGGTCTATAAAGATTAACGGATCTCCTATGAGAAGACACTATCTTTTTATCAGTGATATCTCCCCCCATTCACTAGTGGTTGCAACTTTCTCATCTTTTTGTGATCCCCCTTTTGATACCTATCAATATATATATAGCTGATCCCTCCAGTTGTCTATAAACCATGTGATGCCCCCCCCCCCCCAGAATCTTCCGACTCCCCCTCCCCCCCCCCCCCCCCCCCGCGATAAGTAATTATCCACTATGTACTTACATCAATGGTTAATTTTCTAGGCTCGTATGGAGATTCAAGAACAAGCTGAGAAGATCAACAAGATAGCTCATGATGTCGAAAAGACGTAAGTACTGACAATATGACGTCATCACAGGAACCCCTTGCTTTTCTGGTCTGGTATCAATAAGTTCAATTGGAAACATGGAAATTCTGTCACCGATCGTTTCTAGACCATCAGAGTGGGCTGGTTGGGACCGATAATTAAAGCCGAACCGGGAACAATCAGTCAATCAATCAATCATTGTGCGCGCATTTTAGCCAATATTACCATAGACTACCCCATAAAGGTACCGCAGTGTGATTAGAAAAGCCTTAGAATCTTATTGGTGAAGCTATTCTTGGAAGTACTATACGCCATAATTAGAATGACGGTGATGATCAATAATTAGTGCGTCACCCTTTCCCCAAGATGCGTTACAAAACTCTTGTTATAAAAATATACTTCTTAATCTCATTTGTTATTCAGTTTGCTTAATTTTGGTCAAATATTTTTTTAGGCGAACGAAACTGCAGTCCGAAGAAATTGTTGCCGAACTTGTGACGTCATTCCTTTTGCCCGAAGTTCAAAAAATTACTGTCCGGGAGAAGGGTGAGTCAATGTTGTGAAACAAACCTCATTTATTATATTTATCTCCTAGAGGCGTTTTGGGGTCTTTTTTTTACAGATCTGGACAGATTTACTTTTGAGATGGGAGGGTTTGCGAGAGAGTTGTTACTCTCCGCCAAAGGCGTCTCTCTTTCTTATGTACTTGAGATTTCTCAGTCTCCCTCGGTCACACCATACGCATACGCATACGCATACGCATACGCATACGCATACGCATACGCATACGCATACGCATACGCATACGCATACGCATACGCATACGCATACGCATACGCATACGCATACGCATACGCATACGCATACGCATACCACAGGTAGCCCGTCAAAGAAACAGACGAGAAAGAGCAAAGAGACGCCTGCGGAGGAGATTATGAAAATGTAACAAACTGTCATAATAACAGGACTGTTTCTTTTTAGTCAAACGGAATCAAAGGAAACATCTTCTAGCAGCACATAAAATCATTCATGGAGAAGTGGAGCCGATCATGGACCAGCAACCTCAACCTGAACCACCCAAAGAGGAACCCAAACCAGAACCAGAACCTGAAAAACAGGTTGACACCGACAAACCTCCCTCAAGACCATCCTCAGCTAAGTCTCACAAGTCTGGCTCTGGTGGTACACCCAAGACACAATCAAGATCTGGGAGCCCAAAGTCTTCCCGTGCCGGGTCCCCTAAGTCGAAATCATCATCAAGGCCAAGTAGTTCGAAATCCCGACCCGCATCGGGAACATCCCGACAATCGCCCGAGCCCTCCACGGTCACGTCAGAGAAAACAGAAGAATCTTAATAATGTCCCTCGGGATTTCCTTTTTATTTGTGTTGGTTGATAACAAAAACAACCGCTAGATAAACAAATGTAATCGCTAAAACATGTAATTCAGTTTCTACTCTTGTAAATAAACTCAATTTTTAATCACAGCTCACAACATTTAAATAAAGTATGATAAAAAGAAAATCATAAAAATAAATAGAATGAATTTACATAATGGCTATTATAAGAGACTTGCATTTTTTTAAAGAAAATTGAAAAAACTTGAATATTTTAAACAATTTTAGAATGTTTGGTTACTCTGTTTGTATCCTTTGCAAATATTTTTACGGTGGCTTGTACTCAGAACCAATCAAAATATATGTTGTATAAAACGATTAATTCTTTCAAAATTCCGAATTTACCTAGCTTTATTGTCCAAAACGTCTTCAGCAAGATCTACCATTCGTTGATTTTAGGCTCTCTGTCTTGGACGTTACAAGCTTGTTACCTTGGAAACAGGTCAAAAAATGACCACGCCTAGGTGACTAAATGTCACGTGAATAAGATGCTAGACGGAAGTGACGTTAAGCAGTGATGACGTCGATTTCTGTTCACGGTATGTACCCGGTGTTTCATGGTCCGTCAAAACACCTTCATCTTGGTCCTAAAAAGAACAGATTCGTTTAGATTTGTCGAAAAAGTTTGACAAAAAGATTTTGAATTCTGATTTCGTTCTACAGAACGTTAACTCGAAATGCAATGTCTAACGAGGCCTCCTAGCTGCCGACAGGCAACCCAGTAACTTTCCTCTCGCCGCAGTTTCCCTTGCCCTTTTCAGTTAGTGGGTGAGATAGAAAGACTACGGTCCAACACTAATTATAATCAAATTTGTTCATGCATCCTGCAATAGTCCCTTCACAGTTCCCTGCGCCATCTTGAAAGGTTGCCATGCCTTTGCATCGAAGCGAGTCATGAGGTGATCTTGCAGTGATAGAGACGTGAATAACTGACCAAGGTGTTAAAAATGGTCTCTATAATTGCAAGCTCACCTCATGTCTTCTATGCAAATGGACGGCTGCCTTTCAAGATGGCGCATGGAACTGTGCAGGGGAAGGGGACTATTCCATGCAAGAAAATGCAATTAAGAAAGTAGTTCTACTAACCGATTCTGGGAACAACTCTTGTCTGCCTGACTGATATGTGAAGCAGTTGCTGAAGTGAAACAACAGTCGAGGATCTACTGCTTCACTGTCATGGTTACCTAAAAAACCCAGAATGCACTACGTTTACTATCGGAAAATATCTGATTGTGGCTTCGTTCCCAGGCTACTTATTATCAGCTCTCCCAAATCCAAAATGGCGGACGATTCAGAGCTAACTCATTCATGACGTCATACCAAACAGTGGAGAGAGTAGCCTGGGAACGAAGTTACCTATATCGATCTCAGAATAATAAAGAAACGTTAGTCATCCATAGGAAGAATTAGTATTTACCTGGAGATATATAACTAACTATGATGCCAACAATAAATGTCGTAACGGAGCAAGCCGTGCTGTACCAAAGGAAAGATAGCTTGTACAACGCCAGTCCTTCGTAACTGAAAAGTGAAAATACGTTGTAAGTTCGTGGGAAGGGGGGAGGGGAGGGGAGGGGAGGGGTTATGGTTACTCGCACTTGAGAAAGACGCCTCATAAGTCAGCTTAAGAGGAAAATAAATAAGTTTCATCTTGTTACCTTTTCTTTATAGGTGTGCTAGCAGTCGTGGTATTCAAAAATGCGGGGGAAGTTACGTTTGAGTGCGCAGTACAGCCACTTGTAGACACGGGAGGGAGGGGGACGGGAGGGCGGTAGACTTGAGCGCCAATAGCAATCCACAGTCCAATAGCAAGACCAGACACTAATCCAGCATAGACACCCTGTATAATGTTAAGAATAGCGTAAATGAATTTCCACTAAGAAATTTTAACATATTTCCTATCTTCCCACAATTCTTCATGGTCTCTTTCAATAATATACAATAAAGACAGCTCTCTCAATAATATATAATATACAATACACACAGAATAAAATGGATTACCCTTGCGTTCGCTTTTCTTGTCAGCATTCCCAACAAAAACACGCTCACCACAGGACCCCCAACAACTCCAAACACGCGGTAGAAAGTCTACAAGATAAAAAAAAGTTTTTAAAATGTCAAATCAAGATAAATACAAGAATACTATAAAATCCTGAAAAATATTTCATAATAAATGGTTGCACATTCCTATTCTTGTTCCCTAAGCCTGCGCTCCTTGTGTTCTCGGGTTTTTGTTGCATGAGGACACAAAGAAGACCAGAATAAAATAGAGCAGAATAAGATAGAGCAGTTTTCATATGACTATGGAAAACTTACGTCATGGACCCGGTGTCAGTGCCGTGCATGGAAACATTCGGCATACTGTGCCGTGCTCGCACCGTGCCGTAACCGTGTCTTTTCACAGTCATACGAAATCTGCTTTATTTTCTTTTGGAATACTTACCGTTAAGATGGCGCCCAATTTCATGGCCAGGAATGACAATGCAATCGTCAGGACTCCAAAAAACAAAGCTAGAAAAAATGAAATAAGATGTAACAGCTTTTCATAATCCTTCGCCTTAAACAGCAAAAACAATATAACAATCTTTTAAAATAATATTAAATTATTAAAATAAACTAAAATAATAAAAACGAAAAATATTGTAGAACGCATGCGTAAGAAATTTTGTAACACGGGTTACGTCATTCTCGTTACCAGACCCGCTCGGTTGGCCGCTCGGCCAACTGAGAGACGAAAGACCTGGGCTAATCCACATGACTGGTTCCAGTTTCAAATTTTTGGTCGCTTTCCGTTATTGTAATAGCCAATCAGAAAACATTCCCAGTTGGATGCGCCATCGTTTATTCGTTCTTGGTAATTTACGTAGAATTTTTACGTAATTTACGTAGAGGTCAGCGGTTCGATCCTCAGGATCTCAACGTCTTTTTCGGAAGTGCGCACCTTAGCTCCCAGGTATTAGTCGCACCCAGGTATTAGCTGAAGGAACACGAAGGAGTATGTTAAATAAGGCCTTTAGCTTTAATGGCGAAGATCAGAGTAAGGCAGGCTCTGAGAAAAAGAATGGCTTAGTACAAGAGACTTACCAAGAAATTTAGTATAAACGGCTGCTCTATGGTCGGGTAGTTCAGTATTACGAGTTTTGTTGATGGGTTTAATGATGTCTTCGAGAACTACAGCAGCAAGGGAGTTGAGTCCTGACGATACCGTACTAAAGAAAAAATACCGCAATACATTAATTTTTGATTGAAGAAAATTAATACAGTTTCAATATTTCTAAGGGAGTATTTATTTTTAAGAGGTGGGGGGAGCGAGAAGAATCTAGGTGAAGGTTATTGGAAGTTTACTCAAAGTTATTTCTTGATGGAAGAGGGGGAGTAATGCTAGCTAAAATCTGCTCTGACCGAGAGAGCGAGTGTGTGCGTACGTGCGCGAGCGCAGAGCTGTAGAGAGCACGTGGGTGGATAGGTGTACAGGTGGGTGTGGTCATAGGCATACTTTCATCTAAATAAAGCTCACGTCATCAGCTACTAATATTTTCATTAATAACAGCTCAAGTTACGATCGCCGCGTTTTTGAACTTCATCTTTCTTGAACGTCGGCGTTCGTTTTTAACAAAGATATTCACCTGCGCTCTATTTCTTTTCACACCAAACAAACACACCAATAAAAAAAAAAACATTTTAAAAGTAACGACCTATATTTCCTCTAAACTACCGGTAAAAAATCCGTCCATGGGTCTGCCTAAATACACCTCGAGGGCGGGAGTATCCACATGTTGTTTATCGTTGAACATTAATTATATTGATGGCACCAGGAGATAGGTTCTCGGTAGACGCCCTTCTTAACAGCCCTAAAGTAACAAATATGCGAGAGTAGGAAACGAAGAATATTTTTATTGAGTTGAAAACAAGTTTTCGATAATACCAAATATTTTGTTCTCGAAAATTTATCCTTAATGTTTCTGGCGCTAAAACAGACGATTTTTTCTTCTCTTTGGTTTTTAAGATTGATTCATTAGACAAAATGTTTTTTTGATAATTTGGCCATTTTAGGATTTACCCTAATGCGACTTCAACTATTATAGAAAATGGTACAAAAATTTTGTTCAAAGTAAAGTGCTCCCTAAAAATCTCCCTATTTTAGAAAAACTGCTCAAATGGACCTTATTCGTTGTGGTTTAATGGTTTCCCATTTCAGACCACGTGTCTTGAGAATAAAATTTTTTATTTGAGTTGTATCCATATTTATGCGTCTTCTCGTGCGCAACCAATAAACGAAGAAATGATGCTCTAGGGAATAACATGTAATCTGGAATGGGAAAACATTGCAACATGACGGACAAGTTCAAAAAGTATATGAATTTATCCTACGGCGAGCTTTTTTTAGCGTCAAGTCTTGTCTACTATTTCTAACCTGATAGATAGTCATGCAAGTGCGTTATCTTCGCATTATCATCCGATAAACACTCGTGAATATTTTCAATTACACTGACCAAAATTTCATCACGAAAGCAAAGAACAAAGTATAAAAAGGCTGGCTTTTTTCTCAGAAGAAAGATAAAACCGTAGTCAGAAGTTCCATATCTTGACTCGTTTATTTCCTGATATTCAATTAAAGTGCACAAACAATTGGACTGCTCAAGGCACACATCACGAAAAGGTACTGCGTGAAAAGCGATTTGAGCATGCGCAATACATCACACTCAAACACGACTGAGAAAAACGTCTGCGCATGCTCATAACATTTATGCAAATTAGCCGAAAAGGTGTCGTATGCAAATATGTAAATTTGACTTTCAAACTTACTCGATGAATTGACTTTACAAAAACTCAAAACTTAAAGCTTAACACAGAAATACAAACCTAATCCTTTCATTATTAATATTTCTTTATTAATACAGTATCTTGGTCTTGCAACAAAAAATTTGCTTAGTCGCACTGAGAAAACAAGCAATTCGTTTCACACTAGAATTCTTGGAAAATGCGCTGAGATGCACGTAGGTGCAAACCATTTAAGTGTCTACTTTCTCTCATTACCGAGAGACATTAATCATTAAAAAATATGACCTACTTCGTTTTGGGAGGAGCATCATTTACAAGTACCCCGCTATGTTGTGCTTCTCCTTCCACTTTTCTCGCATTCTACAATCTCTACGTGGTTTATAACTGTACGCGCGCGTTTTTTAATTCTCCAACAGGTCTGTGTTGAGAAACAGCATTGGATAATGAGATACAATGCTCTCTTTTCCGTTCAAGACTATTTACGAAGATATCAAGTAAAACTGAGTTCAATATCGTATCTCGCCGTTAGACTCCGGAGGAGGCAAAGTGCAACACTAAAGTAATCATTTCAACCTATATCGTAGACTTTTTTCCTCTAGGATGTTGATCAAAAGCAATACACAAAGACATCGAATTTGGCGATAATCATATCAGGGGGATACGGAGTCTGTTTGTCGGAGTTTCCGATAGCTTATCGATCCCGTTACTAAAACTGAATTCGTGACAAGCCTTTGGACAATTAAGATAAAGCATCGGAAACACAAACATGATATTTAAATCAACTAATGCTAGGGAACTCTATTTCGGAATTTCTCAGTGAGGGAGCAGAAGAGGGGTGGGGAGAGAAGGCGGAGTATGACATGGGTGGGACATTATAAAACTGAAAAGGCAGGAAGCCATGGATTTGGGAAAAACTTCTTTATAAAAGCCTTATTTGCTAGCACTCCTATTTAGTGAAGGAATAATGGTCTAAGATATAGCAATTTAAATATAATCAACAAGGCGGTGCAGGCGATGGAACACGGAAGTCTAGCCACAGTCACGGAAAGACCTTTCTGAACAAGCCTGAAGCAGTGAAAGATCTGCAACGTCACCGCGTTGTTACATTATCTGAAAGCGAGAATTTTATCTGGAGACAGCGAAATGTCTGAATAATGATTAATGACGTTTGAGGTAAAAGGAAAACACGGGGGTGGGGTAGGTGGGGAGATAATGTCACAACCCTCAGTTTCTCGTATTTAGGCACTGAAGTCCTACATAGGGAAGTTTGACAAATTCGATCTCAGTTTTCGATTCATACAAAGAAACTACTAAATGTTTTTTTTCGATTAAAGAATTTTTCCAGTACAGGCCCAGATTCCATTAGGATTCGGATAAATGCGTCCGCGTCCGCACAGCGAGGACTGGAACTACTGCACATTTTACTGAAGGGCTTAGTGGAAAATACTTCGTACTAAATTAAGAAATATTTTCCGGGAATTTTTTGAAACAAAAGGGATTAGATTTTTGAGGAAATGAAAACTGTAAATGTAAGATTAATCCGGATTTTTTTATTTTAAAAAAACTCACTTATATCACTTAGTTTTTTCACGGTTAAAGACACTTCAAAATTGCAGACGTGAAGACTGAGGAGTTGTTAAAAAGTTGCTTTCTTTCCTCACCTTTTTTCTCAAAGTAAGGAAGGAGTCGAATAGACAAGAGCTTTCCTACCAGATAATCTGTAGAGACAAGTTAATTAAAATCCTGTGAAGTGAAAGTTAAACTTATTGCGAGATATAATAGTAGTATTAAGTTGCCGACATGTTGGGGAACAGGAAACTTGTAATGGAACCTCGGAGAAATAAATCCTGGACGAGGAAAGGAATCACTCAGTTCGTCTTTTGGGCTATTTTTGATATTATTTTGTCGACTATTTAGAATGAAAAATGAGTCTGTGTGGCTCCAGAGCCGTAGAGGCAGGGTTCGCTTCTCGTTAATGAAATTCAAAGTGTTTGATTCCTCTTCTAAAGTTTCCGCGCTGAAGTACTTTTATATAATAAGCTAGTATGTGACAAAACTTTCGATATTTAGATTTATCTTATTTACAGAAAAGATCCTACTATTTGTCGAAGATAAAGATTTTTTTTAAAGTGAGAACTTTTAAATCGCTTCGTCGCAGCTCAAGCTTTTTTTTTTCTTTGGTTTTAAATGGTTTCCGCTTTGAACCAATCAAATGCCGTGAAAACCTTCATCAACCAATCAGAATGCTTGAATGTGAAAACCATTGAAAAGTCAAGGTGTGGTACGCTTTTCAAATTTGATCTAACTTGTTGGATTAAAATAAGCATATTTATGTGTCAAAAACAATATTTAGAGTTAAAAATATATATATTTCCATTTCCAAGGGACTTACGTAGGGTTATAAAAGATTTTATCGCGATTTTTGTCATTCAAAGACTTATTTCTGGAACTTTTGAATTTGAATGAAGCTTCGTTTGGTTTATTAAGTCTGTGGGTGGAACGTCTTTGTGTTTTGTTTTCTACTGTACTTTGGTGTTGTAACGGAAAAGATTAAGAGAGATAAAACACATTATGCCGCCTATAGTTCTTCGTTTTCAAGGGAGAAAAGAAAAGGGGAGAAACGGAAGCACAGAAAGAAAAACAAGGACCGGAGAAAGAGAAAGATACGAGGAAGCGACGAAAAATAGAAGCTATAGAGCCGGCGAGAGACAGAGAGCGAAAGAGAAAGTCAGAGAGAGCAACACATAGAGACAGAGACAATCTTATCTGCCGTGAGTTAGCCGAGCTCTGAGTTGATCAGCCAAGAGATTGTTTCAGGGTTTTGATAAAAATTTGAAGGTTTTTTAAGGAATGAAAAATATCTCTAAAGATATTATAGACGAAATAAACGTTACAATCCTTGCAAACTAGACGATAACGCTGATTGGAATAAATAACAGACAAGTTGGTGATCATATACCTACAAACGTTTTCAATGCTTTCATGAATTAGGCTTATCCAAACACGATGTCCTCAGTAGAATTGACACAGACAAACTTCAGATAGTACATAAAACATGAAAATTGGAAGAAATTACAGAGTAGAAATGAAAATGTTGATAAGAGAAAAACTGTTAATCTAAACCAAACATTGGTGACACGTTTTCGAGGATTTTACTGACAATTCAAACTTATCTGGCTGCATTTAGGGCATCAAGCAAATTGTTTTGCTATCGTATTTTACTGCGAATGAACTTTAAATTAGGTTTTCCATTTGATAATCAGCTTTTAATCATCTGTCACCTCCGTCGCTTGTCTTTTCTGGAGCATTCAAACAAAAGAAGTTTATCTGACTCGACTCATTTTCAACCAATTTTTGCCACGTTTGTCTTATACTTAATGGCTCAAGCGGCGTATTTTCGTGCAACTTTGCAGTATAAAAAAGGATTCCATCAAATTTATCTTAATTCATTGCAATTTTTTCCGGTAAAATTCCTGACAACATCAATGATGAAAACACAGTCTTAAATTCACTATGAAAACCCATTGACTTGTTCCGGCACGAGTGAATTTTTGTAGTTGGAATCCAGTAAAAGGATGCATGTTATTAACTTCATTCATTTCGCTCTAGAAACTTTTCCGGTGAAAATTACGCTTGTTAATGTAGACTATTATTCTAACAAAAGGGTCAGTCCTAAAGCTTTGTAATAACTCCTGCACATTAGTTTAGATTTAATGAGTTTAAAGATTTTTAAAACCTAAAAAAAATGGCTAAAACTATAAAGAAATAATGAATAAAATATAGAAGAAAAACGAAAATTTGAACAACTGGAATAGCGTGATATCGTACACATAGTTGATGATTGTTGTTATAACTGAAATTATCTTTTCCAATCAAGTATTCCTCAAAGCAGATAACACTGTAAAAATGCCATTTCAGTCTTCAATTCTGGTCTAAAATTCTAGGCTCTCACAAAGCAAATTGACTCCAGATTGACATTGGCAAAATTTCAAATAATAATAGTAACAATATACAAAAATTTTGAAAAAAAAGTAATCTTGCAATCTACTGGAACAAATGCCTTGGGCTACAATTTGTAAATTCAATTTATGGAAACTGAAGCAATCGACAGGCGCGAATCTACAGTTTGTGACGCGCGCGTAAACCACCCGATAGTGTAGTGAGGGGGATGGTTTTTCAACGATACAGCTAATTTGCCGCTTTCTGTGAGGGTTTATCCCCTAAAGGAAACGACTCTGTACTAAAACCACTAGCATTATTCAATTTTGTAATTGAATTTTTCAGAGCGGAAAAACACGCCTCCGAACAAAAAAAAAATACAAATCTAAGATACAAGTTAATGTATTTTTTTCTTCTAGAAGACGAGAACTTCCTTCGGGCCAAACTGAGAAAACTAAGTTCAAACAAAATTCGTAATTTACGATTTCAAAAGAAGCTCTTGTAAAAAAATAACAATAATAATTTTTTAAAACAACAAAAATGTTCTTCGATCTTCCATAAAATAATAACGTCCCTCAAAGATAATTAATTGATCAAAAGAGTTTAAACACTTAAATAAACGATCTATTGATGTAAGTAAACGAATAAACTAGAAACCCTGCATTATTAATCGTTAAAAAAACAAGATTGTTAGGCTTGTCTAGCTATTATTTCTATGATTTTATTCCTTTTACTCAATCATTGATATATTTTCATTGTTCTTTTAAATCATTTTTGGACCTTCAATTAATTACAAAGCGATCGATATATTTTTCCCGCCAAAACTGCAACGCGCGCGCGCCTTCGAATGGCGGGAAACGTGCAAGAGAGCACGCGTCACGCGAATTTTTTTAACAAAATGAAATTTGAAACCTAGTATATAGCATTTTATCAACGCGCTAAAATTGGTAAAATTTCACATTTTCTATAAAGTAGGATATAAAAAGATGTTAATAGAGTTGACATTGGTGTTAATGCTGGATTAGTGTCTTAAAACTGTCATTAATTGGAAGATATCAGGCATCAAACTTTATCGCATATAATGAAAATCCTGTATAACTAGTTTTATGATTACTTAGTATTGCTTAAACGTAACATATGCTTAACCCTAAAGCTTGCTTTTAGTGTCTTCAACGGAAGCAAAAATCCCGAAAACAAAACAAACAAAGAAAGAGGAAACGATCTCGCAGTTACAAAATCCGTGCGAGATTTTTTCTCGTATCTAAGAACTGACAGAACTGGTTTAAATTCCTTCCCTAACTATAGGAAATAAAACGTCCCCAGATTCAATTTCCTACATTCAAACCAGTAAAGAAAATATTAATAGAATAAATTTCTAAAGTAATTAAAAGTTTTTGATTACTTAAACACTGGAAATTTAGCTTAGTAACTGACGATAAACATTTTTGCGGCGAATTTTTGGTGTAAAAAGATTTGGGATTATTATTTGAAAGCTTTCGATACAATTTCTAACATTCAGAAACTATCTAGCTAAGGTAAATTTACATTAAAGCGAGAAAGAAAGAATTTGCCGGTCCTCAATGAGTAAAATGGCAACTGGGAAGGACTGTTGATTTACGCTGGAAAAATTTGAGTTGATGGACTGTGAATAGGCTTTAGGTCACTCGGGAAATAGGAAATAGGAAGGCCAAGGTGAAATGTCTCCAGGAAAAAATTCATTAGTAAGACTGACTGGAGGCTTTTTCAGGAATCAGACTGAAGACTGAAAGTTTTCGAGACATTCATAAATGGACCCTGAATCACTCACGCCATCAAGCACTTTAATGTCATTTCCCGGCGTTGTATCTCGCATTCAGTTTTATAACAATAAAATTGACGCCTTATTTGCAAACCGTCGTTCCCCCTAGTTGCAGATCGAGTACGATGGCTGCATGAACAACATATACCGCTGTCCTAGGCTATTGTTAGCTCTGACAAAAGTCGTCCAACAACGACAGGATTGAGTCTCCTTGGTGTCTGCCTTTGACGCATTTGACATTGAATCAAATCAAATAACCTTCGTATTACGAAATGAACTTCCCTAGAATCCATCAAAAGCTACTTGCTGTTAAAAAAGAGTAAACTGAGCTTCCTTCGTTACACGTGGCAGTACGGTTAACACCGACTAAAAACTCTGTATTTTTAATTTCTTGCTTAAAAACACAGGAAGAAACCAATGAATACAAGGATAAACTCAGGCAAGATGGCGCCAAGTTAGCTGGATTTACATTCCCCTTTCAAACACTTTTCAAAACAAAGGAATATCTTTGAACGAGTGTCAAATATGACAAAATAGCTAGCAAATAATCTACAAATACGAAGACAAAATGCCTCAGGTAGTATATCAAAGAGCACATTCATTAGCTCTGTGAAATTCGAGTGTCGTAACGGAATTCATTATTCAAGAAGAGCTTTGGTCGGTCGAAAAGTCAAGTCCTAGACCATTCATTTTACAAAATGAAGAGTTACTCGAATTCTCTCGAACATTTCTTGAGAGATCTCTTCTCCAATAATGACCACTTGAATTCAAGAGTTTCAATTTTGAAAGTATAACTTTTTAGCACTGATTTTATCAAATTTACAACTCCAGAGTGGATATTTTTTTTTTGAACTTCACTTAGTACAACGCCTTCATTTGCTTTCCAATTTCTATATTAAACGATAGAAGTTTCGAGAAACAATTACTATTAACTGCAGGACACGGCTTTAACGGGCACTTTGCAACGCTGTTTGAAGGAGTTTGAGAGATAGCTTTCCGCTCTTTTTCGAACCATCTTGAACGAGATAAAAAAAATGAATATGCGTAATCGTTTCTGCTACATCCCATAAGACAAACAAACGAATGGCAAGCTTTTGACGTGGAGCAGAATTTTTATCCTTTCTTGCTTTGCTGATAGCTAAATAAACACTTTCTAAATGATTCCATATAGTCAAAAATATTATAGTCTTCAATAAAACTTCGCAGACCAAAAAGCCAAAATAATGTTTAAAAACTAAAACTTAATATTAGGCAAAAAATATATTATTTTTTAGTAGTTCTTGCTGTGCAAAAGGTAATATAAAACCTGTCCTCCAAGACGGGTTTTAATATTCGGCAAAAATAATATTTCTTGCAAAAAGATCAACAATCTGTCCAAAATTAAGTAGTGAAAAAAAGATATCAGCTCAGTTCCAGAATTGTTGATCAAAATCTGCTGAAACTTCCAGTAAAATTGATTTAATAAATTATTTTATTTTAGAAGTTAAAAAGACAAGAATAACATGGCTTTATGAGTAATTTGTAAAACTACAAACAATAGTTCCCTTACTGTGAAGAAACATCTTCTATCAACAGATTAATAAAATTCCAGTCTGTTTTCCCAAAAAAATTCGTATCATTTATTTCCTAAAATAAAACTTCATGACTTTGAAATTAGTTTTGATTGTTTACTAGACAATTTCAAAACCCCGGGACCTCTCGAAATAAAATAAGTAACTATAGCCTTTCAGCTTAAATATATGATATTTCCTTGTCTGTACTTTTGGAAACGTAAATTGTCAATCAATTCTAACGCAGAGAATATTTAATCGAAAACGAATCCAAAACATTTTGTGTTTAACGTTCTTGAGTGCAGCAGCTGTTAGGACATTTTATCATTAACTTGCTTCAAATAAAAATGAATCGTTGGCCTGATATTTCTCGCTGTGAAGACGAAATTCAATTTTCAATTTTTTTTCTTTTTCAGTTCAACGACAATAAATTTTACGACTTGTGCTTATATAATTTGTCAACTACAAGTATAAACTTGCTAGGGTTAATTAATTCGATTTTTGGGATCACAATGACAAAAGGGAGATTCTCAGTTGTCACGCAGTTTGGATAATATTGACAGACAAAAACTTAAAATCTTTTAGATGTGGATGGTTTTTAGTTGGAGACACAAATATAGACGGGTTTTTTTCTTTCTTGGGATTAAGGTGAACAGCCTAAAAGATGATATTTTCAGTATTAGAAATAACTAAATAAATAAAGACTGCGGAAAAACTACATCACAGATAAATATTGTTTTATTTTCATTAAAAGTTTATTCTCGATCGACAAGATATTTTGAGAAAACTAATGAAAAACCCTGCTTGAGTCAATGTCGACAAAAAAGGTATCTCGCATTCAGTTTCCCACAAAATTCGCTCTAAAATTCTCATATTTATTTAAATTAATTTTGAACATTGAGGTGACTTTTAGTAAATATATGTACAGCAGAGATGTGTTGAGTAACTGTTGTTTGAAGTATTAGCAATATTTGATACCTTGGATAAAAGGTTGTATATCTATCACGAAATTAAACACGGTTCTACAAAAAAAACATTGTGTATCTTCAGTGCTAACATTTGCAAATAGTTTTTACTTTTTACGTAGTTTATACAATATTCGCTATTTCAGCTTCATGCCCTTGGGATATTTAAATTTCTATGGCCACAAACTGATACATTGACACCTTTTTTTACCAACGTGAGAGTATTTCAAGACAGTGAAAACATGAATTCAAGAGAAATAATTTTACTGTAAAAAAAAATTTCTGTATTTTTTTTTTTACCATTGTCGAAAGGGCATTGGGGAGAAGTTTTTTTCAACCTGAAAGAATTTGAACTTGAAAATAATCTAGACTAGAGTTTTAACGGGAACACTTCGAAAACTCAAATTTTGACTCTCTCGATGTGACTTTCCGCCTCGACTAAGCTCTTGAAACAAAACCGCGTGACATGATTGCTACTTCATGTTGCTATATATCAAGGAACTCAAACTTTAAAGTGCTCTTAAAAACGGCGGGAAACAAGAAGAAAACACAATAAAACACGCGCGAAAAAAGTAATTTTTCACTTGTCATTTTGACAAGATGGTAGGTTTATTATCCAACTAGTTTGTTCGTGAAAAAATTCTTGATTCACTTCTGTTGACAAGGAAAACAATTTAGGATTAAGATATCGAGTAATTTTCTTTTTTGTGTGGAGTTTTGTTGTTTTTCCGGTTAAAACGATGTATTTTTCGAAACAAGACTGCGAGACGGATTTTCAACTGAATAAAATTTTAATTTGCAGCACAAAACAAAAAACCATATAAGATACTTGTTGTGCATAATGAAAACATTTACTAACTAAAAGACAATTTCTGAGAAATGAATTTCTAGGCTAAAATCTCAATGAAAAATGTTTGCGAATATTTTTTTCGTAAAACAAAAATAATCGTAAAAGGAATGTTTATGGAAAATTTGACAAATATTATGGTTTTGATTTCGAAACTTAAAAATATACTGGCGTAAAAAGAGCAAACAAACGTTTTTGCAAATTACGATATCAGATATTTAGTCGTAATAAAAATAAACTAAAAGGTCTTGGAGTCTCAAGTCTGGGTCAGCATTCTGCTTATTTATCATTGTTTTTTATCGAGGTAATCAAAAATAATCAAAATACCAACCTCTTTTGAGAGGAACGAATACGTTGCGACCGCCTAGAAACATTACTCGATATGATGACGCCGCTTTCCTCTTGAATCAACTACCAAAAACACTTATATCTTTATATTATTTAAGTTGGTGATATTTGGAGTTGACGACATATCACCAGAACGGTAAAAATATACGCATTTTGGAACTCAAGGAAGAAGAAATGAATTTGAAATTTTGAAGTGTAATTTTGGGTTATAAAAGGAAATTTGTTGATTTACATAATAGTGAAATAGTCCTTGTGATTGTATCGTGATAACAAGAGCGTTGACTAATAAACATACAGACAAATATAGACTTTAATGAAAAACAACACAAAATGAACCTAAAGTTCAATCTTGAAGAATCCATAAAATTGTTCAAGTATCTTTTCAGGATGAATTCGATTAATCAGGCCATTAATGGCGTCGGTCATAGCGAACAAAGCTACCATGTTTACGACACTGAAGCTCATTCCCTGTAAATTTATGACAGTTTTTCCCTAATCTCGATGTTTAAACAACATTACCTCACAGTAAAATTATCCTACAGTATCTTGAACACTATTTCAAGTAGGTTAGAAACACTTTTAAAAGTATATTGACGTATTTTTCTGCGTGCTCAAACATTGCCGTCGGCTGATGCTGATCTCGGTATTAGCATATGACAATCGTACCTAGAGGCTTCTCTAACTATAGCGACAACAGAAAAAAGAAAGAAATTACACAGCTTTTAAGCACTGGAAAGCAAATATTCATATGATAATTTTAAGACTTATCTTTTTCTTTCTTTAGCTACAATTACAAACAAAAAGAACTATAAGCTGTACAAACGCATGTGTTACAAGAATTGGGGGAAAATAAAGTACATTGGAAACAAAATTTTTATATTAAAGGGTACTATAGCTTATTTTTCATCTATTCTTCGGCAAAAAGGCTAACTACAGCCTGAGCAGCTGTCTACATTACCGACCATCTGTATTTTTACTCCTAAAATTCTACACCAAACTAAATAAACCTCTTAGTGGAAATTATATGCTTTTTTTAGTTTGCAAAGTCAACTTGCTTCAAGCTATGATTGAATTCATTGTCGTTGAGTTTGGTAATGATGGTCACTGTTTAAGGTCAGTTTTGCTCAATTTTTATGGCCATTTTTAAGCCTAAAGCTACGAGCCAGTTCGTCGCCGCTTGGATGTACATAAAACGATTGACTGTAAAATCAGACAATATTCATTTTCACCGATTATAAATCTTCATGTTCGCTTCTTCTTTTACAATTGTGAGTTTGGGTGGGTTTTCAGTTTCCAATTCAAATCCCTCGATATTTGCATTCAAAACGTGTAGTTTCTCAAGGTTTCTTATTGTTTTTACCCTCGATAGTTACTTATTTGTTTTATTTATCCTATTCCACTCCAACGCTGTCGCCCAATGGTCGCATGCGAGTCATGCGATAGGGCTAACGAGATCGTACAGAAACCCATTTAATCGAGTCCTTAATTCTGGATCCGAGTGTTGTAAGTCCTCTTCACTCCCACAAGAAACAAACAGAATTAAGGTTGACACCGGGGTTCTTTTTTCACCAACAAGGGTATTCAGTTTCGTATATCAAGTGTGTTGTTTGCACTGTTCATTTCAGTTTCCCACCGAGGTATTCAGTTTCGTACACCAAGTCTATTATTTGCGCTGTATATTTCACCCTGTTTTTCCACCAACAAATCCATCTTCGCATGCCAAGGTTGTTTCTGGCACTGTTTTTATTCGCTCCCTTCTTTCTCATTTCCAACTGGCACTGTTTAGGCAGTATTGCCATTGGCAGTGATAGGATTCTCGTCCCCATAAGAATTTGACATTCGCGTCTGCACTGACGTCGAGGCAAAACCACGAGATTTCAAACGCGTTGAGGTGACGAACTCGCGTGGACGCACGCCTTCTCGCATGACCAGGGACTTAAAAGCGCGCGCAAAGTCTCGTTTGAGAAAGGTGTACAGGATAGGATTGATAAATGCCACTGAAAATCGAAAGAAATCCAAGAAATCCAGAAGGTGATCGGACAAATGTTGGTAAAAGCCCAAGAATAGGCTGATAGACATGATGTACCACGAAGACCAGGCAAGTGTGAAAATAGACAACATCAAGGCAAAGATTGAAATGGCTCGTGCTTCTGTAGCGACAGGCGCACGCTGTGATCCTGACCCACTCCTCGGATAGTTCTGCTGATGGATTTCTTTGATCTGCCTGTGAATAACCACAAATAGACGAGAGTAGGTGATGATCATGACAATGAGTGGCAGAAGAAAGCAGACCAGAGCGCCGAAAATGTTATAAACAGCATCGTAGACAATTCGTGTTGGACTCGGTATTTCCATCATCTTGTTGGGGTTATTCCAAGCGCACTGGATGAAAGCCACGAAAACTGAGAAACACCACACGCTTCCCATCACCTTGAGGATCCTTGGTGCGGTGACGATACGGATGTACTTCATGGGATACATTACATAGATGTACCTCTCAAGTGTGGTGACAAATATGTGAGCTATCTCAGAAACAGCTTGCAATCGATACGTCAGGGCGGCTGCGAAGCATACTTGGTTCTGTAATACAGCATTACACGCGACGTTGAGCGGGATTCCTAGAAGGCCGACCATCAGATCACTGACTGCCAGGCTGACAAGCAAGCTGTTGGTTTTCGTTTGAAGGTACTCGCGCGAGAAGAACAAGTAGATGACGATGCTGTTGATGATCAGGATAAAAATACTCAACACGATGAACGCTCCATCTAAAGCTGGGTTTTGCAACCCAGTGGATTCTGTACTATTCACTGTTGAATCGCTCATCGTAGAATTTCTACTGCTTCATAAAACGACGAAAAAAACCCCGGCTTTCTCACTGCTGACAGCAACACTAAACACAAGAAAACCGCAAAGCTGTATATGGAAGTGTTTTTTCTCCAGCTAAAGAATAAGCTTCCTTGGCGACGATTGTTCGTGTTCTCACATTCAGCGCAATGAAAGTAGGTTGAGCTTTAAGCTTTCCTTGAACCAATCTCTCCGATGTCTTGAGCTGATCTGGTGATGTTTCCGTCTGCCAGTGTTTATTATGGAGATAGCCAGCCCGCCAACGCGCAGACTTTGATAACGCGATCGCTTCTAATGATTTCAAATGAGCAAGTCACAAAGTCGTTACTTCAACGTTTGGATAATCAAATTCTCGACCAATCAACGGCCTTGGAATACTGTGACGTTTACATGTGCATTTCGCTTGCCAATTAGAGCAAATCCTTGGCCGTAACGAGTTTAGCCGATATGTCGTTGATCTTAACTTAACCAAGAGTGATTAACACACCCAAACTATTAACATATACGTGTTTCATATGAAATCTGAGAAGACATATCCTTGAAGAGCTGCGACAGCACTGAAGTGAAGTTTTACCGCGAGTAGAGTGCAAGTGCTTCTTCGCTTTTCTTTTTCACAATCAAGTTGCCGAGTGAAGGAGATCGACAGACAAGAGACGACGAGGAAATGCGTCAACACGAACAGGATAAACAAACTCCGAAGCAGGAAACAATGACATTGAATAGTCCTATAAATGACTTAGTCAGAATTTTACAGTGTAGTGATTGGGTGTCGACGGTTGGCACAAATGCAATCTTAACGCTAACATAAAGTAAAGATAATTAATATGTTTTGCGTGTCCTCAGCTTAGTCCAATCATTAAAAAAACTTCGTGTAGAAAAAAAATTGATTTTTTAAATTTTGCATTGCTCATTAAAGTCTCGTGGTTTGAAACACAACATGGCAATCTAAATCTACCCTAGACTCATATAAGTTATTTCATATTTTTTCCATATCAATCGCCTCCTGCGTGGTTTTATTTTTCTTCTTCACAGGAGTAGAGCAGCTGCAAAGTAATGATTTTTGGCGGGAGAAATCCTCACGCGTGTGCCATTTGTCAATTTACATGGACATAAAAAAAACTGTGTCGATTTTCTATCTGTGAATGAAGCTTGCACGCAATAACCATTCATTACTTAGCACACTCCTGTAAAAATATCCCGCAACAAAAATGGCTAAAATATCGATTCGTCCAATCAGGAACGTTAGTATTATCGAGAATCGGAACTTGTCCATTTGAAAATGAGATAAATCGAAAATTAGTTCATGAAACGGAAAGAATGCCAAAAAGGTAAATAACACTCAAAGTAAATACTATGTGAATTTCGATGTGTTTGAACAGCTAAATGTTAACAATCTGTTCCCAGTTTTTTTCACCAAGAATTAGTGAAACAAAGAAACAATTAGCATTGTCAGTTCTGTTAAAGGTATATATGTTATATATAATTTATATCAGCAACTTTACCAGCAGTCTGTGACTCAAGCAAGCAAGCTTTCATCAATACCGGTCTGTCTCTTATTGAAATGAGAATATAATCCCATTTAGTCCATAATACCATCAACTCCTCTAAAAGCTCTAATAATGTCGGATTGACATGAATTTTCGTCTTTAACTTTCGCAGTATTGTCTCCCAGGAGACAAGAATATTATTGAATTTGTTGTTTTTTTTCCGATCCCCCAGCCAAGAACGGGTCGGCTGTGACGTGTGGACTTCATGCACGAAAAAAATTAATTTGGGCAAAAAAACAAAACATATTATACATGCAACAAGCTTGCTCTAGAAGATTTTTTTTTTCTTTGTCTCTCTTTCTTTTTTCCTCCTTTCGTTCTTTCTCTCTCTCTCTCTCTTTCTCTCTCTTGCTCTCGCTCGCTCTCTCCCGCTCTCTCTCTCTCTCTCTCTCTCCCCCACACACACACAAACATCTATTTTTCTCTTTCTTGTAACTTCGTACTGCTAGTTTTTAAAATTAAAAAGACCGCCTGTGTTTATTTTTTACGTAGTCCCATTAGAACATTGTTCATCTACCGTCTGAGAAATTGCCATTCCTGTCAGCTCTTTTCGACCTCCAAAATTAAAAAAAAATCCCAATTTAATCAGCTGCAACGACTTCACATCGGAAAACCAAAGCAAAACAAAGCTAGAATGACTCGATTACTGAGTAGAATATGTGGATAAAAACAGTAACTTTTACAAAATTAAAGTGTGCAATCGTTCTCCATTATGACCGGGCTCGCCGATCAAAACTCTTCATAACAATATTGGAGGTTTAAATTTCTTATCTTTGGGAAATGAATTTTGATAATCCTGGCTTAAATTCGATTCTCCTTCCCGAGTTTCAATATCTTTAATTATGATTTTTTGCGTTCACATAAACTGCCGAAGGAAAAAAGACCGAAGCCGTTAACCTTTGAAGGTTGGCGAGATTGTACCAAAACAAGATCTAATGGCATTGTTTAAGAGTCAAGACTTTAGTCAAATCTTCATTTGTATGACGAAAGAAGCCAAGGCATACGTCTGGCAAATATCCTCCAAATCATTAAACAACAAACATCACAAAAACGGAAGACAAAACAAACGACAATTTGGTAGACAACTACTTTGAAAAATTTTGTTATGAAGTTCGAAAATTGGCAATATCTTTCCTTTCGTAAATTTTCCCTCGAGCCCTGGCAGAACCAGATATCCAGCTTTCAATAAAAGAAATTAATTTTAAGTAAAAATTCTAGTTAACTTCCAAAGTGCACTGACTGACTTGCTAAACATTTGACTTTTGCCGCGAACCGATTTTTGCCTTTTCGTCGCCATAACAACCAGAGATAAACACAGGTTGTTGCTATCATAGACAATATCTTGAGAGCTCAATAATTCAGTTTAGTCAAACATTTGATCTCGCTGTATTTGCTTTTTGAATTGAATTCAAAGGCCAGATGATAGGACATTAACCAAATCGATTCGTGGTCTAATTTCCTATATTTTTTTAGGACAAACATTTTCTGTCGAGAAGACAAAAAAAGCAGTTAGACCCATCGCTTGAACACTGAAAACATTCTTGATTTCCGTTTTTAAAACGAACTCTTATCAAAGCTGTAATTTAAAAACACACTACATAAGCAAACATTTACTTCTATTGTGAGGTGTAAAATTCAAATACGCATTTAAAAACAGGCGAAAATTTTTAAAAAAATAGAGCCAAAAACAAATGTGCCTGCCAAGGCAGTCGTGCAAATGAAAACCTTTCAACGGTATTTTTTCCAACTTTATTAAGACTAAAGTGATATTTGAATGTATTTTCTGCGTTGTTATTATCCGTTTTAATAAATACAAGTTAAATTAAAACATAAATAAGATATTTCTTCATGGGGAGCAAATACTTTTTTCGTATTTCAGTGTGGTCTTTCCCACTCCCACGAAATATTTTTTTCCGTGCTCGTTGCCTTCAGAAAGATATTTCCAATATCATTAATATTTAATAATAATTCATAAGTTTATATTGAATGCTTTTTCATTATAGAGATCTTAAACGATAAATTGATAAATCAGGATGTGTTTAATGAAGCAAATTGTTCAACAATGATACAAAGAAACGAAAAAGAAAACATGAGCACGCAACAAAACATAAACTTCTAAACTCAAGACAATGGAAAAGCTAAAACAGGACAAATAATTTACCATAGAAAGCGAAAACTACCGGATTTTTAGATAACGATCTATAGGCGCCGACAAAAAAACTAATAGACGATCAATTGATTGTTATAATTGCGAAAAAAAATCTCATACGAGTAAGATCGTATCGAGATGGCTTTTTATTATTTCAAACCGAGCAATATTAAATAAGATAATTTCGCCATGAGAAGAAAAAGAGAATCATTATATTTTGGCTATAGAATTCAATATTGAATGAAAAAACGTCAAAAACAGACAATCTGGAACAATACAAATTAGGAAGGATTTTTTGAATACTTTTGATTTGAAGCAGTTGTTTGGCTAAGAGCTGTTGAATATTTTGTCTTTCGAAATAAGAAACCCATCAGTTTTATCTTGAAAGAAAAGTATGAAGTATAAGAGTGGAAGAAAGACTTATTAATAAGTTTATTTTGGGACAACTTTTTTTTTTATTATCTCCTCTTAAGATTTTGTTAAAACTTTGAAGAAAAATAATGTCCTCGACAAACCCGGTTGAGTTCATATGGAAACGAAATATATGACTGGCATAAGACAAGCAACTTTAAAAAAAAATAGAAACCAATTCATTAGATCCTCTTGTCATCAAAACTAGTCTAAGAATATTATATAAGATAGAATAGGATTATCAGGGATTGGAATACATCTATTCTAAGTTTTCCTCTATCTAATACCTACAATCCCTCCTTTTTTAAGGGGAACAAATTGATAGAATTCGGAAGTCATATCTCATTTCTTTTTCGTTTTCTTTTTTTGTCATAAAATGAGAAAGGAAACTGAAATATGAGATAGAAGGAAATGAAGACTGAACAGGATGCAAATGGAGCTATAAATACCCTTATACTCAATAATAATACCCGTATTATACGACATATAGATATACTGTTTTTATCCATTTATATAACTCATAAATGTTATACTTAATTATTTACTCCTTGAGGTCTAAATGATTGGAGGAAAAAAGTTCTTTTCCTAGAAAATATTTATTTACAATCTGCTAAAGTTCTCATATAATGCACGAGACTGAATATCAAGTTTGAAAAAAAGGGAATGAAAGTGAAAGATAGAAAAGAGGAAATAAAAGAGAGCTGAGAGGAACTTAATAAAATATATACTAAAATAGAATGGAATAAAAAACATAATAAGATTAAATTAACTAAGATTATAAGAAAAGAAAATTATCGGAGATGAAAACAGGATCAATAAAAGGGATGTCAAAAATACCTTAATGAAACACTCACTAAAGAATCACGATTTTATTTTATAACTAAGTCCACATACTTTGTAAAAAGTGACTATTAAAAAGGACTTACGTTAGTATAGAAAAATCGACTTCAACTTTCAAAAGCGAACGCCTTCCTTAAAATCCTGTCATTAGCTTGGAAAGCAGGTTTCAACACGTGGGTCACAGCTAAAGTGCTTCATAAAAATGGTTTTCAGACACCGAAATGAACCAAATTGTCGCCGGGAGACCCCCCAGGAGGAGGCCAAAGATGTATTAGTGACGTCGTCGCTTCCTTACCAAAGCCTCAGAACAGAATTCCCTAAATTTCCAGAAGCTTTTAGAGTTAAACTGAAAGTAGTATGCAATAAAGCATAAGAGTTGGATTATCTTTTGGAAGTTTGAATTTGACAGATTGTGATCTTAATAGTGCGCATGCGCCATGATCTGTTTCCATGGCAGCGGGAAAGTATGCGATTGAAGTCAAATACCAAAACTAACCGTAAATATCCGACGAACGACTAGAATAGAACTTTCAGCAATAGTTTCATAAACTCAAATGTTATTCTTCAAAGGGCTGATATTTTGAATATCAAGTCAGATGAGCCCGCAGTATGAAGCCGAACTGCTCTGAACTTGTTATCTTACCATAAGATTTTCTTTGCAAAACAAAAATTAAAATTATGACCTTCAAGGTGAAGATTTAGAAGTCACGAATCTATCTCTAATAAATCCTAATAAATTTGCAATAATTTCATTAGCGAATTTCATATGACGTCATAGCCGCCGCCATATTGGATAAAAAACTTCTCAGACATCTGTAACAAGGCTGCCATGTTATCGGATATTTTCGTCTTTAGTTTAAGAATACATCGCAAAATGTTTATGTTTTCATATAAAAAGAAAATAATTTTCAGGTAGAATATATAGTTTCTGGTCCTAAAAGCCTGGAAACGTTAAAAAAATATCATAAATCATATGGATATCAGCCTTGAGCCTCGTACGTGTCAGACGAGTTTGTCAGGAACTGAGTCACAACGGATACCATCTATGATAATCCTTACGGGCAACCAGACAATACTTTATTAAAGTTTTACAAATGAATAATTCAATATGGAATCAAATGATTAATTAAAAACAAGGAGTATTAAAATAATCGAGACTGAGAAACAAGAACCGCATCAAAAAGATTTCTCGAACTTTCGAAAATAAATCATGATGAAGCCAAGGAAGTTGCAAAAAGACCCAATTCAACGAGCTCCAAAATCTTCGGAAAAAAGTCGGTGAAAACATAGGTTTTTCTAGTTAGCATTCTCTCGACTTGTTTAACAGTATTATTATCTGCTAAGGTATACAAAGAACGTTATTCGATACCCAAAACTTATAATTAAACGCTGAATAATATCGTTTTCAATTCAGGTTCAAACTTGTTTGACTTAAAAACTTTCAAACCCTAAAAATATTTTGAATTATTCATTCATGAACATTACAATAGCACTTTAGAATTCATGACGTACAACTTAAAATACTTGGCGTTAAAAACTCAATATCTTAACCTAAAAATAACTGCGAAAGCTATTTTTATTATTTTCATGCTACAAAAGTGGTTGTGTTTGTTACTTTTTTGAATAAATGTGAGAAATATTCGGGCAGTGAAGACCAAAAAAAATCCTCAGTAGATGTAAGCTGATATGTTCTTAAAAATATCTTTCTCGTCCTTCAAGTTTTAACAAGATGGCGACTAAGAGTAAAACTAATGAAAAAAAAATTGTTTTTGTTTTCACAAATAGTGAACGTTAAAAGCTGTAAAACTGTTTCATATCTAAAGTAATAATATTTTAAATCAAATTTGGTCGTAAAGAAATGAAAATAACTGAACTAATGTGAAACACAATAAAATGTATCTTCAAAAACGGAAAGAATCTGATCTTGTATTTAAGAATTATTCTTTTATTATATTGATTGTATTGATTAATTACTTCTATTTTCAGCTATTTCTCATATATAAGTTTATTGCAAAGTGCAGAATTCATTTCACTTCAAAATTTCCTTCTTTTCTTCCTGACTATAAAACTTAAAACTATGCAAACGTGCACAGCTTTTACAAAAACATAAATTTCTGCTATCTGATTAAAAAGAAAAATCGAGAACTTTGGTCAGAAAATCAATAAAAAACTAGCGATAAACAATTCTTTTTCTTATCCACACAAACATCTGTCCACATTCTACATCAAAGTCACGAAACAATACTTATGTCTGACTGGTAAAATAGTTTTTCTTTGAAATGAAGTTGGAGCATTTTAGAAACTGTTGAAAATTTGGTATTCTGTCGAAATAATTCAACAGTCGAAAGTCTTATTACTATTATTATTATTATTATTATTATTATTATTATTATTATTATTATTACTATTATAAGGAAATTAAAGGAATTAATAAAGTATTATTATTAATTATAATAAATTATTATTATTATTATTGTTATCATTATTATTATTATCATTATTGCTATTAATTTTATTATTATTATTATTATTATTATTATTATTATTATTATTACTATTATAAGGAAATTAAAGGAATTAATAAAGTATTATTATTAATTATAATAAATTATTATTATTATTATTGTTATCATTATTATTATTATCATTATTGCTATTAATTTTATTATTATTATTATTATTATTATTATTATTATTATTACTATTATAAGGAAATTAAAGGAATTAATAAAGTATTATTATTAATTATAATAAATTATTATTATTATTATTGTTATCATTATTATTATTATCATTATTGCTATTAATTTTATTATTATTATTATTATTATTATTATTATTATTATTATTATTATTATTATTACTATTATAAGGAAATTAAAGGAATTAATAAAGTATTATTATTAATTATAATAAATTATTATTATTATTATTGTTATCATTATTATTATTATCATTATTGCTATTAATTTTATTATTATTATTATTATTATTATTATTATTATTATTATTATTATTACTATTATAAGGAAATTAAAGGAATTAATAAAGTATTATTATTAATTATAATAAATTATTATTATTATTATTGTTATCATTATTATTATTATCATTATTGCTATTAATTTTATTATTATTATTATTATTATTATTATTAAAACAAAACTTAATAATGATAACGATAAATGCGTGGGCGCAGGAAATGAAGTGATCAAGTGATTGAAAAACGATAAAGCAAAGCGAGAGAATAATATTTAGTCTCTTGCATCTAAAATAAAATAAAATTGCACACTTCATATTTATATGTTTACGACAAAACTGATAAACATAATTGCAAACCGTGTAAAAATAAATTGAAAATTAGACAATTTTTGCAAGAGAAACAAAACAAAACAAAAATCTCATTAGGCGATTATCAATTACATGCGATGAACATTGGAAAATAACAGTTCGATAGCACAGGTTTAACCATAACACAACCCACACCTAATGATTTTATTAATATAAATACCACGCAAAGAACAGTCCAATACACGCAAAAAAGAACTGGGTATCTTTAGATTCATCTTGTTCATTGTGTTGATATTAGACCTGCGAGCAAGATGAAATGTGTTCTTCGTCATGTTATTCGACGTTTCACAAGATAAAAAACCACTGTTCTTGAGTAGTTTGATGGCAGTACGGTAAAGATTACTTACTTTAAATGAGTGTTCAAAAAAAAAAAAAAACCGAAAAGCCGATATTGTAAAAGAAAGTGATCCTACATGACGGAAATAACAAAAAGGATACAGAAAAAAATAACATGCAATTCACCAGGAATATAAGGCCGAAAATAGTACTAAAAGGATGGGGAAAAAATAATGAGAAATGGAAGTTTATTGAGGCACATTCATCATCATGCCACCTTTTTTCCAATTTTTGATTACAGCTCAGTAAGCTCGTTCTGAAGCGTTTTAAAGCGAGGTTGATGAGGCAGAAACCTATTACTTCAACCAAGATGACTTGTGCATCGAAAATTGAATCCAAAATCGAATCAAAAAAATTGAACCCAAACCTCGTTAAAATCGTTTTTTTATGCATTTCCGAAGTTTCAGCAACCTCCAGGAAAAATATTGAAATCACCGAAGATCTGCTAGTCCAATACCACGTGACACGTGGAGCATGCGCAATAAGTAGTACTATAAATTGCGTGTTCGATCATATCGAAGTACTCACATACCACAAAACACACATTTCAACCGTCCAAGTGGGTAATAATATAACTATAGTGAGTTAACTTTAAAGTCATTCAATTTACAATGGACTCCCGAAGCAATAAATCAAAGATGCGTTGCTATGACAACTGTTCAAGTTCTGCGAATATAAATATAGGTTATTCGCCAAACATCTTGAATCAAAAAGGGCGCATTTGTTCGCAAACAAAAGGTTTCTTTTTACTACAGAAGTACCCCACATATTATTACCACTTCTACTCCAGTTGTTACGAGTCAAGAGCTCTAAGATATATTTTGTCTTTAATGAAAAAAAAAGGAGCAAAAACTCTCAAATCGGTAAACCCCTTGATATTATAGTTTTCTATGCATTTCCTCTTAACTTCCTAAGCGAACGGGAAACGCGGTAATGAAGGAAAGTACCCTAAATGACATGATAAAATGCCTCCGAAAACAATGCAAAATAATCATCTTTTGTGTCAGTGAACGTGTGGGATGTTGAGTACATTTGCACATATTTTTAATAAGATTAATAACTGGTCCACTGATATCCTACTAATATCCCAGCATAATTTACCCGATCTCAGTTTTATAAAATATTTCCAAAAGAAGAAAAATCAAAAATCCGAAACAAACTCCAAGGAAAACTTCATCAAATAACATGGCGGTTCTTCTAACAATTTTCTTTGCATTTTTCGGGATTGGAAACTTTAATATCCTTTTCCAATAAATTTTGTCACTGGAGACATTGATTTGGAAGTTTAATACTCTGAAAATGAATGTTCGGCAACCTTAGGATATCAAATATCAATAAGCAGCTTTACTGTCTTAAATCCAGGGATATATTTCCTTAAAGCAGTTTTTATATCCGGGGTGTGACATTTATATCTAGCAATCTCCCTGGTATTGATAACTTAAAAACAACGTCAAAACTATTGCCAGTATCCAACAAAAAGGAAAAAAAGTTATATATTTAGCTTGTACGGGTATTATTCAAAAAGGCCAATATCATTTCAGTTGTATAGAAGTCGAAGAGATTAATCTTACCGGACACGCGCGTCAAATGGCGGGAAAATGTGACGTCAGTCTTAAAATTGGCGGGAAAAAGGACTAATCTACTTTTCTTCATATTAAAAGGACAGAAACAATAAACAAAGGAAAAAGATAAAGTACTAAAATAGCGCTTCATATAAACTATTTTAATTCAATTAAATGGTAGAAATCTTGAAAATATAATCATTATTTTATTTTGGATTAATGGCTTCCTGGCTTTTAACGAACCGAACATCTATATTCTCACTTTTACCTAAAATTGCAAGCTGAGGGCTTGGTAGTTTTGGCTCGTTAGGTGTGTTTGGAAATCTGTGGAGAAGCTAATTGAAAAGTTTTTTGACAAATTGAAATCAAGAAACATTGAGCGGCTTATTCGATATAAGTGTATTGTGTCTGAGCATTTGAGGTCAATTTAGAACTGTTGTGTCTGAGCAGTGACAAAATGAACCGATATCTTGAACATAAAATGTCTGTATATTGATTAAAAACGGGGCGTTTGTGAAGTTATAAGCTGACAAATTCTCCCTTTAAGAGACTGGCTGTCAACACTATTATCCAACTCAATATATATATATATAACATTGAACTTCAATGCTAGTCTGTGTTTTTACTGAGTTTTTGAGTGATTTACGGCCCTACTAAAACAAAACACAGTGTTAAAGTAAATCTTGAGCCTCTCTTCAAATGTGAAGTACTATCAATGACCATTCGTGTTTCATAGAAAAACATTGATGACAGTCCATTTGTCTTGATCTTGACTATCTTACTCGGATATTGCCCGGAATCAACCTTGGCCAAGCTGGTAGACCGAATATGAAAGCCTTGACAAGCTTTCCAACCTTGGCTAATGAACTAGTTTTGAAGCATACAAAAGGAAAAGCTTTGAGGATAGTTGTGATGTAAGCTTTCATTTCAAAAGATTAAAAATTTTTTTGCACCTCTAGTTATTTTTAGAAAGCCAGTTCAATGTCAAGCATGAAAAACACACTTGCATTAATACGACTACAAAATAGATAAATAGAGATTAATCAAACTCGAGAGACGATTAGATATCAACCTATATTGCGACTAAAGATTTTAGGGATGATTTTATAATAAAAATTAGAATAACTATGAATTTTAGGTTCGGATTTTCTTCAAATATATAGGAGCTTTTCTCTAAGCTTATAGCTCAAAAATATTGACAAGATATTACACAAGATTTTATCAATAAAATTACTAAGAGCACTGCTAATAAGTTTAGTATTATGAACGAATTCAATATATTTTTGTTTGGCGGATCGCAAGGTCAAGTCCCGACGATTTTTCTTTTCCTAACACGAAGTTTGGAAATTTAGCGGATAAAAAACCTTTATTACAAAGTTGAAATTACATTTTATAAATATAATATTCATATTTTTTCTAAAATGAGGAAGGTTTTTTTCGGCGGTTTCTTTACCAAAAGCGAAATATTTTGCTTTCATTTTTGATGAAATTTTTAAAAATACAATTTTCTAATAACACAGGATTTAAATACTTCCTCTATCAAGAAAGAGACTAATAATATTTTGAATTGGATCTTAATATCCCTCATTAAAACACTTGAAATTATTGGAAAAGAAGAACGTACCAAGGATGGCCTAAGCTTCTTATGAACTGCAGATATATATTTGGTTACAAGTTCCTGTTGAAGGAAGACAACGAGGGAATTTTGTTTCATCTTCCTCGATAAATTCTTGATGTAAATCCTTCACATCCAAAGAATAAAATTCGAAAAAGGTGATTGGTCCTGAGTTAGTTTGTTGTAGGTATACAAATGGTAGAATGTATGAGAAGAAACTTAATCATGAATTGTTGAAAGATTGTGTTGTTTTTCTTTCTTTGTTTTTCTTTCTTTTTAGGCTTTCTTTCTTTGCAAATTTTAAAATGAAATGTTAAAGGATTTCTTTTCTTTTCTTTTCTTTTCTTTCCTCCTGCCTTCTCTTTGCTTACTTCTTTGTTCCTTTCTTTCCTTCTTTCTTTGTTTGTTTCTTTGTTTTATTCATTCATTCTTTCTTTCTTTCATTTATTCTTTCTTTCTTCCTTTCTTCCTTTCTTTCTTTCTTTCATTCATTCATTCATTCATTCATTCATTCATTCATTCATTCATTCATTCATTCATTCATTCATTCATTCATTCATTCATTCATTCATTCATTCATTCATTCATTCATCCATTCATTCATTCATTCATTCATTTATTCTTTCTTTCTATTTCTGTTCTCAAACGTAGCAAAAAGTAGACAATCTTGGTAATTACCCTCTTTTAGCTATCGAAAAATAAAGAAAGAAAAAAAAAAGAAAAGGAAAGGAAAGAAAAAAAACGCCATCAAAACTGCTGAGGAATCAGCTGAATGAAAACCAATCCAGCGGCGGCATTTATTCCAAAGGAAACGTGCCAAAACTCCAGTGTACTTCAAAGTACACATTAACTTCTTCCAGCTTTGCTAAAGTTATCATAGCTGTGCGCTTTCCAAACATTTCCTACACATTTAATCCCAAGATCCTTGTACATTAAACGAGAAGATCAGGAATCAAATTAAAGCATCCAGTAACTTTATAAAATCTGATACCAAAAAAAAAAAAATAATAACTTCCGTTTCGTATTGCATTTAGAAAGAGCTTTAACGTTCATATAGCACGTTCGATGGAAAAACTATTTTTTCCGGCTTCCATTTGAAGAGAATTTACGAGTTAAGAACAATTTTTAAGAGCCGTATTGTGTCTAATAGTAATTTAATAATTGAATTTTTTGGAAAATGTTTCTTACAGAGTCTGGAAATTAGCACAATTCCAGTAAAGGTTTTTGGATAGTCTGAGAACAGATAAAAAAGATCAAGTCTTAATCTCTATTTATTTGATATCAGTATTTCTTCAGCAAAAGAAAAATTGGCCAAAAAAAAAAACTAATAAAAAGTTGAAGTCGAATTTTAAAGTCTCTTTTTGTCTCTTTTTTTTTTTTTTTTTTTTCAATCTTGAGGGATTACCGCTCGTTTCTCTCAGTCAATTGCCTCTGAAAAATTTAATAAAATCGTAATATAAAAATTACAAGTGAAAGTTCACAATCATACTCGATATGAACCCAAGATATATCAAGGCGAGGTATCAGTTGTATTATCACAGAATTCTCGAGGGTTTTTCGTCATTATTTTACAAGTATAGACGTGCTAACTTAGTAGGTACTTCAAATGAACGAAATATCGATGAATCAGAGATCTTTTTTCGCTCCCTTTGAAGCGGCTTGCTTCTTGAGGATTGCGGATTAGTTTTACGTCACGAAGGTATGAATTTTCATGAATCGGAGGAACTTCTTCGCACGTTTCTGTACCTTTTAGGGAAAATTGTAATGCGCAAATTGTTTTGCGCGATTTACTTGAAGAAAGAGAGAAATTCCGTGCAATTGCGTGTGGTTTTTAGAAAACCATGGAGTTGTACCACGATCACAATTTTCAGTATTCTTCGTAAAAAGTTTAACGCGAAAATATTGTGTGCGTTCCTTTAAATTTTTCCGCGTATTTCAAGAAAAGTGTGCGAGAATCGTAACCTTTGAACCTAAGCATCTGCGATTTACGTCTATATTTCGAATATAAATGTTTAGACTATGCGAATTTACAGAATGTGCATCGTTCATAGGTTGTGCGCAATCTGTGTCTGTCTTTCTGTCTGTCTATTTGTCTGTCTGTCTGCTGACTAGACCCCTACGCCCTGTGATACGTTTGGTAACACTAAGACAATGGTATGCGATAGCAGTTATATTATCTTAAGACATCTTAATCACTGTTGTCTGCACCGATATAGGTTGTGCGAATGGTTTTTAAAAATAGTTTAAGTACATCTTTAAGGCCTGTATTTAGAATAGAATGCGCACACTGGTATTGTGTTTAGGCACAAAAGTTAAAAAGAACTGTAATACTTCTACTAACATTGTGCCCACCAATGTAGAATGTGCGAGTCTAAATAGATCCAGAATCTCAAAAGACCAGTATTCAGATCGTGCGCACTAAAATAAAGTGTATGTTTGCAAGAAAGTCAAAAGCACATCTAACATTACTGCTAACATTGTGCGCACCAACACAGGATGTGCGAGGGGGCTACATAGATCTAGTATCTCAAACACCAGTATTTAGGATGCGCACACTGGTATTGTGTTTATGCACAAAAATTAAAAAGAACTCTAATACTTCTACTAACATTGTGCGCACCCATGCAGAATGTGCGAGGACATAGATCACTAAAGTATCTCAAACACCAGTATTTAGAGTGTGCGCACCAGCTAATGTGTGTGTAGTATCAAAAAGTAGACCATCTAAATATCCCTTACCTCAATGTACCACTGAATAAACAAGCCAGAAAAAGCCCAGCGATACCCTGGATGTCTCCCAAGACATGCATCACAAAAAACGGCAAAATCTACAATAACATAAAAAACACTGTATTTAGAATAAAAGTCATGCATTCAGTACCTTAGCAAACTCTTAATCCATACACAAGATTGTACAAAACCAGGCATCAAAAATCAATGCAGATAAAAAGTGTGATCTTCCTCAATGAACAGTTTATCGGCTCTTGAAGAGAGCACAGAGAAAAAATATGTTTAAATAAAAAATAAAAATAAAAAATAAAATTTCTCAGATCAAATCCTGAAAAAACCTCTGGGCTGGGCTCAAGGTATTGCTAACTCACAGATGGAATTGGAATTTAATGTGTTGGGCATCGTGAGGGGGGAGAATTAGAACTTTGGAATCTATCGTCAAAAGTTATGTTAAACATGATGTAATATATTTTTCCTCCCAACATATTTAAGTGATCTTTTACCTGATCTCCACTTGTTATTAACTTCTGTGTCTTTGGGTCACAATCATGATAAAATGCATAGATAACACAACCACATAACGCACACAGAGAGACAGCAAAGATGCTCAGTGGAGCATTGAGCCACACAGACCTGGGAAAAAGATTAATTATATTGGTTAGTTTTATTCCTTAATGCCACCTCTGGGTGTGGAAATAGTGATCATAACCATCATCATCATGACATCATAATCATGGCATGAAATCACCATCTTTATTATGACATTTATCATGATGTCCATATCATTATGGCATCATTATTATCATGCCATCATCATCATCATCATACATCGCGATTCTCCTATAAGTTTGATCAGGAGAGAGCCGCCAATATAAACCCATATTGTCGGCTCAGAATTACCACGTGATAGGAGAATTGCAATAAAAAAGTTATTGTGATTTAGAGCCGCCAATACGGGTTATATTTATTATATAAGTTATAATTATTGGTCAATTATTTTTTACCTTCTTGCATCCTTGTCTGATTTGGCAGCTAAAAAACGCTGCACTGCCGTTTGATTGACAGCCCAGAGGGGAAAAAGCCCTATGGCTCCACCAATAGTTAGACTCCAAAAAGATAACCTCTGAGTTGGGTCTGGATTAAAACTTGAGAGAAAATTCCATATTAATGTTCAGTGAAGAGTTCTGAAAATATCCAATCCTCTTCAATGAGGTGGAGAGGGTATGATGAGGGTTTTCTTGGGGTGCAACCATGTGACTCAAAATCCCTTGAGATATAAATAACAATGAAAGAGCCACCGGCATGTTGGTTGATCTACTGTGACAAGAGAAGCTAATAAGGAATGCTTTGTATCGTCAACCAACATGTTAGCGAGTGATGTACAGTAGAACCCTATTCTACGGCCAACTGTTAAGTATGGTCACCCGGTTATTACAGACTGCTTTGTAGGTCCCTATGAAACACATTTTCTATTAAATTTACCTGCTTTATACAAACACCCAGCTAATATGGCCACTTTAGTCCTACCCTTTGGTGGCCATATTAACCGGGTTCCACTGTAACATGCACCTCAAGAATATTATCTAGTTCCAGAAAATATCAATACCTCTCCCAATGGATACTCCACAGTCATTACTCATCCACACTCATTTCTCTTTCCCAGTGAGTTTGTGAGTAGGACTCCACAAAGGTTGATACTTACTCAAAAAATTTGAGACGCTGTCCCTTGTCCAAAATGTCCCATACTTTGCCAAATCCTCCAACCCTTTGACTACCAACAACGACGATAGCAATGAGCCCTCCTAGCATGACAAGCACTTGAATAACATCATTCCATATTACTGCTTTTATGCCACCCTAGAATAAAGAGAGAAATATTTTCTGATCTAAGTCAGGGCATGGCTAACTCACAGATCAAACCCTGAAACAACCTCTGGGCTGATCTAAGTCAGGGCACATCTAACTCACAGATCAACTTTGTATTATGAAAGTGTACATATATCATTCCCATCATTCATGCTTTAGAAACCAACACAGCTCAAACTAACACCAGTGGCAGCAGAGGCTGAAGGGCTCTGGGCCTGAAACCCCCCACTTTTTTTCCTTTTGCTTTCTAGTCTTTTATATTTTTTAATCTTAACCCCCCTCCACTATTTGCTTTTAATTTGCATACTAGCCCCCCACTTTAAAATGTGCTTCCCCCTTCCTGAACACATCATTTTGTACTTACAATACTGGTATAGATTGTACACACGACACCAATAGCCACGATTGAAACCCACACAGGGAATCCTGTCACTGTGGAACAAAAACATTGATTTATTTGACAATTTGGTTGGCGAAAGCTCACAAGGTTAAAACAGGAATGATAACACAGAGATAAGATACTCCAGCATCAAAAGTGTTTGATTCCAAAATCACATTGGAATGAAAATAATAAAACTAATAATAAGACCAACATTAATATAAATAGCTTGCGGCAAAGTATACATACCTGCTTCCATGGCCAATGATGGACCATACGTTACTATAGCCATATAGAGACACTATAAACAAAGAAATATCAAACATTAGAAATTGCTTACATGAAAATGAAACCATAGTTTTATGTTCCCAACCAAACCAAATAATAATTTCATTGATATCTGGAAGCAACCTTTTGGCTAATCAAAACCAGGGCATATATGGCTAACCTACAGATCAAACCCTGAAACAACCTCTATGGGCTGATCTAAGTCAGGGCATGACTAACTCACAGATCAAACCCTGAAACAACCTCTATGGGCTGATCTAAGTCAGGGCATGACTAACTCACAGATCAAACCCTGAAACAACCTCTGGGCTGATGTAAGTCTGAGCATGGCTAACTCACAGATTGAGCCCTGAAACAACCTCTGGGCTTATCTAAGTCAGAGCACGGCTAACTCACAGATTGAACCCTGAAACAACCTCTGGGCTTATCTAAGTCAGAGCATGGCTAACTCACAGATCGAACCCTGAAACAACCTCTGGGCTGATCTAAGTCAGGGCACGGCTAACTCACAGATTGAACCCTGAAACAACCTCTGGGCTGATCAAAAACAGGAGATGGATAATTCACTGATCATTTACTATTTTTCTAATTTCCTATTCTTCTAAATAACATAATGAATAATATAAAATTTAATGTGTTTACCGTTTGAATAATGAACAAAACACTTGCAATTGATCGCATGCCCACAGAGAACCGCTTTTCCAGGTACTGCAAACAACAATGCGAAAAAAAATCTAGAAGGTCAACAAGGTCAAACCCCAGGCCATAGTACCCGCCCCCCTTCCACCACCACCACCACATCTCACTCCAGCACTGCATCCAAGTATCACTGGTCAACACAAAAAATACAGTATCTCATTCATTCATACCATTCCTACCAGCTGAGGGAAATATGTGGACCCAACACACTCTGTTCATATGTGATGCTAAGTCCAGTATCCCCCAGAGATGAGTGCATTAATGCTGTGTCACCCTTGAGGGGGTTAAACGTTTTCCTCAAATGGCAAACATATTTATTGATTTTTACTAAAATCATGAGTGGTTTTCCCAGTAATACCTGGGAGACGGGAGGGGGTTGGATGGTGGATGGATGTTCAAATGAGTGATATTCAATATATATCACAGTATGTCTATTCCACAAACTGTTTAATAAACGGTCAAAAACCAGTAAGAAAGCAGTATTCTTAACGACAGAGGTAATAATAAAGCTCTATAGAAGGTAACTGCACGTGGTTGGTGATGACACTTCGTTATCTCTCTCGACTCCTTCACCTTGTCAAGATTTTCCCCTCTCTTAAAGCACATATCAGGAAAGTGACACTAGATCTGCCATAATTAACCAACAATATTAAATTCTTTAATAGTACTAACATATGGAATAAATAATGATGAATCTAATAACTGAAAATTTAAAAGTAAAACAGATAGGACACCGTGTATGTCTGCACGTGCGTACAAGTTTACAAACTCACCTCATAAGAACTTGTTATCTCCACAGCTCGAAACACAGGAACAAAAACCAGAGCAACAATAGGAAAAAGGAAAACATAAGAGACTATGATCATCCAATACTGAGTCCCAAAAGTATACATCTCTGCTGGGACACCAAGAATAGTGATGGCCGACATGAAAGATGCTAACAGTGACAATGCAATAGGGACTGCCATCATGGTACGATTTGCTAGAAGAAACTCTGCAGTTGTCTTCTGTTTTCCTCCAGTAAAGGCATAAAAAATACCAATCACTACAGATATAAATAGCATGAGGGCAAAGACAACAAAGTCCACATTCGAGAATTTCACTTGTCCAGCATCCATGTTGAATGATGTCGTATTTTACACCAAAGATTTCTGCTTTTCACGGCAACGCCGCCTCAAATGAACTACTTTGACTTTGAACTGACTATTTATATCATATCTGAAGGTCATTCAGTGTTAGATATCATTGTTTAGAAACGAAAAAGTCAGCAAAGTTTACGTAATCGCAATTGGTTTTACGCATATGTTTTGAGTGAATGGATGGCCGAGGGGGCATGATTCTAGCAAGCGCCTACCATCCCCTCCCTCCCCTCCCATGAACATCTTATAAAAACTCAAATATTTTGATTATTTATTTAATAAAGCCAAGAAAATAAAAAGAATGGACAGTTTTAATTTATTTGAGCTGAAAAGGAAGGAGTTTCACGCTTAAGAGGCGAGAAGGTGCCTATATACGGATTTCTAAACTCTTGGGCTTCCTGTGTTTTAACCATTTTTCACCATTTTTTCTGCTTTTTTTCTTAATTCATTTTATTTTTCTTCAGGAAATGGATAAAGAGGTAAAGAATACAATCCAAATAAGAGTATGGATGAGGAAATTACATTGGGATAGAAGGTGTAAAGAACAAAATGAAAGCCCAAAAGTGATGTTAACCACGCCGGTTCTTCTGTGAAAGGAAAACAAAAAAACGTACAATCTTGGACAAAAAGGGTTGAGAATTTTTGATCATATCAAAAAAATGGAATTTTCCTCATAAAATATTATCTAAACAGAAATTCCCCCTCCCCCCCAGCACAATGTTGGTTCCATTGGCTAGCACAGTTCCCTCTCGACAGACCCAACATTGTTCTGGGGGGAGGGGGGTCGTTAGAGAGGGATTTAACTGTGTTTTACCCAATATATCCTTAAAAACTCAAAAATTCTCAACCATTTTGTCCAAGATTGTCTGCGATGTGTATATGCTAAAAATCATGAATTCTTCCGTCGAATCACAAAAAAACACATTCAATAACCCATATTTCTTGTTTTACACATCGCACCCTTAACATAATGAGACAAAATGACATTGTACATCCTTCGTAATTCAATATAGGTATGGATTTGTATACAATCCGACTGATACCCGATTGCTACGCATGTTTTAAATTGCATGACGTCACAAAGAATGGCATTTTTTCTTCGAAAAGTAGCGGTAATTCGTTAACCATAGAACTTTAGGGTGTTAATTTGAATGCAAAGATTTTCAAGGAGTACGAATCCCAAGAAGAATCACTCTTAGAACCATCCCACGAAGGAAGAAATGAATTTACCAAACGAAATGAGGCCCTTTCATTAAGTAACATATAGCCTACCTAACGTACAGAAGCTTCTATCAAGGCGAGATTTTACCGTATATTTGAAATATTACTGTTCTACAACGGTTAACTACGGTTAACAAATATACTTTTGTCGGTTTTGATAAAATACGAAAGAAAAAAGCACGGTTCACAACGGTTTACAGCCATCTACACTATAATAAAAAGAATTATTCTAAAATATCTTTTTATCGCGATTTGAATGTTAACCGTTGTGAACCGTGGAAAATTGGCTCCAATCTTGTTGTTTATCGTTATTTTTTAAAGTTTTTAGGTTGTTCTAAAGTTTCTTACTTATATTATGTGCTTTCGTTTGAAATTGATTAAGATATTACACTTATTTGGCCATTAGAGCGACCACGGTTAACAAACCGGAAGTGAAACTGTAATAATGAACCGGAAGTAAACGTTTGAATACTCATTTCAGTAAAACAAAATTAAATGCGTCTCATTTACAATTTTTGAGATCAGTATTTTCTTTGTCATCAGCTTTTTGGAAGAAAAAATCGGACTTTCCTTCCGTAGAATTTTAACTTCACAAAAGAGTTGTCTTTCCATCCATTGGGTATTTGTTCCTGGGTCTTACAGGGCTCTTTGCCTTTTTTGTTCCTTTTTTGAGCCTTTATATTAAAATTTTGAAAAATATACACTGATTCTAGACCCATCTTGGCCTCCTTTGCAATATCTACTACTTTGTTGCTTTTTTAGGTAAATGTAAACGGCGTATACCATTTATTCCAAATTATTAGCCTTTCTAAATACTACTTTTTGGACTTCTATCAATATCCACTTTTTGTGACGTCACATTTTCCTTTGCATTTATGACTTAATTCAAATTAATTAATTCAAAAGTAACATTTTCTAGAATCTCTGAGTCTATTTCTTATAATTGACGCCTAATTCTAGCTAGTGGGCGGAAGAACAAAATATTCTAAAGTAAATATACTGAAAGTGTGGCAGATTGATAATCGGGTGTACTTTGATCCAAAACTTCCACACAAACAAGAGCAGATGGAGTCGTTAAAATTCTGCTTATTTTGGCTATTGAAGTGATTGGGGTGAACAAAACAGTACCTGACTTGGAAGTTAGAAGATATGGAATCAAAGTAGCCATAAAATAATAAATAAATGTTATCTCAACTTCGAAACTAAGCCCCATAAATAAATCACACCTCCTCCTCCGCAAACCGATGCAGTTTTAAAGCGTGAAACAGCTGTTTACTTAAGATTTTCTTTCTTTCCATCCTATTGGACGAAACGAGATGAGTTGTACAAGCCATTGTCAAACTACCCAATGCTTGTCAGGATCTCTCTGTCAGATCATATTCTGTTGATCTGATCAAGAGGAGAATTCGTGACAACTATCTTGTAGCGTCTGCTCGGCTTTGGTCACTAAGGTTGTAAGTTTGGTCAAATCATTTAGCTTTGGCTTCGTTGTAACGCCCCTAAAAACCATTATCGATTAACTGGTAACTGTTTTACAATCGAAGGTGAGTCGTCGGTAATTCTAGATAAAGATTTTCCTTTACTTATAACATAAGCTTCTCGCTGTATTTCTTAGCATTGCAAAACCATCGCCATTTAAGCCATTTGTGAACGTTATTCTAAGCCAGAAATATCAACGGACAAAAGTCACTGAGAATACTAACCCTAGAATAGTGATTTTAATTGCTGACAAGCAGGTCTTTTTATCGTATATGTCTGTATTTCTTCCGTTAATAATTCAAAAGGATTGATGAATACATAATGTATTTCTTCGATTGGTTTGTTTGGGGAAAAATTATAATAGCGCGCGAAGAAGTGAAGTATAATTATTTTACATTTTCTGAAAGGTTTAAAAAGAATTTTAATGGAAATTGGCTTAACATACTATCTTTAAGTAGGATGATGAAACTTGCTTTATGAAGGCATGAAAATGAATTATATAATCCACATGTGTTTATGTCACATTTACAAGTGCAACCAA